>JAQPZY010001484.1:2940000-3368574 GCA_029931535.1 Margaritifera margaritifera
GAAGTAGCCGCAGTAAAGAGTCGAGTTGTTACATAATCCTTACTCACTGAATAATGTCATCATATGAATCAGAAAAGAAACTTAAACCATTCTGGTATGGCACATGATATATGCTGACAATATCGCCCACGGAGTGTAAGAGTGTTGTCGACTCAGCCAGGTTATGAAACAATACATTTTAGTCAACTGCATCGTGTCAGATTCGTACATATTTATTTGGATTGCCAAGTACATTATTAAAGAACGAAATACTGTGTTTGAATCTGAAAAGAAGCAGATATGGATGGCATGGTGGGGTAATGGTGGAAGGAGTACTGGAGTGAACCCAAGGGGTCGCAGGTTTGAATTCTGGTTCGGCTACTGTTGTTTTTTGTGTTTTTTTACTTTGCACTTGAGAAAGCTTGAGAAAGATTCGCTGCCGCACGTTATTGTTTTCGCCTGTTTCTGAATTAGTAATAGCTCGTGTGCTCAGCTTTATGTATCCTAATCTACAGTGTAATTAGACATTACATTTCTTTGGTTAATTATGTATCCTAATCTACAGTGTAATTAGACATTACATTTCTTTGGTTAATTGTTGAAACGCCTATTGTTTATAAGACGAATAAGATCATTTTTACCCGACCTTCACCTATCTATGATTAAGAGCTTTGAAGTGACAGAAGGCTGTGCCACACTGTGAGAAGTGATATATTGTAATTTTATAACCGTAATAGTTGCCACGTTTGTGGGTGGGGGTGGGAGGAGGGTAGGAGAGAGAGAGAGAGAGAGAGAGAGGGGGGGGGGGAGAATGGGGACTTTTGTTACCGACCGTAAATGCCTTCGTGCGAGTGCTCATATCTTAGTGTGTACAATGTACGTAATGTAGCACAATTCCTCTTACACTATTGTAGATCGAGTCTTTTTTAGGATGGTTTGTAAATGTACAAGAAGTGTCTAAGGCTTATGATTCATTTCCTTGTGGTGGGGGTGGGGTGTGTTTGTGGTGGGATAGCCTCGGTCAGCCGATATATTTTGGCTTCATGGCTATGCAGTAGAAACCCAAATATAAGCCTAGAAAAAAGAAGTGAAACGAAAACCTTTTGGGATGATAGATGGCGTAGTGAGGCTTACATACGTAGGTAGTTACGTTTAAAAAGGTACTAAAAATGAAACAAGCCATGACACTTAATACCGTTATAAAATAAAGATAAATAAAAAGTATATCTTTCGGGTGGTGGGGTTGAGGGGGAGTGGTTGTTAGATAATTTAATGATACAAACAATTATCCGACGTGGTTGTTTTCGTCACAAAGATGGTGACATTTTCAACCTGGTAATTTTAACAGATTCTAAAGGGGACCCCCCCCCAAAAAAAAAAAATAAAAAAAAAAAAATAAAAAAATCCAAACAAAACAAAACAACATATTGGCTTGATTTAAACAATCCGCACGGAAATGCGGATTTCTCCGTTTTCTCGTGAGATCTGCACATTGTTGTACAGATACAGCGTGGGCCATCCGAGACCTGGTGTTTTCGGGTTGACAGAAAAAGTGGTCCATCCGAGACATGGTGTTTTGGGGCTGCAGAAAATAGGGCCATCCGAGACATGGTGTTTTCGGGTTGACAGAAAAAGTGGGCCATCCGAGACATGGTTTCTTGGGGCTGCAGAAAAAGTGGGCCATCCGAGACATGGTGTTTTCGGGTTGACAGAAAAAGTGGGCACATATAAATGAATCAAGGATAGGGACACGATGATTTGGCTTCAGATTTTTAGAGCTAATATTTTTAAACGTGTTGTGTAAATATATGAATATTTTTATATTCAATTGTTTTACAATTATCCATCCCAGTATACTTCATTTGTAGAAGTTGCTAAAATCCTTGTTTAATTATATAAAGTGCAAATAAAGGGATCACCATTCGCATCATATTTGACGAAGCGATAGATTTTAGCAATAGTCCAGTCTTACACGTAAACCCCAACCTGTTTGTATGCAAAGTAAAACTAGCATGTGCGTAATGTTGCGCAGTGACAACCTGAAAATGGAAGTAAACCGACTTTACCAGGAATTATGGGGATCTGAAGTAAACGGTGGTCTCATAGAGATAAAGTTCCAGACAAAAGATGAAACACGAGTTTCAGAAATTATCATAAACAAAAGGTGGCTTTATAGTTCCAGTTGTTTGGAGTCAGTCCACAGCTGCTAAAGTTTAGAAGTCATGAGCATCGGTTTTGGCAGGAACGTTCCTTCAGATGCATCGTCGTTTATAACACCTTGGCAGTAAGAAGGTTTTTTGGACTCTTGAAAACAATCCAAGAAACTTGTCTTAATGAAATCTGGGAAAGTGCGTTAAAATTTTAATTATTCGATAGGGAAAAATTCGACTCTATTTGTAAGTGATTTCGGATATAGCTAGTGGAATGACGTTTTAAAGAGACCAGTATTATTATAATAATGGTTACAAAATTAATGAATAACATCATCATTTGTACTATTTTTAAAAATATTGTTCGGTTGAGAAGATGTTTGGATGAATAAGGAAAAAAAAAAAGGAAAAAAAAATAAATAAATAAAAGGAAGAAGGTTAAAAGAAGGTTAATGACGTGTTGATTTAAATATGTTATTTGGTTAGTACTATACATACTATAAATGATGGATCCTCGTGTGCTTGATTAATAAAATCAGTAGGACAAATATATGTTGTCATTTAGCAAACTTCAGATTGGTATACACTTTTTTTACTATGAAATAGATACATGATTTAGATACAGCTATTATTATAACCTAGATATAATTTGTTAACTTGTGCTTAACGAAAGATTTGTTGGATATTATTCATCACATTGTTGAGATATGCTTTAATTAAACGGAACATATTATACGTATTTTTAGCGGTTTTTTCTTTTCTTCTTCTTTCTATTTCCCAACTTCTCGGTAGTGGTTGAGTATTCCGATTGCGTCGTTTGTTGCGTCGTTTTTCGATTTCATAACAAGGCAGACAGGGTGCTAATGGGCTCTCTGGCAAATTTACACCAAGGCTTTGCGAATTTCCAGTCATACAATGGTTTACATTGTACAGCAGTAGTGTTGGCCGTCACTATAGGGACAAACGGGAATTTGTCATTGCGTAGAGCGATACTATAGGTACAAACGGGAATTTAACATTACCGCGCATCTTATGAGAATTTAACATGGTAGCGACACTTGAGGGGTCTACGGGAAATTAACATGGGAGCGACATTATAGGGCTCTACAGGAATTTAACATTATCGCGCATCTTATGGAAATTTAACATGGGTACGACACTTGAGGGGTCTACGGGAAATTAACATGGGGAGCGACACTATAAGGATCTATGGGAATTTATCATTGTGCAGAATGACACTATATGGGTCTACGGGAATTTCCCATTACAGAGCATCTTATGGGAATTTAACATGGGAGCAACACTTGACAGGATTACAAGAATGTAACATTAGGTTATAGACCGTTTCCATGTTGAAACATTTATAGGGGTCTACGGGAAATGTAATGTTAAATTATTTTAGATACTATCCAATACATACTTTTTTGATATGATATCCATCACCTACTTTTTGATATACTATTCCTCGCATACTTTTTGATTACTATCCATCACCCACTGGATGGAGGTAAGTAATGGTCAAGCAAGTCTTTTACCACTTCTTCAAAATCTTCTCTTCTGAGATGAGGGCCCATGTATTTTCCAGATACTTTTCCGTCTTTTATTCTTGATTCATCATGAAACATTTGTCGTGTTGTTTCTGACTAGGACAATCGATTTTGACATCCACGACAACGTTCTCTGGCTAGGTCTATACTTTTTTCAGCCAAGTCACGAACAAAGCATGAGACTATGCGTTCTTCTTATTCTGGCCATCTTTACATCCTGACTGTATTTTTGTCTTCTTCACTGGGTAGAAAACATCCTCATCGCCATTCTCCATAGGCTCGTGTTCTACCTTTTTTCTTCTAATAGTCTTGGATAACTTTTCTCAAACTGTTGATTTCCAGAGTATTGTCAAATTCTGCATACAAGATGACGTTTACTGTGTTTGCAAGAGGTACTGCAAACTAAAGTTTCAGACGAAGTTGGCCCGATTTTACAGGGTGTAAATGTCTCTTGTCGCTGCCTTAGTCTGAAATGAAATAAAATCCCCACAAAGCATATCCTCCTTCATAATCATCGTACGAAATATCGTTCGTGGCTGCTATTGGTACCTAACTGTCCTGTGGATTCAAACAGTGTCAAGTAAGATCTCAAGTAACTTTTCTGGGCAAAGTTACGTTCAAAATGTCTGGTACACAAAGTATGACCATCTTTAGCGACTTTTATCTTGGATACGTTGAAGTGTCGGAACTCGAAAGAATTTTGATCGATAGCTCCGTTGATCGTCGCATTGCTGACGATGCCAGTGAGGAAACGTTTTGGTAGCTGTCCTTGGAAAACGTGATCTTCGATCTTGGATCGGAATCCAGAGGCAATGGTGAAGGTGTGCAATTCCACTCGTCGTAGAGGATACTTGGCTGTCGTTCTGCTCAATTTGACTGATGTCGTTTTCCACTTTAGGTCGACCCTCCACATGGCGCACGTAGCGTCTGGCTTCTTCGAAGCTCGTTTTGTACTCGTCAGGTTTTAGCCATCAAATGGAACATGGCACTACTTCGATTCAGTCTCAGGTGTGCATCCACTCCATTCAACAAATACTTGTCTTGCAAACACATATCCAAATGAAACGATCCCCCATCCAACATTGTGAGGATCATCAGCTTCTTTCAACTCTCTGTGTCGTTGAAGACTTCCAACGTGCCAGGTTTTCATACCACGGAGGCATGCAGATGTATGTTCTTGACCTCTTTTCCGTACGTCAAGAGATTTTTCAGGTACGCTGGGTAAGGGTAAGTATCCATGCTGCTGCTGACTAGTTTGTTATTCAAGTACTCGTTGAACAATGAATGGATGAAATTGTTGACCGGCGGAACTACTCTGGCATTTTCTGGATTGCTTTTACCCACTTTGACTTTCCGGTACAAGTAACTGTTATTCAGATCGATGTAATCTTCGGTTTTTCCTTTGATTCCATATTCGATAGGTACTGAGGTAGTCAAAGACGACACAGGATGAAGTTCTACTCATTGGGATTCTTGCATCGTCATCATGTTTGGTGGCATGGCAAACATATCGAGTTCTGATTTGGAACATTCGTAAGAATCTCGGTGCATCGTTTTCCTTTTTTTCAGTTAGAAATAATAATTAAAAAATATCCAAATTCTCTGTCAGCTGCTGTTCATTTTCTCTTATTATTTTTCTGAACGTGTCTATGAGGTCTGAAGAGTTTTCGACATCTCTTTCTGCCTTGTTTTTCCTGTGGCTCAGAGGTAGAAGTAATGCCTTGGTCAGGAGTGTGCATCGAAGGTCTTTACCTGTTTCAATTAACAAATTGTTTCCTGCTTTCATCAAGGCTACTTTAGGACTTTGTTGGTGGACGAGTACGTTTTTGATAAATTCTTTTCCTTGCGTCAAAGCTGCATCTTTTAAAGCAAAAAATCCTCAAGTCACCATTAGCTTTAAGATGGGTAATACCGTACGAAAAGCTGACTTTAACAAATCTCCTAATCCATATCCTCGATGTCGAGCGACTCCTCGGTAGACAGGATACATCTGTTACAATTCGTTAGTTTTCGAAAATGTAGTTTCAAGGTGACTTTTTCTTTCGAGAATAGAATATTTTGTCCAAGATCTCCTTTTATACTAATGTTGACACTGTCAAAATACGATTTACTGACAGAAAGATAATGAGGATGTACAAATTCTCGGTGAACGTGATACGTGTTTCCTCCTTCATTGTAAGCAGCTATGGCAGAATCCACTTTCAATAGTATGACTCTCAGCAACGGAACAGCTGTGTTTCCTATGACTTTGTACTCGACGACATCAGAGTACACAAACATAAAATCCAGTCCTTCGTTTAATTCCATCGGGTTGCAAAAATACTTGTAGAATCGATCGTGGTTGTGAATGTATTTTGATTGCGGCGCTATGCTCTTGTTTCCACGCAAAATAGGAAACAAACTGGGAGAAAATCTGATAGCGTTTTGGGTCAGAAAAATCCTTTTTATGACGATGAGAAATGGCATTCAATCAATACACTTCGGCGAGTTTTCTCCAGTGCTTTGCCATACTGATCGTTGAAAATGGCTGAAATCCTATTGACGAGATGTTGAGCATTAAAATAATATTCTGCAAGAATTCTAATGGTATAGATATTCAATTGAGGATTCGCTGGCGATGGTGTTTTGGATGAGTAAATGAGAGGATCATTTTCGTCCAAGTGTTCTTGAACTTGTTCGTTGAATATTTCGACGAAGAAAGTCGTTTGATCTCCAACTACATTTTTGACTTGAGTGGGATACTTCCCAATGGGCTTCGTGATCGAATTTAGCCGTGAAACAACATAATGTGTTGCAGGGAAACACATCCAGAGAACTGTCACTAGGTAATGTTAAATAAAATTGATTATTCATAGTTCGATGGTTCTGGTCTCCGAAGAGTCACTCGATGTCAAAGGAGGATGTTTTTCTAAAGAGGTTTCCAGAGGAGGGCTACTGATGTGATTGGAAGAGTTGCTGTTTTGATTGACGTTGGCAAAACTGCCGTTGTTTACTGTCATTATATTTCAACGAAGGACTGATAAGAAGATAACCAATACAACTGCTGAGCAAAATAGTGCAGAGTTGTTTATCTCCTTGTTGCAAACTCAAATTTCCAATGGCTGCTTCGATGACACAATATCAAAAGCAACATCGCCTCCCTAAAATTGAAAATGAAAATAGATGAAGAAAAGAAAAAATACAAATATAAAAATTAAAATTAAAATGAAACTTTAAAATTGAAAAACCAAAATAAAAATTAAGAAATGAACATACAAACTTGAAAATTGAAAAGATCCAAATTGAAAAATGAAAAATGAAAATTAATCAAAATTGAAAACCCCAATTAAAATTGCCCTCTTCGCCCCTTTGACTTCTAAAAGAAGTTTAGAGTTAGTGCGGGCTTTAAAACTTGCTTAAAACAAAATGGTCGACACCCTACGATGGCAAACTGAAAAAAAACCCACCGAATTTCTTATCCACCCTTACCTACTTGTAGTATAGTATAAATGTATATTTGTGGGTATAGTGTTGTAGGTACTCCTAACATTTCTTTTTGGGGTGTGTATATGTGTGTGTACATGTGTGTGTGCGTGCGTGCGTGCGTGTGTGTGTATGTGTGTGTGTGTGATATCATTCACCCTCTTGTATATCCTAGCAAGAGGGCAATGGTTTGGCCGAGTGGTCTACGGTGTTCGCCTTTACAGATGACTGATATCTCACCTCTGTCCGAGTGGGTTCGAGTCCCAGTTTGGCCAACGTGGGTATGTGAGAAAGCTTGCCATTAGCTTTCCGTGAGTCGGTGGTTCTTTTCGGGGGGGTTCCCTATGTCTGTCTCCCTCAAACATACTGGCCACCATGTACAGCCTATCATGTGCTGAAAAATGGCGTTGAATTAATAAGAACCAAACCAAACCAAAATCATCCTACCATCTTGAGTGATAGTATATTTGTGTGTTTGTAAGTATAATTTGTGTATATTCCTA
Source organism: Margaritifera margaritifera (assembly GCA_029931535.1). Lineage (NCBI taxonomy): Eukaryota > Metazoa > Mollusca > Bivalvia > Unionida > Margaritiferidae > Margaritifera > Margaritifera margaritifera. Next base: position 2,947,642 of record JAQPZY010001484.1, read on the forward strand.
CATCTTTTCGTTTGCTAGTATATGTAGAGGTGTTGGATAGTAGATAACTGAGTGTTGGTCGCTCTAACAGCGTATTGGATGATAAGTGTGGGGCATTGGTCGCTCCAGCGGCGTGTTGATGATGTAGTGTGAACTTTGGATAGTAGATAACTGGGTGTTGCTTTGGATAATTAAAATTAAATTTCACGTTAGAGCATATAGAGACCCCAAACCAAAAAGTGTACCCTCAATGTTAAATTCCCATTTTTTAAATTAACTAATGGTCTCGAATTCACATATATTTCCTACTTACTGCAATGATGATTTTCGCATATCAATTTCCGTGGACTAGACTTTTCGTATATCCATTATTTTTATATTTTTTCTCGATCTACAACCCCTCTAAGCTTTGATCACTAGCAGTGTTGCCAATATATTTAGTTTATAGTTTAGAATTCATAGATTTTTATTAGTAATAAACTATTTATTACAATTGATATGCAAAATTATTATTTTTACAAATGACTTTTATTATTAAGAAAACCTTTTGATAGTAGGATATACCTACACTAGTAACATGTTCGTACCATTAACAAAAGAGTTGCACGTTTGTGAGTTTACGGTTTACAGAAAGAACAGTTGCATCCTCTGCGACATAGATGTTTTAACCATTGGTATAAGAATGCTATACAAAAGGTGATTAGTTTGAAAATGTTCAAATGGTCAGGCATTGATCAACTGCGAAAACAGTATACGACTTGCCATGTCACAACTTCTGTCATCAGTGTTACACCAGATTCAATCGAAGAAAGTCAATGACAATGTTCAAGATTTAGTGGATTACCAAGTACCGTTAAAAGAAGACGAGAAGATTCCTTTGAATTCTGGATGCCGAGTCATGTGTGTGTTAGCTTTCGTTTACCGACAGATTCTTTGTGGCACATTTATGAACAGTACATGCAAACACATGACAACCATTGGAACTTGTACTGTTTAAATTTAACAGTGTAAGTGTAAGCAGTCGTTCTAATTTTCTCAAAGTCACCTTTGGGGTATCTGGAATGTGAACAAAATCATCAGGAGCTACCGAACGACGTTGTTTCTTAACTGATTCTGACAAACTTTGTCCAGTGGAGGCAGATGGTGTTGGATATGGGTCAATCATGTCTTCTTCAAAATCGCTAGCGTGAACTTCTGTAAACACTTCTTGGAGAGTGTTGGGTGACACAGAACATCATCGTAACTTGACTTCTGGTTTCTGCTGGCAACGTTTTGATCATTTCATGACAGTAGATAATTCAAAGTTAATATTACTAGGTTACATCTTTCTCCCAATATATAGAGCACCTCTCTACCTAAGAAATACACTCATTCAGTTTTCAATCTGTGAAGTTGGATGAGTCACAACAGATCGCACTTCTGGTCAGAGATTTACAGAGGGTCATTCGAAAGTACACGTCCAACAAGACTTTTAACTACTCCTCTAGAGATAAAAGTGAACACACCTGCTGTATCTGTCAGGAAAAAGGACACTGGGCTCCAGAATATCCAGATCATCAAAGAAAAGAAATCTCTACGACAGGAGAAAAGAGAAACAAAACTAAAGACACCTCTTATCAGTGTCAGGAAAAATTACATTGGACTTCAGAGTGTCCCCAGTAAAAAGAACAAACACGGAGAAAGAGCATTTAGAAGCAGAAACAGAAGAAGACCCCCATTCCAGTAAAGAAATTCAAGAGGCGAGACACGCAGAAGAAACAGTAGAAGAAGAAAAGCCATAACGGTGAAGTCATTCAAAAGAGAAAGACATTCAAAAAGCGGACTTTTATGATGTGTTATGAAATTTCATTGTGATTATGATTTGACAAAAATATATCAAAGAAAACTTAAGTGTATCTTTGTCTTGATTTTTTGCTTTTAATATGGATAAGATACTCAAACACACTTTGGATAGTAAATGTATTGTGTTGGATAGTAGATGACTTGGTGTTGGTCACTCTACCTTTTTCGTTGCTTAGTAAGTGTGGGGTATTGGTCACTCAAAACGGCGTGAGATTTTTAATTTTTATACTTTCACAATTTGTAAAAGACATTTATTAAAATGTTAAAATATTTAACAATTTAAAACATTTTAACAATTTTTAAAAGAATTGCAATTTTTAAATTTGTCCGGACACGTTTCAGTCTTCGCTAAATTCGGAAAATAATTTCAATTTTTTGGGGTAACAAAGTCTAAATTTTTAAATTTTTGCTTTTAATTTTCTTAAATACAATTTGTAAGCATACTTTTTCAATTTTTTACATCCTGGGGGGATTTCTTTTTTTAATCTCCGTTAAATTCTGTATTAGTTTAGAAATTTTAGTAGTACTTTTAGTCTCGACCATATTTTAACATTTTTCCGGACTTTTTCAGTCTCCGCTAAAGTCCGTATGTTTCAGAATTTTAATATTACTTTTAGTGTAAAGCAACATTTTTTAGATTTTTCCGGATAGTTTTTAATCTCCGCTAAAGTCCGGTACAGTTTCGGAATTTGAGTACTACTTTTAGTCTGGGCCCAAAAAAAAAGTCAGGCTATTTTTTAGTTTCCACTAAAGTCAGGTACAGATTCGGAACTTTAGTATTACTTTTAGTCTAGACCTAACTTGCTTACCTTGTTTCCGGATATTTTTTAGTCTCAGCTAAGGTTCGGTACAGTCTAGGAATTTAGTACTACTTTTAGTCTAGGCCATTTATTTATTTATTTATTTTTTTCCTCCCTAATATTTTCAGTCTCTGTTAAGGTCCGGTACAGTTTCGGAATTGTATCACTATTTTTTAGTCTAGACCAATTTTTTTACAATATTCTTTTTCTTCTGGATTTTTTTTGTCTCCAATAAGGTCTAGTAAAGTTTCGGAATTTTAGTACTAATTTTAGTCGCGTCCATTGTACTGTTATTATGAGTTGGTTCCCTTTGATTGAAGCTATTTATAACATCGGTAAAATATATGCAAAGTTACTGACACCTCCAACATGATCTGAGGTACAGGTAATGGTTTATTTATACGTAATGGTTTATTTATACATCTCGGATATATGTATATAGCCACTGGGCAGCAGGCCACTACACATGGCGTGTTGATGGTATAATGTGGGGTCTTGCATAGTAGATGACTAGGTGTTGGTTACTACACCCTTCGTGTTGGTTGGTAAATGTTGGGTATTGGTCACTACACACGGCATGTTGGATAATATATGTGGGGCATTGGTCACTACACACGGCGTGTTGGATAGTATGATGTGAGGTGTTGGATAGAAGATGACTGGGTGCTGATCACTACACATAGCGTGTTGGATAGAGTATGTGGGGTATTGGTCAGTACACACTTCGGGTTGGAAAATATATATGGTGTGTTGGATAGCTACGGTAGACCCCTCAAGTGGCGCTCCCATGTTAAATTCTTGTAGACTGCTATTGTGGCGTTCCCATAAGATGCGCAGTAATGTTAAATTCCCGTATATTCCTATAGTGTTGTTCTGCGCAATGATAAAGTCCCATTGACCCTCAAGTGTCGCTCCCACGTTAATTTCCCATATGATGCGCAGTAATGTTAAATTCCCGTTTGTCCCTTTAGTGTTAGTCTGCACAATGATAAATTCCCGTTTATCCCTATAGTGTCGGCCTACACTACTTACAGTTGTAGCATTTCACGCTTTACTTACTTTAATGCACCTTGAAATCCGTCCTAATAGTAATGTTCGGTTGTTGATGGATCAAAATGACTTGGACGCCATTTTGTTTGAAGGCACAAATTTGTATATCAATATTGCGCAGGCGAACAACTATGTAGGTTATTTGGGACATTATCAGTGAATTTATTATGTTAGATAACAGTTTCGCTAGTCATTTATTAACATATCATTCTTTCATTTCTCTGAGATTTTTTAACCTTGACTATTCAAAACATTACAATGAGCTATTTTGCTCATCCTACACTATACATAATACTTAATCTGCTTAAAATGCCACCCGTCCAAGTGGACGAGCATCTTGAGAAAAGACTTGCCCTTCCTCAGCCACCACTCATAAATACAAGTAGACAAGTGGAATTTTAAATCCCAGGATCGTTATTGGACAATGATTCATATAGTAATATAATGCATCATACAAGAACGGAATAAATTGTACATTTTGTTTTAAAATACCTGAATATAGTATATTTGTATAAGATTGAACCATTTTCCTCAATGAATGGTATATGCCCCAGACGCGCACTTCAGTAAGTTGATTTTGTAATTATATTAAAGCAAATCGCATAGGTTAAGTTAAAAAGATCCGTTTCTAGAATTTAGAACAATGATATTAATTTTTTCTGCTCTATTGAATGTTAAGCAGAAGCTTGACAAGCATTTGAGAACGATACCATTGCGTTTACAATGGAGTGTCAATCCAAGATGCCTCGATTGTTCCATAATGTGTATATGGTATTCGGATGCAGGTAAAGAAAACATGTGTAGCTAATGTGTCGTTTTCATTGTAAACTAATCAGCTACCAATTATACTTTCTTTACCGTTTCCATGACAGCAATCGATTTATCTATAACAGTATATTGCACATACTAAGGAATTGAATATGCTTTCCCTGCAATTCCAACTGCACGTATGTTGTCAGTTATGTTCATTATTAGGTAATATCTAATTATTAGAAGACAGTAACGGAACGAATGTAAAGTAGCGATGTTTGTTTTCAAACTCATTATCGGCAAATGGCATTGACGCGCGGAATCATGATTTTGAGTCAACAGGCTCGTACGGTTTTGACACAAATCCAGATAAGCCACGTTAAAAAAAACCTCGTAATTTTTTCTATGAAGATGTTTACTAATTGTGACTTCAAAGCAGTGAGTATGTTCATCAATATATAACATTAAAAAAAATGTAAATATGTGAATAAAAATAGTTTTGCCCCCCCCCCCCCCCCTCCCCACGCCTGTCGTGTACCGTGTCCCTTTTAATGTTTAATTAGCTTGTGGTGGTGAAAGTGGGGCAGAGTCGGAAAATATTTACATTTCATGAAGACTGATCATGATAAATTTCACCATTTACCAAACAAGACCGGAATGAAATTATCACTTTTTCGTGTTCCAAAATTTATATTGGGTTGAAGACTTTGATTTATGCTTCGATAATCATAATTGGACACTGATTAGCAGATTGATTAATCAATGTTGGTCAAGGTGCGAAGTAAAAGATGAAATTACTAATATTAAGTTGATACAACTGGACTGGCTGCATATTTCCATATTTCGAGAGAAAACCAAATATATGATATTATCATTCAATAGAAAATCTTGATATAATGTTACATGATCATTGGATGAGTATTTGGTAATAATCATTTAAATCTTCTTCCTCATGACATGCCCGCCTTTTATACATAATACATCAAAGGCCATGTTTATTTTAGCAGCAGAGGCAGTCGGTTTTTATTATTAGATTTAAACATAATAGTAGAGGATATGAGAATGGAAAGCACCAGCTCGGTGAGCATTACTCTTTCTTATGTACTGCCGCTGCCGACGCTGCTGTTGCTGCTGCTGCTGCTGCTCTTGCAGGTGTTAGGATGCCCCTATAGACTGGTGCCACTTCATTCTATTCAGACCAGTACTGCTTCTTCATTATCTGAAGTCAGCTAAGAGTTCGTCTGAGGCTCCGACGCTCAATATTGGAACTATTTAGGAGAGAAATATTTGCAGACGAGATTTTGTTAGTCAGTCTGGGTTTGAGCGCTAAGCGCGACGGCAGAGCGTCGGTGCCTGAAAGATATTCAAAAGAGCGGTTGTCGTCTGTAATTGCACGGGATTATTGTTGGGATTCGTGCTAATCATGACTTAAATAATGTGAATTTAGTCTCAATGGTATCTATAATAGCCGATTGGATATTAATAAAGCACACATTCAAAAAAGGAGTCTATAAAATGAGCAAAACTGGATTCACTATCTGTTAAGGTAAGCATTACATCAAAGAAGATCATAATCTTGTTTTGATAAAATATTGCATTTCAAATTTAAAAAATATCTTACGTGCTCTTGAGACTATGATAATATTTTTGTTCATGAAAAGAAATACTCCGTGTTTAATAAATTTTAATATTATTTGTATGTAAATTTGCCATTAAGTTGATGTTAGTCCACTGTTACGATAACAGTATTTCACAGGCACACCTTAGTGGCTTTCAGAGGCGCTTATCGAAATATTTGTAATTCTAACCGGTGGATTATCAGTCGAATGATTAAAACATCGTGTTTACGTGGATTTACAATTGGGGACTTAAGATGCACTTGATTCATTATGTCCACATCCTTATCTATGGTAATCATCTGATATCTACCCACAACGATTTTAGCGTGATGTCACTTTCGGCGGGTAGAACCTATTATTTTGATTGGGATTTCACCTTACATTTTGCGTGTTAAATTTTATATTAATGTCACAATATAGTTGATATCGCGTATTTGTACCTGGGTTTAAAGTAAACGTTATCTTAAATTGAAAATACATTCGAATAGATTCAATTAACTTTGCTTTTTCATGTCTTTCAGGAGTATCATTCCCGAGTGTTCCTTGCTCCCCACCCCTTTTGGGCGAGGCTTACCCGCTTGGGAACGTACTGGGCGGTGGATGGGATTTTTGAAAACAGGATTACAAATTATGAAAGCATGTTCTATGCAAAGGAATTAGACAGCGGACGTTACCTCTTCGGTCAGGCATGGGACCATCTAGATTCGAATACATCATTCACAGTTTAATTTTCATTCTGGGATCGATATTACATGGTATGTACCAAACCTGTGGTCGAAATTTTTTTATATCAACCCATAGATTCTTACTACATGGTATGTATATATAGATCAATTCTTATATAACACATATTTTGTCTAAACATACACATTGCGTAGAACCTTTGATCGGAGAGACAGACACCTGTTTCAGACGGCCTGTGTGCTACACGAGACAGGTGAATGCCTAGTACAGTTTCGACTCTGCCTTAATTTCATTACATAAACTCGAACTACTTTCTTATAAAGGCAGGTGGTCACTTTATATGTCTGACCTCCGAAAAAGTATGAGTTTATTCGAGTTTTTAAATCCCTTTTTAGTGTTGTATTTTGCCTAGACATAACATTAAATATTCTACGTTCGATTATGTTTGAAGGTTTTACCATAAATTGTTCTTTATATCAAGGGTACAAACATAACAAAAAAGATAATTCCCTAAAGACCACCAAGGAACCAGAGAGAGAGAGAGAGAGAGAGAGAGAGAGAGAGAGAGAGAGAGAGATAGAATTGGTTTATAGATGGTAGTCGGACATATATATATATATATATATATATATATATATATATATATATATATATATATAGATAGATATATATATATATGTATATATATATATATATATATATATATATATATATATATATATATGTGTGTGTGTGTGTGTGTGTGTGTGTGTGTGTGTTGTTCGCATCCGCCTTTTAATCGAATTTTAAAGATGCATTCACACCATAATATTGACACCAGTAAGGTTTGTGGGGAAATAAATCCTTAAAATCTGCCGATTGCACTGCGACCATGTCAACCTGACACGAATTTCTTGGTTGATGAATTAATTATCAGATAGAAAACCTTCAGGCTGTCTGATGGTACACTGTAGTTAAATGTGTTCCATATATAAAACTTTCACTCTATCTGATGGTACACTGTTTGTAGGTAAATGTGTTCCATATATAAAACTTTCAGGCTATCGGATGGTGTAAATGTGTTCCATATATAAAACCCTCAAGCTGCTGATGGTACACTGTAGGTAAATGTGTTCCAGATAGAAAACCTTCAGGCTGTCTGATATTAGACTGGATTTTATTTAGGTAAATGTACTCCATATATGAAGCCTTCATGCTGTCTGATAGTGCACTGTTTGCAGATAAATGTCTTCCATATATAAAACCTTCAAGCTGTCTGATAGTACACTGTTTGTAGGTAAATGTGTTCCATATATAAAACCTTCAAGCTGTCTGATAGTACACTGTTTGTAGGTAAATGTCTTCCATATATAAAACCTTCAAGCTGTCTGATGGTACACTGTTTGTAGGTAAATGTGTTCCATATATAAAACCTTCAAGCTGTCTGATAGTACACTGTTTGTAGGTAAATGTGTTCCATATATAAAACCTTCAAGCTGTCTGATGGTACACTGTTTGTAGGTAAATGTCTTCCATATATAAAACCTTCAAGCTGTCTGATAGTACACTGTTTGTAGGTAAATGTGTTCCATATATAAAACCTTCAAGCTGTCTGATAGTACACTGTTTGTAGGTAAATGTGTTCCATATATAAAACCTTCAAGCTGTCTGATGGTACACTGTTTGTAGGTAAATGTCTTCTATATATAAAACCTTCAAGCTGTCTGATAGTACACTGTTTGTAGGTAAATGTGTTCCATATATAAAACCTTCAAGCTGTCTGATGGTACACTGTTTGTAGGTAAATGTGTTCCAGATAGAAAACCTTCAGGCCGCCTGATACTAGACTGTTTTTTTTTTTCTTAAATGTACTCCATATATGAAGCCTTCATGCTGTCTGATATTAGACTGTTTGTAGATAAATGTGTTCCATATTGGAAACCTTCAGGCTGGCTGATGGTAGACTGTAGGTAAATGTGTTCCATATAGAAAACCTTCAGACTGTCTGATGCTAGACTGTTTGTCGATAAATGTGTTCCGTGTAGAAAACATTTAGGCTCTCTGATAGTAGACTGTTTGTAGGTAAACGTGTTCTGATTTTCTTTCTTCTGCTTTTGGTATCAGACAGTTATGGAATTAAGTCATACAAAAGAAATGCACTAAATATGCAATCTTCCTTGTTGTACACGCATCTAAGGCTGCAAAGTTACCGAAATGTCTAAACGTGTACATGGGTTACAATAACAGAAACGACGCCGTTTAATTGAAACGATCAGAAACTAAACTTTTCTCCCGATCTACCCGCTAATCTAACTTAACAGTTGACAGCTACTAGTATTATAATGTGCATGCCGTACCTCTAGCAAGTTGCGATTGTTTTATATGCTGCACATTCTTCATCTCGTATTATGACAGGTCAAGTTTGTAAGACATGTATATCTGACAATTTCAGTAAAACATCCCTTGGATTATATTAATTTTGTTTCCTACTGTTACATATATATATACATGATGAAAAAATCGATAATGGATTCGGATGTACTGCCTAGACATCTTAAATGTTACCAATCAAAGGTTCTGTTAACAAACATGTTGTTTAAAGGTAAATACTGTAGTTTTTTTTTTTTATCAGCATTATCAGTAAATGAACCTGATGTGTAATTTTTGTGATGTGTGCTGTAACTAATTCTCATTAACATCTGCTCGTTTCCTAGCGATGCCACATTCGATGTGAAAATCGTAGATACATGCTTTCAAAAATGAATTTACATAAAAATCCTACTAAACAATGCTCTTAAACAAAAATGTGGCAATGTATAATTTTATTGGAAATGGGTGTACCTGTGTCAATGACAGCCGCATGCATGTGCGTTTACACGTTTACCGATTTTGTAAACATTTACATGCGGTAAACGAAACTAAGCCGTTTACACGTGTAAACGTTTCAGCTTTGTACGCATCATCTCTCTCACTCTAATTCACAGGTTCCAAAACTGAAATCTCTCTCTCTCTCTCTCTCTCTCTCTCTCTCTCTCTCTCTCTCTCTCTCTCTCTCTTTAACGGTATGTCAGCACAGTACTGGTTATATAGTGCCGACTAAAAATAATTTTTTTTATCTTTACATTTTTAGAACTTAACTTTCAGTCGGCACCATATAGTCAGTAATGTGCTGACGTGCCATTAATATTATATATATGTATATATATATATATATATATATATATATATATATATATATATATATATATATATATATATATATATATATACTGTGTATTTCACATTCACAAGCCCGAAATAGCTATATGTACATGACTGTTCTTCCACTTGCGGGAATATAGAATGTATGACACAACTTGTGCATTCCAGCGTGGGATGCCTAGGTTTTATGGGAACATACATTTTGTTCTGATAAACTTAATCACTCGTTAATGTGGGAAATTTTAAGTTGATGCTTTTGAAATGACAGTCGTGTTGATGGTTTTCTAAATGTCTAATACTTTTTCAATAAACAGATTTAGGATCGTATACAATATAGTGTCAATGGAAAAGTCCTTTGAATATAAAGTTTCTCTTTTTAATGGACACTACATAAGAAGACTATTTGTAAATTCCGTTTTTTGACAATATCAGTGAGAACTGAAACTTACAATGATCAAGAAAGATGATCGATGGTGAAATTTATGAATTTCCCACGTCCAAGTCAATATATACAGAAAAAGGTTTTTTAGTGAACCCACAGGGGACTGACTGATTATGTCCGTTATAAGCAAGTATCAGCTAATTTAAGACTAATATAGGTTTACATGATGAAAAAGGTACCATTAAAATATCTCCTTTATGAGCAAGTGTCCGTCTACATCAGGTGTCTGTTAGTACAGGTTTTAATGTAGGTCTAAATATTTAAAAGTAATTGATAAGGACGAAATAGGCTATTAAAATGAGAGGTATAATGCCAAGATGAGATTTCACCCTTGATACATCATCAAACTACATGTATAATTTGTCTAGAGATATAGTTCTCAAGTTCTTCATAGGTCAAAACGGATGAGGAATGAAAAGAATATAGATTGCATATATTAAATGGTTTTTAAACATTATACCAGCAAACTCGATTTATAGATTTGACTTCTTTATTGTATTGGAATTCAGTTAACCCCACAGACGCCTGAAATGATTAGTGAATATTACGTTAACTGCCTTACATAAGCCTATTATGTTATGTCTAGATATAAATTTAATAATATTTTTCCGGTGCTACTTGGTACGCACTGGTTGTGGTTAATTTTACCTCCTAATTGACCGCGTCTGAAAACAAAAACTTAGTGTTGGGACTAAAAAAAAAAAAAAAAAAAATAAAATCACCATTGTCAGACTAGTCTGGGAGTGTTTTATTCTTTTCCAAGTTTATGTCCCAAATGAGGCGGATAGGCGTGTTGGCGAGTGCTAAGTCTGGCACGGGTCCCCAGGTATGGGAGAAAATGCTTTGATGTAGTCTGAATATGAATCGCGCACCTGCCAGACTGTTAATAGGTGAAACGATGCCGTGTGCTTGCACTCACACAACGAAGCCTAAATTCATACTGCATTGACCTGGATTTAAGTCTTATGCAACAGATTCAGATTAGGTTCGACGCGGTGCAGTTGATGCAGAAATTTTGTCAATTAAACCCGTGTTGTCAATAACCTTGTATACTTTCGGTTCGGGTCGATCGGCCCAAGATCGTTTTCTATGTGATATTCTTGTATGCCAGTAAATGTGGTACATCTCTTACACAGAGCTTACCTCGCAGCCTTGATCGCTTAAATAGCGGCAGCAACCTGTTGCAGCAGAAGAGAAGTACCATGAATACACAAGAAGCAGGCGGTCATGATTATCGTTATGATGTAAGATACGCCAAGGTGAATTTTAGAATGGCTGCCTAATTACTGAACCCTCTTCTCCCGAAGGCTCGAGTACTATTTAACATGAGTTTAAGTTTTTATTTGCTCAATGTCGTTGGTAAAAACATACTTTTTAGGAAATAATTAACGCAAGAGCTGAAAACAAGAAGAAAACTTGTGATAGTTATTTGAAAACGTGTTGTTTATAGTAAAAATGTGTCAGTATTTGAAAACGTGTTGTTTATAGTAAAAGGTGTCAGTATTTGAAAACGTGTTGTTTATAGTAAAAACGTGTCAGCATTTGAAAACGTGTTGTTTATAGTAAAAACGTGTCAGTATTTGAAAACGTGTTGTTTTTAGTAAAAGGTGTCAGTATTTGAAAACGTGTTGTTTATAGTAAAAACGTGTCAGCATTTGAAAACGTGTTGTTTATAGTAAAAACGTGTCAGTATTTGAAAACGTGTTGTTTATAGTAAAAACGTGTCAGCATTTGAAAACGTGTTGTTTATAGTAAAAACGTGTCAGCATTTCAAAACGTGTTGTTTATAGTAAAAATGTGTCAGCATTTGAAAACAATATTGTTTATAGTAAAAGGTGTCAGTATTTTAAAACGAGGTGTTAATAGTAAAAAGTTTCAGTATTTGAAAACGTGTTGTTTATAGCTAAAATGTGTCAATATCTTAAGACGTATTGTTTATAGTTAAAATGTTTTAATATATGTGAACTATTTTAAACTGTGCACCGAGATATTTTTTATTCGTTCCCTGAATAAGTATCAGTTATTTCATTGATAACATTGTCTTGTTTGCTTACAAGTATGCAGAGGAGCAGTGAAATGAAAATTTAGACGAGTGATTTCCCTTGTGTAGAATGATTATCACCAGATTACATAAATATCTGGACCATTTACTTATAAGATACAAAGGCCAGTCTATTGTTGAGATTATTTTTTATTGATTCATTCAAGTTATTTCCCTGTTGTAGACTGATTACAAGATGATTACAGATACATCTGGACCATTTATTGTCCTATACGAAAGCCATGGTGACAGTAAATTTTTCTTGATTAACTAAAGTGCTCATTTCCTAATTAGACTTAATATCTTTATAAGTATAGTTTAAGTTGCAACTTTCTGAGCAGCATCAGCAACAACATTAAAACATTAAACAGGTACAAAATTTGCCCCTTAATTCGAAATAAAGTGATAACATCGGATGAGGAACGTGCAGGCGTATTGCAATTAAATATTTTTTTAAATAGACAGTATACTGACATTTTGCAAACGGTCACACTTTTTCTTTCCACAACATCAACCCCCTCCCCCAACAAAATAATTGAATGGTTAATACCTAACATTTACAACTGTGTCACTCTCTTGTCCATATCCTTCTCCATAATTATATATCGCGTAATCGCGTCCATTACAGGCTTGAGAAAAACCTGACGATTTTTCATCAGGACCTGCTTGTTAGCCATGGTTCCAAAACTATGTTTACCAAGAAATGATTTAGTTTGGTGTTTTCCGCCACATCAACACTTGAAAGGTTACCAAGACAATTGGAATAAACGCCTTGCCCTGTGACACACAATGGTAGCCGACCCGGGCTGACCCGATGGTAGGATTACAACCCTGTCCTTTTTGGTCGCGAGTCAGCACGCTATCCGTTTTTGTAAAAAAATAAAATTCAGCTGTAACATTTTATGAGAAGTTTATGGTTTTCATTAGTGACTTGTGAACATTATCTGGCGCAGATTTTTAGAGAATGATTCTCAGTTTTCTCCGGATTTGGTCGGAAAATGTACCAGATTTAAAAAAATTTTTTTATGTATCACAAAATATCGTGGTGTTGAAATTAGTAAATTACTCAACCACACCATATACCTCGCTGAGTATGATGTCATAACAATTAGTAATAGTATATTTCCTCGAGTTTCTGTAGAGCATTTGTTCAGCCGTAAGATGCCGTATCTAAATAAGAATTCCGTCAGATTTTTTAAAAATAGTTCTTTTCACAATTACGAAAATGGTCATGAACGAGTCAGCGTGCCGAACTAGGAAAATTGGTTTGGTTTCTAGTTGGTTCTTGATCAGAAATCCTATCCAGATCAAGGATGGTTCCCAGTGATTAGAGAAAAGTGGACATCCTATTTTTATTACTGTATGATGTAATGTGCAGAGTACGTGAAAAAGTGGAACCATACGTAATGCTGCATACTTTACTTGATTATCTGATCGTTAAATATTTTCAAACATGTTGATTTGATTTTTAAAAGATCATAGCAGACTCAGAGCAACAGAAACATTACTCGAATACTAGTATTATATCGTCAAAGCCATATGATAAACTATACAGATCCAGGCGGTAAGAATGATAGGCCCAAGTTAGCAGCCAGGTCGGTATGCTCATGGCAAAGTTCCCACATCATTCTCGTTTTCCTATCGATTGTTTAATGCATTTTCTAAAATAGTCATGCAGGAGAGATCTGCTTGCTTTCAAGATTTCTAAAATATTCATAATCTATTTCTGCTCTTGAAACTAGTATAGCAGCAGCTTACCACACCCTGTAAAATCCCGCAGCCTGATCTTACCGCACCCTGTAAAGTCACGCAGCCTGATCTTACCGCACCCTGTAAAGTCACGCAGCCTGAGCTTAAACACCCTGTAAAGTCACGCAGCCTGAGCTTACCGCACCCCGTAAAGTCACGCAGCCTGATCTTACCGCACCCCGTAAAGTCACGCAGACTGATCTTACCGCACCCCGTAAAGTCACGCAGACTGAACTTACCGCACCCTGTAAAGTAGCGCAGCCTGAGCGTACTGCAAACTGTAAAGTCACGCAGCCTGAGCTTACCGCACCCTGTAAAGTCACGCAGCCTGGTTAACACCCTCTAAAGTCTCGCAGCCTGGCTAATTCTCGATCGAGAAAAACGCTTGATCAGCAGTTTTCGAGCAGAGTATTGGAGTTATGACCTTTTCCTTTTTAAACGCATTGCATGTAAAACACTCTCAACGATTTTGGAATTTTTGTCTGAATAAAGTTCTCTATTTTTTCAGTTCAATATCTTGTTTATTGATTAGTATGGCAGCTTAGGTTTCACTGAAGAACGTTTGCAAAGAATGGCCATATATTTTGTTTGGATGGTGTGAAGTTTGATAGAAACTAGGCAAAGAGTCACTTATCTTAGATCCTTTTCTGATTCATTAAGACTTATAGCTCGAAATATCTGACATTCACATTCTTAATTTTCGGAATGTATTAAGTGGTTCTCAGCCTGAGTATGAATCTTTCTTAAAAGTCCTTCTATTTTTTCCGGAAGCACGATGTGCAATAGTTCGTGTCGTCTCCGCCCTCAGTTGGTTATTATGCGCATTCCACAGTTGATTTCCATGACCAGCTTTCTTATTCATATGTGAGACCTAAGTGGCATAGTTCTTCTTGTGTGGGGGCCCCTGGTGGCCGAGTGGTCTAAGGCGCTCGCCTTTACCGATCACTGCCATCTCACCTCTGTCCGCGTGGGTTCGAGTCTTGTGGTTATCTTGTCGGCTAATGTGGTTTTGTGAGAAAGCTTGCCAATAGCTTCCCGTGGGTCGGTGGTTCTTCCCTGGATTTTTCCGGGTTCTTCCTCCACCAGATATACTGGCCGCCATGTATAGCCTATCATGTGCTGAAAAATGGCGTTAAACCCATAAAACCAAACCATCTACTTGTGCAATAGGTACCATGTACAGGTTTAAACTTCGTCGTTTTATCATCATCGCTCTCATGATAATTATCATCACTCTCTATGTTTCGCTATTGTCTCTTTGTTCTCTTCATCGTAATTGTTTTAACCTTAAGCATCATCATCATTCTTCTCCTCCTTCACCTCCTTCTCGTCATCAAAGAGAAGCGACCCGTAAAAACGGACAAAAAATGAAGAGCTTTTGCCTGTGTGTCTCACCCAGTGATCCTGAATGGTTGTAGCTGTAGATGATAGTATGACGTACGATTTATCACAGCTTTGAAGATCTAGCTTCCTCAAAATAAAAACAAAATATTAATACTAATTCAAGAGGTCTACTAAAGATGATAAATTCGCTTGGTTCATGACGAAGCCTTATCTTGGATTGGCACTCTGTCACCTTTCCAACATATCTGAAACTCAGGTGGTTTAGTTTAAGAATTTTTTCCGTGGGTTTTATGACCCAGGTTTTCTTTGATCTGTTTCAGATTTCTCACCCCCTACCTTATTCCAGCCCGTGATTCAACATGCTCTATCGGTATAATTTTCTGATAAAAGAAAAACTGTTTGATAAAAGAATGGAACATGTTCGTGATTATTGTAGATTGAGCTACAAATACTCAAATGCTGTCGATAATACCGAATTATTTATTTGTTCACTGATATTACATAAGACTAAAATGATAGCGTACGTCAAAGAGATACAAACACTGGTGTTTCCGATACTGTAAGGTTGCATGTGCTCTGCGGGCAAGTGACTTATCCCAAAGGTAGGTCGGTACATATGAAGTATAAAGACATAAACTCCCGAGCTCTTGATAATTGAATAAATGACAGAGCAAAAGCATTGGTGATAAAACGAGCTAAAGATATTTACACCTTGGCGTACGTCGTCTGAAATATAATAAACATATTATTAGTTTGATGGACTGTTTAAGTTAACTGTCATATTTGTGCAGTTACGATTGCGTCATACGTTTACAATGAGTTCGAACTTAGTCTCACGTCAAAAGAAGAGACATAGCTAAACTTTGACTGTAAACGCAAGTAACTTCTAAAGTTTAAACTTTTCGTCAATTTCTTGTACGATGTCATCAGATCGTACGTCTCATGACTCGTCCTGTTTGTGTATTTATTACGTTATCTTTGAAATACGCCTTGACAACAGACTAACCTGTGACCTTCTGACTAAATTTGCCGTCTCCTTTTACCAGTCAGTGAGTCATTATCAACCTGTAGACAGTTCTCAAGGTTAGGTCATGACAGAGTGGTGCTGCGAGTACGTTGCACTTCGTCAGCCTCCATAAATTATTAATATTAATATATATATATAAATCGAACTGTAAGGAAAATTTTTTTACAGTTCAATCAATCGATCAAGACGTAACAAGCGTTTCAAAGTGTAATCTATAGTTCATAAATATAAGGATATTTTTTTTGTACATAAAAAAATATAAATAAGCCAAGAAGAAACATGTAGGATTTCGGATTTTTTTAAACGTTTCTCTATGTTAATTGCTGCTATAAACCAACTCTCTCTCTCTCTCTCTCTCTCTCTCTCTCTCTCTCTCTCTCTCTCTCTCTCTCTCTCTCTCTCTCTCTCTCTCTCCAAGGCTTTATCTAAGAGACGATATCCTACACAACTGTTTACTCTGTCTTGACAAGCCTTTGCCAAAGAGACAGTATCCTACACGACTTTTTACTATCTGTCTTGACAAGCCTTTTTCTAAGAGACAGTATCCTACACGACTCTTTACTATCTGTCTTGACAAGCCCTTGTCAAAGAGACAGTATCCTACACGACTTTTTACTATCTGTCTTGACAAGCCTTTGTCAAAGAGACAGTATCCTACACGACTTTTTAATATCTGTCTTAACAAGCCTTTATCTAAGAGACAGTATCCTTCACGACTCTTTACTATCTGTCTTGACAAGCCTTTGTCTAAGAGACAGTATCCTACACGACTTTTTGCGCTCGGTCATGGAAATTCGAAGCATAAAAACTGACCTTGGATACATAATCAAAACCTTTTCTATTTAGTAACATTCTTCAGAATGAAGATCAAATCCAGGAAACTTAGGGGTTTTCAAATTCATTCTCTCCCTTTCATTGATGTTTAGACAACATTTTTCCTTTTATAAATCTTTCATAAATCTCCTTAATAAACTTGACTTTATTAATCTGAAAACCTTGTTGCGGGTTGGATACCACCCACGGCCATCCAGGGTCGGCTGCCTCGGTGTGTCCTTGGGAAAGGCACTTAACTCCCCTTTCCTCAGCATGATATAGAAAAAAAACCCACATAGACAAACAATCTGAAAACCTTTATCATGCTTTGAGAGTTATTTCACCATGAAACCTTACTTAATAAAATGAAAGACTTGTAATTGCTCTTTCTTGTCTCTTTATTTGTTCTCATTCATGTAGTTAAAATATATACTACCTTTGTGAAATCATTTTCCTTTATATAAAATCTCGCCTAAAACACCAAATTGTTTTCAATTTTTCAAAATCTCACTGACGCAGTTTCCACAAGTATGTACGAGTTTTTGTACACAATTTATACAGAAGTTTGTTTTTTGTATGCCAGTTCAATTAGGAAGCACTTTGATGATGTAGAAACCAGAGAATAGCTTGAACGTTCTAAACAAAAATGCGGTTTATATAAATAAATTGACCCCATATTTTAAGGATTTACTTTTTTACCTTTGTCATATTATATTTTTCTTCTAAAGAATTTTAACATCTTTGACTTTTATTTGCTAACTTGTACGAGTGTATGTGTACTTTGAAGAGTTTATCTTCCTTAAGATTTTAGCAATATTTTACCTTCACATGTCTTTACGTCCTAACTTTTACCCGGGAGTATGCCGCCAGGATTATGGTTATTATCTGTTTAACCTTACACATGAATGCATGCGTACATTTTATATCACAGACTTACTATATCTAATTTTTTAAAAATTGACAAATAATTAAAACCTTTTTTATGTTCAGTCGTGGCGGCCGAGGATCATCCGTAAATCTGACTTTGATAAAGTTTTACGTGAATACGGAATTCTGTGTTTAGCCCGTTTTTTCACAGTAGGGTTACAGCAACGGCATCGGGCCCAGATATCATACAACTTTTGAGTCTGAGTTTGGGCTTGAGGTTTTCTGTCAGCCAATCACTAAGAACTTTACATTTGTAACGTCACGTTTGAATAGCTGAAAATGAAAACTCAATCTCAAACTCAAGTTCAGAGTTTTAGTATCGCCAGGCAAGGTGTCGTATCTGATATTATTTTGACCAATCAAGGTTTATGTTCTCATAATGTTTCGACCAATCAGGATGTACGTTCTTGTAATGTTTTGACCAATTATGGTGTATGTTCTTTTTAATGCTTTGAGCAATTAGAGTGTATGTTCTTCGTCTACATTCTGCAAAGAAAATTGTCTTTGTGTTATAACTACTCTGACAAGGTGCTTGTTTTGGTCAAAGTCTGCGGTCTACCTCATCCTTTAATTTTGAAATTACATGGTCTCCATCGTAAGGCAGACAATTGAGCATGTAACATAGATTAAGTTCTTGTGCAAAGCGATAACCGGGTCATGTGACTCAGATATGTCGTCACTTCTAACAAAGCATGAAACTAAATTATAAATTTATTTATTCAACGCCTGCTTTGTCACTAAAGTTATAAACTGTGAGAAGATTTGTGTCACGAACATATTTTGATGCACGGATATTTTATAGAAATAACATCACAGAAAACACCTATTGACTGTACAAGTTACTAGGACCACACACAATCGAAGCCTGTTTTCAACAATGGCCCTCATATTTAAATAAAAAATGAATGCGTGGAAAGCACCGCGAAAACAATAACATAGATGTCAATAATGACGTACAACTTGGCAGGGAGTTGTTAAAAATATTCACATGTTACACTGATGCAATGACAGATTTTCTAATTACGCACTGAAAACAAAAACACGACTTTTGTTGTTTTTGTTGTTGCAATTGATAATAAAGCTTTGGAATTTCATTGTTGAGGACGATTTTCAAAAAGTTCTTTTTTCCATCTGATATTATGGGTACAGTGTACAAACTTGGTTTCATCAGCAACATTAATTTAAAATCAATCTATGCATGTAATTCCTCAAGGTATACATGAAGTATGAAAACAAGTTACATTAGCCTTCTCAATAATTCCGAAAAGTAAAAATGTGATGTAAATGACAATCTTTGTTATTAGATATCGACAATTATTTCCAGAAGTAATGTGCATATTCATTTCTCAAAACAACTGATAACACAACAAAGCTAGTTTTTCATGAGTAACTATGTTTTCATGGGCCATCCTCATTTTCTGTGGTCAACTAGTTTTTTTCATGATCTTGTTTATCATGCACGGCTAGATATGTTTTTGTTTTGCTTTTTACGTAAGGCATTTCGTAAATGATAGTTTTTGGAAAGTTTGCTGGTTACAGAAATTATCTTATTGCTCAGTCAACATGTTAATCCTATTTTATTTATTCTTATTACAAATGTTGAAATATTGACGCGTTTGCGCATTGATTCAGTATTTGCCTCTCCAAGAACTCTCGCACCATTCAAAACACAAAACATGAACTCAAAGTAGACCACACTTGTTGAAGACCACACTCAATGTAGGCCAGACTCAAAGTTAGACCACACTCAATGTAGGCCAGACTCAAAGGTACACCACACTCAATGTAGGCCAGACTCAAAGGTACACCACACTCCAAGTAGGCCAGACTCAAAGGTAGACTATAATCAATGTAGGCCAGATTCAAAGGTACGCCACACTCGTTGAAGACCACACTCAATGTAGGCCATACTCAAAGGTAGACCATAATCAATGTAGGTCAGACTCTAAGGTAGACCATAATCAATGTAGGTCAGACTCAAAGGTAGACCATAATCAGTGTAGGTCAGACTCAAAGGTAGACCATAATCAATGTAGGTCAGACTCAAAGGTAGACCATAATCAATGTAGGTCAGACTCTAAGGTAGACCACACTCAATGTAGGTCAGACTCAAAGGTAGACCATAATCAATGTAGGCCATACTCAAAGGTAGACCATAATCAATGTAGGCCATACTCTAAGGTAGACCATAATCAATGTAGGCCATACTCTAAGGTAGACCATAATCAATGTAGGCCATACTCAAAGGTAGACCATAATCAATGTAGGCCATACTCTAAGGTAGACCATAATCAATGTAGGCCAAACTCTAAGGTAGACCATAATCAATGTAGGCCAAACTCTAAGGTAGACCATAATCAATGTAGGCCATACTCAAAGGTAGACCATAATCAATGTAGGCCATACTCAAAGGTAGACCATAATCAATGTAGGTCAGACTCTAAGGTAGACCACACTCAATGTAAGTCAGACTCTAAGGTAGATCACACTCAATGTAGGCCAGACTCTAAGGTAGATCACACTCAATGTAGGCCATACTCAAAGGTAGACCACACTCAGTGTAAGTCAGACTCTAAGGTAGACCACACTCAATGTAAGTCAGACTCTAAGGTAGATCACACTCAATGTAAGTCAGACTCTAAGGTAGATCACACTCAATGTAAGTCAGACTCTAAGGTAGACCACACTCAATGTAGGCCAGACTCTAAGGTAGATCACACTCAATGTAAGTCAGACTCTAAGGTAGATCACACTCAATGTAAGTCAGACTCTAAGGTAGACCATAATCAATGTAGGCCAGACTCTAAGGTAGACCACACTCAATGTAGGCCATACTCTAAGGTAGACCATAATCAATGTAGGCCAGACTCTAAGGTAGACCACACTCAATGTAAGTCAGACTCTAAGGTAGACCACACTCAATGTAAGTCAGACTCTAAGGTAGACCACACTCAATGTAAGTCAGACTCTAAGGTAGATCACACTCAGTGTAAGTCAGACTCTAAGGTAGATCACACTCAATGTAGGCCAGACTCTAAGGTAGACCACACTCAATGTAAGTCAGACTCTAAGGTAGACCACACTCAATGTAAGTCAGACTCTAAGGTAGATCACACTCAATGTAGGCCAGACTCTAAGGTAGACCACACTCAGTGTAAGTCAGACTCTAAGGTAGACCACACTCAATGTAAGTCAGACTCTAAGGTAGACCACACTCAATGTAAGTCAGACTCTAAGGTAGATCACACTCAGTGTAAGTCAGACTCTAAGGTCGATCACACTCAATGTAGGCCATACTCTAAGGTAGATCACACTCAATGTAAGCCAGACTCTAAGGTAGACCACACTCAATGCAAGTCAGACTCTAAGGTAGACCACATTCAATGTAAGTCAGACTCTAAGGTAGATCACACTCAATGTAGGCCAGACTCTAAGGTAGACCACACTCAATGTAAGTCAGACTCTAAGGTAGACCACACTCAATGTAGGCCATACTCTAAGGTAGACCACACTCAGTGTAAGTCAGACTCTAAGGTAGATCACACTCAATGTAAGTCAGACTCTAAGGTAGATCACACTCAATGTAAGTCAGGCTCTAAGGTAGATCACACTCAATGTAGGCCAGACTCTAAGGTAGACCACACTCAATGTAAGTCAGACTCTAAGGTAGACCACACTCAATGTAGGCCAGACTCTAAGGTAGACCATAATCAATGTAGGCCAGACTCTAAGGTAGACCACACTCAATGTAGGCCATACTCTAAGGTAGACCATAATCAATGTAGGCCAGACTCTAAGGTAGACCATAATCAATGTAGGCCAGACTCTAAGGTAGACCACACTCAATGTAAGTCAGACTCTAAGGTAGACCACACTCAATGTAGGCCAGACTCTAAGGTAGACCACACTCAGTGTAAGTCAGACTCTAAGGTAGATCACACTCAATGTAAGTCAGACTCTAAGGTAGATCACACTCAGTGTAAGTCAGACTCTAAGGTAGATCACACTCAATGTAGGCCAGACTCTAAGGTAGACCACACTCAATGTAAGTCAGACTCTAAGGTAGACCACACTCAATGTAGGCCATACTCTAAGGTAGACCATAATCAATGTAGGCCAGACTCTAAGGTAGACCACACTCAATGTAGGCCATACTCTAAGGTAGACCACACTCAATGTAAGTCAGACTCTAAGGTAGACCACACTCAATGTAGGCCATACTCTAAGGTAGACCACACTCAATGTAAGTCAGACTCTAAGGTAGACCACACTCAATGTAAGTCAGACTCTAAGGTAGACCACACTCAATGTAGGCTATACTCTAAGGTAGACCACACTCAATATAGGCCATACTCTAAGGTAGACCATAATCAATGTAGGCCATACTCTAAGGTAGACCACACTCAATGTAGGCCAGACTCTAAGGTAGACCACACTCAATGTAGGCCATACTCTAAGGTAGACCACACTCAATGTAGGCCAGACTCTAAGGTAGACCACACGCAATGTAAGTCAGACTCTAAGGTAGACCACACTCAATGTAGGCCAGACTCTAAGGTAGACCACACTCAATGTAAGTCAGACTCTAAGGTAGACCACACTCAATGTAGGCCAGACTCTAAGGTAGACCACACTCAATGTAAGTCAGACTCTAAGGTAGATCACACTCAATGTAGGCCAGACTCTAAGGTAGACCATAATCAATGTAGGCCAGACTCTAAGGTAGACCACACTCAATGTAGGCCAGACTCTAAGGTAGATCACACTCAATGTAAGCCAGACTCTAAGGTAGATCACACTCAATGTAAGTCAGACTCTAAGGTCGATCACACTCAATGTAGGCCATACTCTAAGGTAGACCACACTCAATGTAAGTCAGACTCTAAGGTAGATCACACTCAATGTAAGCCAGACTCTAAGGTAGACCACACTCAATGTAAGCCAGACTCTAAGGTAGATCACACTCAATGTAAGTCAGGCTCTAAGGTCGATCACACTCAATGTAGGCCATACTCTAAGGTAGACCACACTCAATGTAAGTCAGACTCTAAGGTAGACCACACTCAATGTAAGTCAGACTCTAAGGTAGACCACACTCAATGTAGGCCATACTCTAAGGTAGACCACACTCAATGTAGGCCATACTCTAAGGTAGACCACACTCAATGTAGGCCAGACTCTAAGGTAGACCACACTCAATGTAAGTCAGACTCTAAGGTAGACCACACTCAATGTAGGCCATACTCTAAGGTAGACCATAATCAATGTAGGCCAGACTCTAAGGTAGACCACACTCAATGTAGGCCATACTCTAAGGTAGACCACACTCAATGTAGGCCAGACTCTAAGGTAGATCACACTCAATGTAAGCCAGACTCTAAGGTAGACCACACTCAATGTAAACCAGACTCTAAGGTAGATCACACTCAATGTAGGCCAGACTCTAAGGTATACCACACTCAATGTAGGCCATACTCTAAGGTAGACCACACTCAATGTAAGTCAGACTCTAAGGTAGACCACACTCAATGTAGGCCAGACTCTAAGGTAGATCACACTCAATGTGAACCAGACTCTAAGGTAGACCACACTCAATGTAGGCCAGACTCAAAGGTAGACCACACTCAATGTAGGACAGACTCTAAGGTAGACCACACTCAATGTAGGCCAGACTCAAAGGTAGACCACACTCAATGTAGGCCAGACTCAAAGGTAGACCACACTCAATGTAGGCCAGACTCTAAGGTAGATCACACTCAATGTAGGCCAGACTCTAAGGTAGACCACACTCAATGTAGGCCATACTCTAAGGTAGACCACACTCAATGTAAGTCAGACTCTAAGGTAGACCACACTCAATGTAGGCCAGACTCTAAGGTAGATCACACTCAATGTAAGCCAGACTCTAAGGTAGACCACACTCAATGTAGGCCAGACTCAAAGGTAGACCACACTCAATGTAGGCCAGACTCAAAGGTAGACCATAATCAATGTAGGCCAGACTCTAAGGTAGACCACACTCAATGTAGGCCAGACTCTAAGGTAGACCACACTCAGTGTAGGCAAACTCTACGGTAGACCACACTCAGTGTAGGCCAGACTCAAAGGTAGACCACAATCAATGTAGGCCAGACTGTAAGGTAGACCACACTCAATGTAGACCCCTTTTTAAAGTCTGAAATTTATATAATATGTAGGTCGTAAATTTGAGATGGAAAGAAAAAAATAAATAAATATCACGATTTCTGTTATCCAGATTTATCCTTCGGGAGTCTGGGAATAAATGTTTTGACTCAGAACTCGAGTTTAAAATTCGTGCTAAAAAAATGTGTAGACACGATAATGATGAGTTTAAAATCTCAATTTCGTAACTACCGGTTTGGTCAGACCAAAAAGCTGGCATGATGGCTGTAGCTATGACAAAGTATGGTGTAGATAGAAGATCGTTTGCTGCGAAATCGAAACCCAATTTGTCTAAAAGCTTAGGATCGGGCAAGTATGGCAGTTTTGCTTGTGCCAGGGTCTAGATTTCAAAAAATAGTCTGGTAATGTTTCTCCCCATGTAATTGATTGACAGAATTTTGAGTTAGGATGAAATTGACGAGAACCCATTTTTGCAAGCGTTATTGACGTGGACCCTATTCTGTTATTGCTTGCTTGTTGTGGTGGATTTTTGGCAAATTGAAAATTATTTTTTTATTTTTTTTTGGTTCTATTTCTTGATAAATATGATGTTGCTCATTGGTCATTGTAATTTTGTTGTATTTTGTTCTCGAAGCAAAAAAGAAAACCCTATTTCTTTATGAAGTTGTCCTAACTCTTGTAATAAAGCGATTGAGTAGATGCATTTCTATCCCGTATTCAATCTCCAAAAACACTGGAGTGTTGCTGTTTATTTCAAATTTGCCTAAAATCAGTATATTATACGGTAGTCCTGACGTCTCTCCCATGAGACAGAGTGTTTTAATTATTTGCTAGTTGATACGGAGACAGATTCACTAGTTCCATTTATTATTCAATTCCATTATTGTGCTTCAAGACTGTCAAAGCTATATTGTTTGAATCTATCTGACAGTGCTAGAATTCCCTCAGCACAGTGCATGCTAAATCTTCTTTGAATTATGCAACAGGACTTCCTCACATTGCAGATACAGATGTAAATTAGTTATTAAATATAGAACATTATTTTCACAAGCAGTGCATGTTCTTAATGGGCATTTGAATCTAAAACTAGAATCTATAGATATGCAGTAGCGTCGCGAAGAGGGGGGGGGGGAGGTCGGAAAGAGGCAATTGTGCCGCCGGGCGAGGGGTGCCGTGGGGATTTTTTAAATATTTTTTTAAGCTGTAACCGGAACATAGATTGGGGGGGGGGGGTCGGTTGGAGGTTGGCAACTGACTTAAAAACTGTTCTCTGTAGCAAAATAGGGGCGCCACTAAAGAACATTGACCCCGGGCTCCTCTAACTTTCGTCCCGCCACTGCAGATATGGTGCAAACTGCACCCCCCCTCCAAAAAAAAAAAAAAAAAAAAAAAAAAAGAAACAAAATAAAAACAACAACAACAACAACAAACCCAAAGAAAATAATATACTTTCCACAACTAGGTTTCTCGAAAACCCATCGCACAATGTATTCATGGTCCAACATCTGAACGCTTCATATTCATATAACCTTGATCATCTTGAGTTGGAAATAATGTTATTGTTGTTTCATTCTTACATAAAAATGAGTGCGCATCATTGTTCATTGGGTGTATCAATGTGGCAGTATCCATGTATCAGCATGAGATTTCATGCGCTATTGATGCCCGTGAGAGTTGTTATTCTTATACTTTTTCTGGGCTGGACGGAAAAACAAATGACTATCCGTCATCTCGTCTGTGAAAGTTTGCAATTGTATTACGTTCTCCAGTCTAATGAAGCGAGAAATATTACGAAGAGATATATAATACATACTGCCATTTTACCCATTGCAAAGCGAAAAGAGTAGTAATGCAAGTAGACATGATTTTTTTAAACGGTCTGCTCCACAGTACCCGTTGTGCATTCTCACGTAATTATCCGTCAAACATTTGGTAGATGCTACATTCGGTCGAAATAACAGATATTACGGTGAACAACTTGCTAAAGGGGTTATTTCTCCATGCATATTCGCAGTTCGGTACCGTGTGAGAAATGCACACAACATGTACATCGAACAAGCACACAGAGAAATGAGAGCACACGTACAGGATCAGCTGCTTACCCAGGGACGTTTAAAACTTATTCTTAAAATTTTAAGGTTTTTCAACACATTTGGGGGATTTCGTAAACACGAACGTTAATATATATATATATATATATATATATATATATATATATATATATATATATATATATATATATATATCGAATTATTCCGTATGTTGCAGAGTATTTCTTCCATGAATCTCTCATAACAGAAGGTGGACAGCATCATATGGAAAAGAAGGGTTGTAATGGGATTGCAGTGATACTTTGGGAAAACGTAGATGCAGTGCATCGTAGAAACGGTTGCTAATTTAGAATGGCCCCGCTTCACCAGTTTGACTTTCATTACCTGAGAGCAGATGATTTCCCAAAGAAAGTTTTACTGTCTTAAAATATATACTAGTTCTTGCAGCGCTTATTAAATGGAGACCATTCGAGTGTTAATATCTGTGTCTAGGCTCGGATCTTCTTGTCACGTTGAATGTCCTATAGCTGTGGTGCACAACATATGGCCCATGAACCGCATGCGGCCCGCCGACACATTTTGTACGGCCCACGGCCCGTGTCCTTACTTAACACATGTGTATTTATGCTTCTATTATAGAAACAAAACTTTCTCAGTGCGGCCCGCTTAGTTCCAATGAAGGGCGATTCTGGTCCATGTAAAGGTTGGAGTTGTGCACCACTGCCCTATAGCACTAGTTAAAATGCGATTTTAACGAGAAACTATTTTCATCTCTCCTTTTTAGAAGTGTATTAGACGTAACATACTTCAGTCATGGTGTTGAAATTCACCGCAGAAAATGTACATTTGAACGTCAGACTGTTCCCACACTGCACAATGTGTATTTTAACGTCAGATTGTTCCCACACTGCACAATGTATATTTTAACGTCAGATTGTTCCCACACTGCACAATGTATATTTTAACGTCAGATTGTTCCCACACTGCACAATGTGTATTTTAACGTCAGATTGTTCCCACACTGCACAATGTATATTTTAACGTCAGACTGTTCCCACACTGCACAATGTGTATTTTAACTAATACAAGCATGTATGAAGAGAATATGTTATGTATGTTCAGAATGGAAGCGTGACATGCTGTCTTTACGTTTGATCTGGGTAGTATAGTCACTGAAATACATTTTTTCATTTCTATGGATTATTCTGCAGTATAGTCACTGAAATACATTTTTTCATTTCTATGGATTATTCTGCAGTATAGTCACTGAAATGCATTTTTTCATTTCTATGGATTATTTTGCAGTATAGTCACTGAAATACATTTTTTCATTTCTATGGATTATTCTGCAGTATAGTCACTGAAATACATTTTTTCATTTCTATGGATTATTCTGCAGTATAGTCACTGAAATACACTTTTTCATTGCTATGGATTATTCTGCAGTGTAGTCACTGAAATAAATTTTTTAATTTCTGTGGATTATTCTGCAGTATAGTCACTGAAACAAATTTGGTCCATTCTATGTAGTATTCTGCAGTATAGTCACTGAAATAAATTTGATCCTTTCTAGGTATTATTCGACAGGATAGTCACTGAAATAAATTTGATCCTTTCTAGGTATTATTCGACAGTATAGTCACTGAAATAAATTTGCATACTGTGATCCAACACATTCAGGTTTATTACCAAACCTAAACACAGCACAATCAAATATGGAAAACACAAGACTTTGAGTAATAGAAGTATTACCACGGAACTGTTACATGAAGAAAAAATGAAAAAGAAACACAATCCATAGTTTTATCTAATGTTATCGCAGGTCAAAGGGGAGCAATTGTTTTTTCGCATCACTACTAAACAACATTTCTTACATCCAGATTTTTCAAATACTTTGCAGAAATATCTTGACTGATATCAGCCTTTGAAAAGTGACATAAAATGTACATGGCAGCGTGCTTGAATTAAACACATTGCAACATTTTATTGTCTATATAGAAAACGTGATGATCGTATGATTCATTTGATTTTGTAACGAAATTTTAAAAATACCCTGAATCTGATTGCTTATAGACATTTGTTTTGTTTGTCTTTGATCACATTAGCAGTCCGAAAAACCACGCTCACAATATACAAGTTTACGGCATGTCGTAAAATGACTTACCTAACTAAGAATAACTTTTAATAAAGGAAATTATTCACTTTATTATTATTATTTTCGGTCAATATCTTAAAGACTAAAAGTAGTTTTGTCCGTGCGATTGCTGTCGTGAAACCTGCCGTAAACTGGTCTTCAGTTTATGAGTATATTTCAACCTTAAATTATCTATTTTTGACGTAAAAGTACTTGAAAAACAGTTCTTAAAACAAATTGTATGTACAACAAGATTTCCATTGGAAAAGAAAACTAAAAGTTGAAAAGGGAAGATCCTTTGTTTTGCACACGTATTAAATGTGTTAAAGAGGAACGAACTGACGTTTTATCAAATGAAACAATTATTACACTGATCCTGAAATAAAACATAACAAATGGCCCTAAAATACGTTTGATAGACAATTAGAATCATTAATATGCAGACCTGGTCCAAACAGTGTGTCATCAAAATATGATATGGGCAAGTCGGTTGAATATAAAATGTTAATATCTATTTTTGTTAAAGTTTGCAGGATGTGATCTTATAGAAAAACCTTACTCCTTCAATAAAATGCATAATTTACATTTGTATAATTAATTTTTTTTATATATAATTATAAATGACATTCCATGACATTGATGAAAAGTAAAACCGTAACAGAGTTAAGCATTTTATCACAAAGGTTTCCGTTTGAGACCAAATAATCTTAAGTTTAAACGTTTAAAACGTTTATATTGTAGCACTTAGCAAAGAATTTCGTAGCTTTAAGCCTAAGAAGATGGATATTTTGTTTCTTTTGCCATGACTCTTTATCAGCAGACTGATTTCCTGTATAATTGGGAGTATTCTCAAATGCTCTCAGATAATTAACTAATAGCAGTCAATACAACATATAACTTGTTTTTGGAGGCTTGAATCAGAGTCTTTTTGACCCTTTTTCTCCCTTTTTCATAAAGCAGAATCCTTACAATGCTCATTATGCAAATGTTTTCTTTGTTTCTTTTTTTTTTATCTCATAGTGTTAAATATATTTAAAGTTAACATGATGCCAGTTGATTTTTAGTAATTTTTACGTGAAAATGCAATGTATAATTTAGAAAAAGAGTTAAAAAATTTAAGATTTATGGAATCTTTTTTGTAAGCAGAGCTGCAGAGTGGGTTGTTGTCAATTCTTCAAATGAATTTCGTATCGAAAGTACTGTGACCTTCAATGACCTTTGCCTTTTGTCTAAATGTAGAGACAGGGTTTCGAAGGGTTTTGACGACCACTCAATCGGTTTGATAAGTAATTAAGTTTAATTCACTCCTTATATTTGTAACTTCATTCTTAAACTTTGATGCGACTAGAAAGATCTGCAAATTCGAAACTATGAAGACTAATGATTCGGTCTTGATTGGAGAACATCATAAAAATGTTATATACTGGCTTCACCAGGCTCCAAATATACACAATATTCTCACACAAAGTCTATATACTACAGCATGACGTCAGTTGGCTAACATCAAATAACGGACCAATCACACGTTCGAATTGGGTTGAGCAATTGTTTAAGCGTTCAAATGCTTTGTATTCTTGCGGTCAGTTCATTGGAATAATATTTTGTTTTTGTTGCTTCAAGTCATTTAGATTGAAGGCTTCATGAATTCCAAAGTACAATGTCATATACTTGATGATCTAAATCTATAAGTTTGCTTGTTTTTTTAGGGTTTTTTTTTTTTTTTTTTTTTTTTTGTTTAAATATGATGTTTCCTATGATCTATCCTCTCCCATTTCCTGTTGAATGTTTTGATTTCCTCAATAAGAATTGATGGTATTGATAAGTATTTAATGCAAATGTATGTTCAGCTATTTCCAGATAACACTGTTTTCAGTTTTAACAGTACGTTTCGATC
Source organism: Margaritifera margaritifera (assembly GCA_029931535.1). NCBI lineage: Eukaryota > Metazoa > Mollusca > Bivalvia > Unionida > Margaritiferidae > Margaritifera > Margaritifera margaritifera. The sequence goes on from JAQPZY010001484.1 coordinate 2,978,112, forward strand.
GCTGAATGGAACTGGGCAGGTAAAATAATTCATATTAACCCCGTAAGTAGACGGTAAACCTTTTGAAATAAATCTGCTTTTAAAGGGGGATTTGCCAAAAATTACATCTTTACTTTTTCTCATTCATTGTTGTCCATCGAGATATAGTCAGGTTTTCCAATAACATAGCTTTCTTCAAATTGTATTGACAACCATATATGTTACATTTTAAAGTAAAAAGAGTTTAAGATTAATCAGAACTATTGTTTCAGAGTATAAGCATCTCTTTAGTAGTAGTGCAATAACAGTTTTGTGCCACCACCCACCCCCTTGTAGTCAAGCAAAACCCTTACATGAGCGTATTTTTTTCAAACGCTACCTCGAATTTCGGCTACCAACTTTTGCAGCAGGTGGGTAGCTGAACGTTATGGCGTGGCTTTTGGTACTGGCCCCAAAACGCCGGCAACCATTGTCTGTGGACGGGCTTGGCAGCAGGTGGGTAGCTGGACGCTATGGCGTGACTCTGGGTGCTGGCCCAAAAACTCTGGCAATCGTTTTCAGTGGACCTATTCCCAGTAAAAAGGGCCTGGACTCCACAGCAGAAATGTGTTCGCACAGACTGCTGTCCTAGCTGCATGCTTTGATTCTGTTCTTGTCTTCCCGGTGTGCTATGCGCTGTCTTCGAAACAACTTTCCACATGAGGATGGCAACCTGCGCCAGAATTGTCCAGTACTTTGCCTGCTCGACTATTTGTCAAATATTCTGCAACTGGCCTGTATATTGCATCGCGACCTTCTCGATCTCCGCTATTCTAGCGGTATCCTCGCCAAGCGATTCGAAGTTGCTGGCAATGCTTTCCACTCCGTCCCGTTCTTTGGATTGGGACACGGCGAGAACGCGGACCGTGTCGAACATAAAGGATAGCGTTTCTGTTTACTCCCGCGCCTCGGCTTCCAAGCTGCTGAGACGATTGTAGATTTAGGAGACTCTTGGTGCTTATTATTCCAGCGACGCCTGCCCAAGCGCTTGATGCTGACCCAGCGTAGGAGACTCCGTCAGTCTGTCCTGTTCCGGCATAGTTTGGACTGCGGCGTTTACTACTGTTCCCATCGTCCTGACTGCACTTGCCGGGACCAAGACGCTTGCTACTATCCCAGCTGTGCTGGCTGGCGTAAGTGCTTTCTGCTGTTCCAGCTGCGCAGGGTTTCCTGTCGGTCCTACGGGCTGGGTAGCGCGCCATATTCTGTATAGACGGGACGTGCAAATGTCATAATTCTTTTTGGCATCTGCTGCAGAAATGTTTCAACGGAGGGACAGGATTTCTTCGACTTGTTATGTGGAGAGGTCGCGTCAAGGCGGCATCGCGGTTCCTTGTAGTTGTCTACTTGGCTCCAATTCTTAGGATCGGCCTAGGTGGCCGCACGCCCGCAGAAGGCAAAGCGAGCACAGAGTGGCACGGCGCAAAAGGCAGCACAGAGTGGCACAACGGAGAAAGCAGCACAGAGTAGGGCAAAGGTGCGCAAGAGGGATGCTGGTACTGGGTGTGTTGTCTGCTAGCACGCTCACCGGTCTTTCTAGCCGGTTCGAGAGCAGAAAAAAGAGGGGTTGGGGGTGGAGTGGGGGTGAGTGGGTGAAGGATGTTCCCAAAATTATCTTTTACATCTACTTCTCTGTTTAAGTTCATATGAAACGACCTGATATGATTAAAAATTATTTGTTATTCTTATTTCATGTTCAAAATACAAACGCCTTTGAATTTGATACCTTGGCAACTAACACAATCAACAATAACAACACAAAGCAGGACAACAATCAAACAAGGAGACAGAAATACAAGTAAATTGACTAAAGCAGCATACAACTAGAAACATTTTTGTTCCGTGTAACAGAAATAAGCAGGTGCTCGATGGGTGTTACATTGCATTGGGTGGTCCTGCCTAACTCTGCCGAGGTCTACTTTTTTGAAGCCAATTTAGAGTGATTCCTTCTACAATCTTGACCTTATCACGCATATAATGTGCCATTTATCCCATTGAAGAGTATCCGTCAGATTCAATGAAGACATTTTGGGGATAACAAGCATCGTACCTTAATTAATAAGGAAGAAACTTGGTGAAAATGCTTGTGAATAATCCGAGTTACCGCACATTTTATTTCTAAAACTTTACACATGTGTCTGACTTTTTCCTCAGTCACACAGTAATTGACAGAAATGATGTTTATCATTGGTGATAATTATCTTAACGCTTACCTTTTCAAAGGATTGGTCTCAGTGACGAAAGATTAAAATTAATGTAGAACATACAAACGGAAATTTTTTTGTACCCCAACTTAAGATAAAAGAGCAAGAAGAAATTCACAGGACAAAAGCAACTAATCTGTCTAAAACACGAAAATCGGGGGTGGGGTGGGGTGGGGTGGGGGCTTGACTATGAAATAATTGGAATTAAAATAGGATCAGGAAAACCGTCTTAAAACTTAATTTGGGAAACCAAAATGAGATCGGTTAGGCAGGATACATATAAATAACTAGCATGACAAAATCAAACTGGCAATAACATAATAACCGTGCCCTATAACATTTTCTGGTGATAATTAAATATCGGCTGCACGCTTGTTAGTGAGTTTTCATCCAACAGAGATATTTATAAATAGAAGAGAAAATAACACATAAAAGCTTCCCTCCCTCTGTTCCCCCAACACACACACACACACACAGAGCACCAACAAAAGAAAAAGTGTTTTCTTTGGCTACTTTACCAAATCTCTTCCATGCATTCAGGTGAAAGAGTGCATGTTGACCAGGTTTATTAATACCAGGGCAAAAACCGATAAATAAATAAATAAATCGCTCAGTGAACAGCATCTACAAATATATATGTGGTTTTGTTCTTATAAAGAAACCCTTTGTATGTTTTTAGTACGAGACAGATGTTTCATAGCTCCTTGCTGTGTTGCTCGTGCCGAACGTACACTCAGACTGATTCTGATCATTCACTGTCAATCTCACGAGCATTAATTAATAACAAGTTTCTCACGCTGATAAAAGAGGTACTTATATATATATATATATATATATATATATATATATATATATATATATATATATATATACCTCTTTTATCTTGTGGTGTATATATATATATATATATATATATATATATATACCACAAAAAGGACCATACACCATACACTGATCGCTCGTATCATATACTACGTGCGAACTCTCCTTATTTTGGTTATGTGCAAGGTAACATTTTGAAAGCTATTGGACAGGCTTTCACGTTAATTCGAACGTGCCCAACGCTCGTTCGGCCGTCAACAGAAAGTAGACGCGTTTTCTTTTCTACAATTCGAGGTATGGTATCGACGCGACGAATTAATTTTTCTTCTTTTACGTTCGAGTATTTCAGTAAGCTAAACATCCTGACATTTTAGACCAAATTCTCAGAACGATAAAGAAGTCCATGGCTGACATATTTCATTGTCATAGTAAATATTTTGCAAAGACTGTATTAAAATCCTAAATGAAGGTAAACGTTCTGCCCGAAAATACAGCATACTTTTGAGATGACGACCTACATGGCTATAAGTATCGACTTCCAGAACGCTTGTGTAGAGGTGATATGGTTGTGTCACAAGCTGGGCGAAAAACTTGCGCAAGCGCTTTTAAATACGTGTTCCTCAAAGTAAGATCACGCTGTAACTGGCTGTTGTGTTATGTATAAATTAATTTCCGTTACGCAGACTTAAGCTAGTTCTTTATAGTGACAGTGTTATATCAAGGGGTTATGGCTGATATATCTAACAGACTGTGTCTAGTTTGCGTACACCCAGTATAACTCATTTCTAGTTGAAAGTCTGATAATAATGCATTTAAAGTTCGTGTATATATATATATATATATATATATATATATATATATATATATATATATATATATATATATATATATATATATATATATATTGAACGGTCTGCAAAGATACGGAATACAAGATCCCGATACATTGTAGTTTGCAACTACGTTGAGTACGGCTGTCATTTACGTTTTTTATTGGTTCATATAGGAAATTCCGCTTTAAGTACAACGTTCTACCTGCTTCTGTATCTATTTTAGAACTGTACAGAAAGCTTTTGATCTTATTTGATGCCACAGAGTTACGATACTAATTTGCCTAATTGGGAAGATTGGTAGTCAGACAATGCCCTAGTCTCTTTCCAGCCATGAGTGTAGCAAGTTGTTTGGCTAATTGGCGGAAGTTGTTTTCATTTGTAATAGTTATTCACTTGTTATGGAATGTGCCTGGTGCCAGGGTTGTCTGGTTTAATTACACTGACCATCTCCTAATTTATACCAACCATAAACTGTCATAAAAGAGCTAAAACAGAGGGTAAGAACTACTTGGAAATGCAGGTCAAAGAGTGTAATCTCCAGAGACGGGTAACTTGAGAAGGGATTTATATACAGGTATATAGAAGGCGGTTAATTTTATAATCTAATCTGAATATGTTAGTAAATATGATATCTCTTTTACTATTGATTTAAATTTAGAAAAGAAACAAATGCTGATAATATCATAGTTCTTGTTTTGTTAGTGTCTGTGATAGGCATTTCTTTTGTATTAAAGAGTTAGTCTCCGCGCGTTGATTCATCAACAACATCACGTACACATTACAGAACTATTGTTAAATCTTGAAAATGTATCTGGCCTGGTTGATTGCTTAGTGTTACAGATTACATGGGAATCCCAGTAAAGGCATTCACAATCTAATTTCTGGTGCCTTTTAATTTTTGCCGAAGAAATTAGACAAGTGTTATATTATAAACGTTATCACTTAAATTGTCCAGCCATCGCAATTAAACACAACAAATGAATTTATTAAAGAAATTTCATCACTAATCAAATACAATTTAAGAAAACAATATTGTTTGATGTTCTTCACACCTTTCGATAGGAATATCTGAAAGCGATTTATTTCTGCAAAATGCTTGAAATCTTGCATTTTCATTTCATATTGTGTCTACTCTTCAGCATAACCTTCTGTCATAGTTTAAGAACATTTGTACCATCAAGCGGAACTAGATATCTCAGTTACTGAATCCTGATTGAATTTGATGCTTCATTTGGTAGCTATTCGTCTGAGGAAATTAATATCGGTTTCATCAGAAGTTCTCTGGAGCAGAAACCAGAAAACATTCCCACTGGAGACAGAGATAGATCAATAGGTAAATATGATGTTCAAGAGTTCTTTATAAAACAGTCAGAAAGTGTGCATTACTCTTTGCTTTTCTGACTGTTGAAAGTATTGCTTGAAAAATATTTACCTACCCTTAAAAAGTGTGTTAGTTTAAACACTTGATTAAATCTAACTGCTATATTCTATTCCTGGATTGTTCAGTACACTTTAGTTGTATCAGAAAAATGTTCATAATTTAATACAATAATAGAAAATGAAATCGAGTTGGAAAGACAAATAAGAAAAAGAAATAAAAAATTTTAAAAAAATATCCAGACCAATTCACCACTGCTCAATAATAAGGTGACCAAACGTACGATGTTAAAGCTTCGCCCTCGATTGTTAACGTGGTGCACGAATTTTATCATGCAGACTCCGTCATAATCAATTTTTATCGCTTAGGTTGCGCTCCACAGTCGTTACATAATTTCGCTTCCTCACATGCATTTCTTCGCGCTGTAGTTTCATCTTTACAGTGGAAATGGGAAATAATTCGACTTTTTGCGTCATTTGATCAACAACAACAACAACAAAAAAAGATTTTATATCAGCCCAGCTGGGGTTGCATCCTATGTTCGAGTCAGTTTTATTCGCCATCCATTTAAATCCAGTGTAACTAGTGACAAACATGCTTTAAAAATAAGTGAAAATCGGTATTTTATACTGTCTCTGATCTGGCATACGAATATTTCCAAATCTGTACTCTTATGGAGATAAGTTTACATCATGTTGCTTTTCTTAAGAAGAAATTGGAAGAAAATTTGATCACCTATACTTTTTGATATTTTACTTCAAAATGTGATAAACAATTTTGCCTTCTGAACAGGGGCAGTCGGTGATTGCATTGTTTCACATGTAAGCCATATAGTAATCATTCTAAGCTCAGTACATGAATCATCTGGTATAGATATAATACTTTAATTTAAGTGATTTACTTTAATATAAGCATATCTGAATTTCTCTTTAAAAAATATTTAAAAAATGAAACATATGATCCCATAGGTCAGGATCTTTTTCTTATTTACAAATTTACATCTTTGCAGTACACGAAACTGTGGAGTGGAATCTAACAGGTATTCATATCTGAAATACTTGTCTGACACAAGACAAAAAGCTAAAACCTTAACCACCTTTGAGCAATGCTAGGAATATGTATATAAGTGCGTTAAGTCACACATAACTCGGCAATGTCTGCAACAAGTCTTCAGGGAATAGCAGGAGTGCGTGCTGCTATGTTGTCATGACAAAGGCATGCGCTCATTTGCTCGTCTAACAATATAGCAATCGCTTGATGATGAGCCGTGTACTTTGTGGCCGTAATTCAATAGTGGTACAAGCTATATATGCATATTGGAAGTCGTATAAGCCCACATATGTATATTGGAAGTCATACAAGCCTACATATGTATTGCAAGTCATACAAGACTACATATGTATAGGAAGTCATTCAAGCCTGCATATGTATAGGAAGTCATACAAGCCTGCATATGTATAGGAAGTCTGAAATACTCCGCGAATAGAAAATGGAAACCTATTTGTTAGATATATATCTTGTTTATTACTCAAAAGCCTACATATGTATATTGGAAATAATACAAGCCTACATATGTATATTGGAAATAATACAAGCCTACATATATAAACTGCAAGTCATACAAGCCTACATATGTATATTGGATATAATATAAGCCTACATATATATACTGCAAGTCATACAAGCCTATATATATATATATATATATATATATATATATATATATATATATATATATATATATATATATATATATATATATATTGGAAGTCATACAAGCCTACATATGTATATAAAAGTCGTACAAGCCTACATATGTGAGAATATTGATGTTGGCTTCCAGAGATTTCAATCTTGTGCAGTACACTTCTACCGCAAGCCTCGTTCACATCATTATTCAAGCCTCGTTCACGATATTATTCAAGCCTCGTTCACGTCATTATTCAAGCCTCGTTCACGTCATTATTCAAGCCTCGTTCACATCATTATTCAAGCCTCGTTCACGATATTATTCAAGCCTCGTTCACGTCATTATTCAAGCCTCATTCACGTCATTATTCCGGTCTTATACAAGACTTGTGGACTGTAGGTATCTTGTTTAATTTCGTTTTAAGTTAGGGACAATTAAAGATCGGTCAAGGTCAGATTCCTTGGAGTTTCTTCTTCATAATACTATTTATATAATAATAAAAAAATGTATTGGTTTTAAAATCATTCTTCAAAAGGGCGCTGGCCACATACACATTCTCGCTACTGCCTTAAACAAGGGTAATGATTAAGAAGGAGCGCAAGCCTTGAAACATATTTGACCTCATGACCTTTGGGATAAAACATGTTATCATCTTTTTAAAAATTGATGCTATATATTGTAGACATTCTAATATTAAAGAAATGCTGATAGGTTCGAAAATCTGTCTGAAATTGTATATTAATAGGATAAGTTTTGGGAGATAAAAGCATCGTACACGTATCAAAGGCATTTAGGTATATTTTAGTTTCTTTGAAAACCATTTTCTACCCGCAAAATGAAAACGTGTAGATGCTAGATTAAGTGCCGCTAAAACAGTGTTTGACAGTCTATACGAGCTTTACAGTGAAAATCGGCTGCCATTTTTTGCTGTGTCACAGATTGGTTCTTTAATTTTGATTCACTTCATAATATAGTTCAAAGTTGGTTTGAGCTCATCAATATGTATGGAACCAGTCTAAGAAGAGTAACACTGCAAAAATGGCGGTCGATTTGGTAAAACCTCGTAAAGACAATCAAAAAGGCTATTTTAGTAGCACTAAAATTAACATCTGGATGTTTTTACTCCGCGAATAGAAAATGGAAACCTATTTGTTAGATATATATCTTGTTTATTACTCAAACATTACCACATGAACGAAAGTATCGCAGAAATAACGCCGGTATTAGCTAATATAGAGCGTACTTCACATGTAAATTAAAAATACCAGACATAGCTGACATGCATCTAGAATGTTACCTGGTCTATGATATTTATTCATTTTCAGAGGCTTTCATCCCTTTAAAGCTTACTTTCCATACACGTATACCATTATTTTTGGATTACCTTCATTCTCGAGCCAGCAAAGATCCTTGCGTCCTTTTGGTTTGTACTGAGCCTTTTTAAGCCCTCTTTCTTTGAAAACACGGATTTAAAAAAAAAATAGTAAGTAATAATGACAGGAAGAAATCAAAACCGCTAGACTTAAAGGCCTGGTACAGCTTGGTGGGTTATTAAATTAGCTCATATGCTCACGTATTAGAACTTTGGAAGAATTAAATTTGCGACACAGTGTAGCCCATAGTATATATTTCTTAAATATTTGCTATACATTCACTGCCAAATAAATGATATTGCTGATGACTAGAAAAATAAATTAAATATGAAAGATTGCACACTGTCGTTGGAGTAACCACTTTCTAGAAGGATAAGTTCATGTGCGGTAGGATGTAGATTGGTATAACCACTGTTCGATCCTCATCAAAGACTACTTCCATCTATTCTGAGCATAGGAAAAGTCAGCTAGCAATAGAATACAGTAACCAGAGTCGTGGAAATCTGGCATCGCTTACATGACCTTTATAGGAGTTGTCTTTGTATGTGTGTTTATTGTCTTAGAATCTAAATAATCTATCAAATAGTGCGAAAAAAAGCCATTTTTCTCTTGCAATAAATAGAGTGCTTTATTTACTCGCAGTTTAAAAGACAGATTTATTTCACTTTAGAAAGGGAAGGATTAGGGACCTATGATGTTGTATTTATTCGTAGTACAGTTGAAATAGGGAATGATTCACGGAATGCTGCCACTTCGCTATCCCGGTATCTGAAGAATTGTAGCACTGATGGTAAACACAGTTCCAAATTAAGTAAACCTTTCGTTGATTCGCGTGTCTACATCACATAATTCAGTTCACTGGTTATTAATTCAATATCTTGCCTGAAGATTTTAAAACTCTGAACTTGGGCTTTGTATTTGATTGAGTACCGATTCTCGGCCAATTGAAAATTGTGTCCTGAGTTCTTGTATTTAGTTTAAACATAATATAGATCTCAAACTGAAGCCAAAACGTTTTCATGATCATTAGACCCGGGTAATAAAAAGTGATTAAAATATAGTATGCGATCCAACATGGGTATTTACATTATTCGAGGGCGACAGACCAATCTAAGTGGATTGGAGACCCTAATACAATATGGTATGATCCTCTTTCGAAGCGATCTCCAGAGACGATTGGACGGCTGTTGGAAGCTTGAGAACAAACTTATTTCAACTCTTGTTTCCTTATGGTCAAAATTACCCTAAGCACATTGTTGCACAAAATATTTTTTTTTTTTTTTATAAATATTTTTAAAAACAATTTTATTGACTTAGCGGACAATCCATTCATATAAGACGATCTTAATTCCAATTTCAGAGTGATCAATATATTTTTGCTGATCGTGCTAATACGCAGTACAATTTTAAAATCTGCACCTGGAAGACGTACATAAAACCCATCTTGGTAACATAAACGTCTTTTACAGGTGTCCGATTCTATGGAAAACAATAAACAGTGCACCAAGAGGCAGGTACCTCCTTAATATATAATTAACCCGTCTCACTCACTTCCTTGAGTTTATTTCTATTTAATGAAGACAACATTACACGCAGTGGATGAAGTTAGTATTGAATTATAATTTTCCCTGACCTCTGTATCTGGAATTTGCGATTGGTGAATTATGGTTCGTAATTTTAATTTAGTATCATATTTTCGTGCGTATATTGGGGCTTATAACCATGTTCATCAGGTTTTCTTGAAATTGTAAGTTGATTAGTAGGTTTCTAATGGAACTTTTAACACATTATTGGCTGTATCAAGCCGAGAAAATGAAAGCTAGGGGTGTTTTACAAGGACAAAGCAAGGCAGCCAACCCGGACTGGCGTGGGTGGGTATCGAACCCGCGATCCTTGGATTACGAGTCTGATGCTCTACCAAGTGAGCTACACTGGTTCCTTTGAAATCGTAAGTCGATACGGTTACGTTTCCCGTAGAAAGAATATGAACTATTTATTCACCTTCATATCTTAAGAATACTAAATTCAGACCGCATTTAACATTAATTCAAAAAATTCATTCATAATTCAGACTGCATTTAACATTAATTAAAAAAATTCAGGCAGAATTCGGACTGCATTTAACATTAATTCAAAAAAATTCAGGCAGAATTCAGACTGCATTTAAAAGAAAATACTCAATGTAATATGCGTAATAAGTTTAGAACTAGGTTCAATACAGCATATTTATACCTCAAATTTGTATCATTCATGCACTTAAATGATTGTTTGTATTCGCTACACACTTCTATGATAAGAAAAGAGATGGGAGCTTTGGTACCTTAACTCTCCATCAACAGTTAAAAAAATAGGTAAATAAGTAATTAAGCGAACATATTGATTATAGTATTAAAATATGCATGGAAACTCTTATTATTTACTCTTAAAAGTGGAAGTCTTTGTTGTATAAATCCTAGGTTGCATAAATATAAGCTTAATGCAGATGGTATGGGCCAATTACATTATCCTGCAAGAATGCAGACTCTTTTGAGACTGGGAACATTCGAGCAGAAATGACTTTTACAGCTGCACACATATATAGGGCATCAGTGAAAAGTTCTGTTTACAGGTATCAGAATTTGCCTGCGTGAGCGTGAAACAGTATTTATGCTATAGCATTCGTTACCTTCAAAGCAGACGTTCTGCAACTGAGAACGAGGACACTGGTATTTACTGATGATTGCAGAGCACAGGCGAAAGTCCCTTGATTGGATAAAAGTCCCTTGATTGGATAAAAGCATAGTTTATTCCTGCTTTTACTTTACAAGAAGAACTTCCCTTCTACTTTTTCTCTCTACAAGTATTGAATGAAATAAGCAAAATCTTGGTAGTGTATCTCTCTTTTTTTTTTTTTTTTTTAAAACGGCTGCAAACAAGAACTAGGTACTTTGCAAACATTAAGTTCAGTCTAGTGATAAATGACCTTTCTCCTATTTGGGTTGATTATTTGTTTCCATGTCGTGAAGTTAGTTGAACTCATAATAAAACGTAATTAAGAAAGACACTTCTGTAAAAAAAAAAAGAAGTGCACCTTTCATTCGTGTAGACTGCAGTAAAGTAAGTGCTTGGAAGACCTGCGGATAATAATGTACGGGTCAGTTTGGGCCATTTCCTAGATAAACGATCACCAGATCTTGTGGCACTAAGCAGCATCAGTGTCTTTCATCATGCACCCAGAAATATCTTTTGATGGAGCAAGCTTTCATTAAACAAGTCCACTAAAAACGCCAATAAAAGAAATAGAGGATCTGATATGCTAAAATCAAACACAGTATTGTCAGTTGAGTGAATATTTCATCGAGTAGAAGGGATGAAAGGAACTGATAAGAGTAGTGATGGGAACCAGTCCATTTTCCTGCGTGTGGTCAAAGATAACTCGCACACTGTTATTCGTGCGGCAGATACTCGTTATACTGGGTATATAATTATTATCTTTTTTAAAATGTATTATGAAATTGCTTTAAATAGGAATGTTGATGTTACAAAAATTGCATTTATATTGATGTCTTAAACTTGAGAAAAAGAGAAATAATAACGAAGGGGCAATTTAAAACATAAGTCGAACGAAGAAGATTTGAGTCTAGTGTTTCTTTTGAGAAGTGGAAACTAAATGATGTGCATGTTGAGTTAAAACTAATTTCATATACACTCTCCGAGACAAGATAAAATCATACTTGAGACATTATTGGATTCAGCTATTATTTTAAGATGAATCCTTTTTCAACATGTAAAACATGGTCAAATCGCATGAATCCTTTTTCAACATGTAAAACATGGTCAAATCGCATGAATCCCTTTTCAACATGTAAAACATAGTCAAATCTCATAAATCCCTTTTCAACATGTAAAACATGGTCAAATCGCATGAATCCCTTTTCAACATGTAAAACATGATCAAATCGCATGAATCCCTTTTCAACATGGAAAACATGATCAGATCGCATGAATCCCTTTTCAACATGTAAAACATGATCAAATCGCATGAATCCCTTTTTCAAGATGTAAAACATGGTCAAATCGCAAACATTTCCTATTAGCTCTCAAATAACTCAGAGTATACCAATCGGAATATAGGTTCATATGGGGTTATAAGTGCTGACATAATTGGTGGTTAGGTAATACCCTGGGTTACTGGGCCATGTAGAGTACCTGTTGAGGTGTTAATGTGTTCCTACTGGCAGAGAGCGTTTATCATTTTCAGCATACTGTGCGCCTGCTTTTGCTATCACACGGCTAATAGATTACATGATCCCGAGAATTATGGCAAAAATATACGCATCTCAATAGAGTCGGTTTATCTATAACTGTCTGACACCTTTCATTAATTCTAGGTAGGGGGTTAATGATAGTTCTATTTTATGCACTCCCCTAGACTGTCTGTTTTTTTTTTTTTTTGTAGCTCAAATAACAGACTTAATTATATAATATAAATTATATAATAAGTTGGGTATGGGTACTTGACCTTAATGTTTGTAAAGTTTCTTTTTCTGCGGTACCTTGATAGAGTGCACCTGTTTGTCCCTGGCATTTTACATAAAGTTTGATTGTCTCATGTATTCTTATTCATTTCAGTCTATATTTTTTTTTTTTTAAATAGAAAGGAACAATACCATCTCTCTCTCTCTCTCTCTCTCTCTCTCTCTCTCTCTCTCTCTCTCTCTCTCCCTTCATCTCATTTATGTCTAATTATTTCTTTTAAATTCATTCATGGGAATTTGGATCAGATACGTTGCTCTCCAATCTTTAGTTTGATTTCAGGCCCTTGGAAATGTATAAATATGAAATTTTTCGCAACGCGAATAAAGACGTTTTGGAAAGATGGAATGGTAAATGTTCAGAAGAAATTAATAAATATAGTCAGAATATAGCAAGACAGAATAGGTTCTTTGTCTTAACGTTCTGACCAATCATCTCCGTTATTTAAACATTAGTCCGAGATTGTTTGCTAACGCCTGACCGACTATATTTCATATTTATTTATCTAGTGGAAAACATCAATTTAAACGTCACCATTTGAATTTGTATCTGCGATAACTGTATTTATTTATATTGACTTTGTTTTAGGCACGATTACATTATGGTAGATTGGGATGAAAAGGATGAAATTGGGAACTACAAGCAAAAGTTGTCTTTCTTCGAGTTTATCTCACAAACTTTATCGTCCTCGATTACAGACAACGATAATTTGTTTTGCGAAATATGGTACAAAATACCCGAGTTTATCGGTATCAAAGAAATTGTTGCTAAAATGCCATTCAGTCACCCCGGTTTATCGCTATCACCCGACTTTATCTGTATCACAAATAATGTATTGCTGAATATTGCTTGATAAAATAATATGTGATTTGTGCTGGATTATTGGTACTCGATGTATGGAGACTTAAATTTTGACATTCCAGCACTAATACGAACAAAGCTTAATAAATTCCAACACTATAACGAACACAGCTTAATATACCTGCCTTGGCTTTTGTCTTAAGCCTTGGCTTTAGTCTTTATCCTTGGCATTAGTCTTCAGCCTTGGCATTAGTCTTTAATCCTGGCTTTAGTCTTAAGCCTTGGCTTTAGTCTTCAGCCTTGACATTAGTCTTTAACCTTGGCTTTAGTCTTCACACTGTGCCGAATTTATGTTGAATGTACACTATTCAAATTTGCGTGTGGCTGCCAGCCTTGGCATTAGTCTTTAACCTTGGCTTTAGTCTTCAGCCCTGGCTTTAGTCTTCATCCCTGGCTTTAGTCTTGAGCCTTGGCATTAGTCTTTAACCTTGGCTTTAGTCTTCACACTGTGCCGAATTTATGTTGAATGTGCACAATTCATATTTGCGTGTGGCTGCCATTCAAGGCGAAGTTTTGTCCGTTACATATGATATTTTGATGAACAACACACATCACCTATACTAACATAATTTGACCAGTCATCGAATAAGCGGCAGAAAGCCCTACTATGTTTTCGCATTGTGCCGTATTTATGTTGAATGTTATATGCATTACTCACGCTTTCTGTAAGCCGAACTTTCGTTTCTCTGCCACTCAAGACGAAATCTTTCTCGTTGTTGGTTACATATATATTGATGAAAGACTCCTATCACCTATACTATCATAATGTGACCATTCATCGAATAGGCGGTAGCAAAGCACAGGTAGCCCCCACTTTCGAAAGCACCATATGGTGAGAAATGATAAGGAATACTTAGCTTCTCTACTTATGGACTGCCACATTGCCAGTAGAGTGAGCCTAGTTGTAATCTCGTCACTAATCGCGTAGTTGATAAACAGTTTGTTGGTTTTAACGGCGCTTTTAACACATTATTGGTTATACCATGCAGAGCAAATAAATAGGAGCTAAGTGCCTTTCCCAAGAACACACCGAGGCAGCTGACCCGGGCTGACCTGGGTGGGTATCGAACCGGCGACCCTTGGATTACTTGTCCGACGCTCTACTAACTAAGCTACCGCATAGGAGTAGAGACATCGAATGTTTGTGGTTTCTCAAGGTAATAATCTATGAGTTATTGGAATTGTCATTGTGGCTCGCCACGGCCCTGCGCATGGTTATAGAATAAAAAGGGAAATTGGAGAGTCCGGACCCACGCCAAACAAAGTTGTTTTAAAATCGTGAAAATACGCATTGCTAGCCGTCGCTTTTTTCTTCATCAGGATTACCAGCTGTAGCTAACATTGCTTTTGTTTTCAGGATTCTTTATGTCATTAGCCTCGCTCCGATTTTTCCAGATGTTGTATTGGTCAGATATTGCCTTTTGCTTTGTTTGTTTTGGCGTCTGTTATTATCTTTTTCCAAACTGCTGGACATTCGAATAGAAGCCTATCATTGTAGGTGTTTTGCTTGGCTACCGAGTCATCAGCTGCTAGTTTGTCCTTAACGCTCTGCACCTGTGTCGTCGTCTACGCCGCCAAATTCATGGCGAAATTCGTCTGAGGTGGCCCACATGGCTCTACGCCAGATGATTTAATTTTTTACCTTGCTCCAGTCTACCTGGTTACTCTTAACAGCCACGTCACTCCTGGCAGTGTCTACTGTAGGTACAGCACGCTTGGTACCGACAACTGAGTTAGTTTTGAGAAACTAGATTTTGGTTAGAATTGCTTCTAGCATGACGCTTTGCTTGGCCAGCTCAGCCGCTATAGCTGCTTGATGTCGGCGAGTAGGTAGTTTAAGATGCTGTCTGTTGTCGCAAAATTGGCCATGGGCGCAGGCCTTCGCCTGGCATCATATCAGAAGAGGGTCGCACCAGTGCAAAGGCAACATATCTTTTGTGCAATGACATTTTTGCAAGACGTGCAAGGCCCCGCCCTCTACATGGGGGCCCCTGTGCTCAGTGACCGCAGCATCCGCGACCTGCAGTACTACTTGTACGTAGCGCGTGATCCCAGTCAAAAGGGTAGTATGGAACTGTTGGTGCAGGACATCTCTCGCTACTTTCACCACGCCGAAACCTTTATGGAGGTTGTTGGCAGACTCACAAAGGAAGACGGGACAGATTACGCCGCAGAGAACAAGATGGCATTTGTCAACAACGGTGTAATGGCACTGTTCGACTGTGCCCGCTATCTCATCGATAACAAAGAAGTTGAGTCCTGCCTGGTTAACGTTGATGTCGCCACAACCAATCTAGGCCCTGCTCGCTATAGCGACGATAACTCCCATAGCGACGGACCATCGATGATGTTTACAAAGAACGCAACAGACCACACCGACAATGGCCAGTATACCACGGCAAAGGTCTCCAATGCCGCGGGAGCTGACTGCGTCGATGCAGTAACCGGCAACAACATTAACTTCAACCTAGGCTTCACATTGCGAAAGGGCCAGGTAGACACGGGTGATAACTGTGTCACACGGGTGACACAGCTAAATAACAAAGAGCGCAATCCAGTGGTATTGATAAGCTCGGTGTTAATGAGGTAAATCTGCGCCTTAACGGCCACCAGGAGCCGGCTCAGGAAATCCTTTTAGACCACGCCAGCAACAACTTGGCCTGCGCTTACCACTAAATACTGAGCTACATGGGACGCGACCAGAACGTGGACTCTGGCCTCCAGATTTGCCAGAAGGACTTTACCGGCCCCTATCCAATCTACTAGTTAAACACAATGCCATACGAAAAACAACTAGTGACCCTATTCAAAGGCCAGCTCGAAAAGGTTGCTACCTCTCTGAAGGCACTGAGTCTCCCTGCGGGTCTTATCTGGCAACCTTTATGAACGTGTCCCAATCATGCTAACGTCCGTCCAGACCAAGCCCCTCAAAGCTGCCTGCGAGGTAAAGTTAGTATTGACCTTGAATTTTCAACCTGGGCCCTGAAAGTCATGCACAAAGACGACGGCATCCTGCCTCTGCTCGCCCTTGCTATTCCAGTTCTGGTAGTTGCCGGCAAAGCGGCAGCGCTCGGCGCGTTTAGCACAGCTGGTTATCTTGCCCTCAAGGGAGTCGTTGAAGCCGCCACCAAGCCCTGCAGTGGTCTAAAACAAGGGCGAGGTCTGCGGCTGCCAGTGCGGCGGTAAAGGCTTTCTTAAACTTTGAACTCTTGCGTATGACCCAGCCCTTAAAGCACTTCTCCGGCGTCTACATGCGCGATGACTTGGATACACCTACCAGGGCGCAACGGGCATAAAGCCAGCATCGTCAACCTCGACTCTTCACAGAGCATCGGGACGCACTTGGTAGCGTTGAGAGCGACACCATCCCACCTTCTCTTCTTTGACTCGTACGGCCTTGCACCGCCTTATGAACTAATTTTGTATCTTCACAGAGCAAGGGAACGCGACCCCCAGTCACTGCCGCTGGCATATTCCACGCGCATGATTTAAAAAAAGACCGACGAGCCGATTTGCGGCCAACCGTCCATCGCGGTATTAAAGGCGCTTGATATAGTTTAAAGTCGTTGTCCCGACAAACAAATTCCGTGGACATATTCAGACGCTCTAGTATTTCAGGTGCGGGCATTTTCCGTTTCGGTTGAAGCAATATGCGCGCATGACCTCACCAACTACGCGACCAAAACCGACCTTGCAGTTTTTAGCAACCGCGCCATTAACACAGACCCAAATGACTTGCCCGTGTTCTTTGATGTCGCAGGGCACTTAAAACTTGGGCGTTGACGTCTCTAAGCTCCTCACCAAACCAGCCAATGTAGCAGCCGGCAACACTGCTGTCTTTGCCAGTAATATTTCCAAACGTTGCTGATTTCACCGCCCCACGATATGCCGCCCCAAAACGATATATCGACAGCCGAGACGCACTCAGGGTTCTCAAGACCGGCGACCAATTGGCAGGCATCCTAAACATAAGCTTTAACAAGATCGTGTCTGTGGCATGCCCCACCGAGCCCCAAGACGCGGCTACGGAATCATATGTAAATAGCATGTGGTCAAAAACCAACGTTGAATATGTCCCGCCTCTCGGCCGGTCTAGTACCAGTTCTGGCTTTGTTACTATAACAAACTCATACAGAAAAGACAACGCACCATATAATGCGTTTAGCGACGATAGCGCTGAATGGGCCGCAGCCCATGATGTCAGCAGTAACTTCTGGATAACGCGGAGGTGCACGGCCGCTGTAAAGATATGGAAAATCCCCTGCGTGGCAGGGAGGGTCTCTCTACGCACATCACAGAATGGCGACTGACATGATCCATAGATGAAATCAACCCGTGGATAACTCTACTTGAGTCTACAACCTCTCTGGAAGAAATAATCAAAGAGTTTCGACTCAACCCTTTGCCTACTGAGGCCTGCAGCACTTACCGCATAACTGTTGTGAGCGCTGAACCCAATAACCTCGGATTATCACACTGGTAGCTCTTGATATTAGACGATATCACCTGATCAAAGTACAATTTTCAGTCACAGAGTTGGGCGCTCGCTTACAGAGCTAGCACTGTGCAGTCCTTTGCTGCGCTAGCGCGGAACGACGGTTCTTTCAGTTTTTGGACTAATCGAAACAGCGGGACGGACAGCGCCAGTGCTAATTGGAGACAGACCCTTTAGCTTAGTGTAAACATAAATCATGCCCTTATACATCTATGGACACCCTGCTATTTCAAGCGCCGGCACCCCACATGGTCATCTCTCAAAGTACGCAACCATGGTCAACCTCGCAACTTTTAGCAAACGCGCCATTAACGCAGACCCAAATGACCTGATCGTGTTTTCCAATGCAACGGGATACCTTAAACACTCAGGCATGGACGTCTCTGCGCTCTTCAGAGAAGAAGCCGACGTTTTACCCAAACACTAGGCAGTCTTCAGAGTTAAGGGTGAACTAAGCGACGCCGGTATATCCGTGGCAGATCTCGATGCGCATGCTGACGCTAGTGATGGTCTCAAAGACCTGCGATACAATGCGTGGCGAAGTTGGTGATGAAGAACAACTTCATCAAAAATGTACGTAACCCCGTCGACACTCAGAAGTTTGTCACTAACCGGGTAACAGACGCGCCAGCCATATTGGAACCAGGCGTTATGTACTAGCATCCTCTTTTGATCCGGCGCCTGCCTTATCGACTTGGTAACGTGAATTTCCCGTAGCCGACATCTTTGGTTTAGTCGGTAGCCACCATGGTGCCTACCACGATGGTGTTATTAAATGGGTGCCAGATATCGAGTCAGTTCAAAAGGGGCGAGATTGCTACTACAGTAGCAGCGTGATATTTGACCACCAAGAGCTCTTGTCGGTAACATTTTTGTCGAAGTACGTAAATCCCTCAAACACTTTTTTCAACGACGACAAAGCAACAGGTTTTTTTTGTTGTTGCTTTTTTTAAAATAAGAAACACAAAAAACACGCTCCACCGCGTCGCAGTATTCGGTCAAAAGACCGACCCATCGCAGTAGCTAAAAGGCACGGTACTTCTGGCCCTTAATAATACTGCCGTTTTGGAATCTATGATATCAGAGAACTTAACAGCTTATTTGCAAGCAGAGGCAATCGGTTAAACATGTGGGTTCGCAAACTAACCAGATCCACGGACGAATTAAAGTTTCATATCACGCTGCGTATACAGGAATTATGATGTCGATATATATATATAAAAAATCCAAAATCCACAAGAATTTAACCTGAAAATGATCAGCGAGGCTGAAACATCCCGATGGGCAGAGGCTGAACAGCGGCGCGTTCTATACCAAAAGTAAAAGCACGCAGTAAACGCGGTGGATGGTATTGACATCACATTAACGGATGTGTCTCTGGTCACCGGTGTGGCGGGAATTGGAATAATTGTCAACAATCATTGCTGAACCATCACGATTGCCCTTGAGATCACAGATTTAAGATGTGGTATGATTTCTGTTGTTGGGGATTTTATCAGCCGGCGACTATCCATGAAAGCTAAATAGCACGATGAAATCCGCGTCTTGGCCGAAACAAAGCTCAACACAATCGCAGAGCACATATCTAAGGCGCTACGCAACAACGATGTCACTGAAGAAGAATTCGAATGTATCCTAAACGAAGTCGACAAATGCACAACCATGAAATTTAAATATAGGCTGCGTCGCACAAAGCATACACTTCGGTTGTAATCAACAAAGTGTCAAAATACGAAGTAATAGCTCGCGGAAGAGTCGAAGCACGAGAGTACATCATCATAAAACTCGCTAGGAATTTATCATAATCTGTGTATTGTCTCTCGGAACGACAAAAACGACAGAACCGTCGTAACGACAGCTTTCTAACTCGAGGCCTATTTCCAGCGCACCTCGAGCATACGATGCTGCTTTTCAATAACAAGACCTCGTCGCCAGGCTCAGTCGTCCTTAAAACCTATATTTTTCCATAACGTTTTTAAATAATCTCTTACAGACAGATGCCATGGAGATTTCTTTAACAAAATCTGCCTTGATGAATTTCATATTCAAAGCGTTGTTGCTCTTTATAATGCACTACTTAACAGCACCATCTCCGAAACATAGCTCGCATTTGCCTTAAATGAATACAGATGGTCAAGTGGTTGTATGAAGTCGGAGCGACAGTCAATGGCGGTAACAATTAATGTCAATAAAACCCACTTTTGAGTCGGCCTCATGGGATCTTTGAACAAACTGAACAAATACTTCGAGCTCTTGCATAGTGATACAACGGCCTGGCGTCAAACTACGTGCTTGACGACATCAAGCAGCACAACGAATAGCAGCAGAATACGACTATAGCGGCTGAGCTGGCCAAGCAAAGCGTCATGCTAGAAGCAATTCTACTCAGACTCAAGTTTCTCATAACTAACCCGGTTGTCGGTACCAAACGTGCTATTCGTGCAGTGGACACTGCCAGGCGTAATGTGGCCGTCAAGAGTAACCAGGTAGACTGGAGCAAGGTAAAAAATGCAATGCTCTGGTATAGACCCATATGGACCACCTCATACGACTTTCGTCATGAGTTTGGCAGCGTACACAACGACACAGACGTGCAGCGCGTTACGGACATACTAGCAGCTGATGGCTTGGTAGCCAAGCAAAACACCTACAATGATAGGCTTTTATTCAAATGTGCAGTAGTTTGGAAAAAGGTACTTATAGACGCCCAAAAAAAGACAGTACGTGACCTATACGGCGTCTTGAAAAATGACCTATACGGCGTCTTGAAAAATCAGAGTGAGGCTAATGACATCAAGAATGCTGAAAAAAATAATGCTGGCTGATAAAGAAAACAAAGAGACGCCAGGCAGTGCCTCTTTCAATGATTTTAAAGCAACAATTCTTTTGTGTGGGTCGAGACCCTCCAGTTTCCTTGTTTCTTCCCTAGTACTGCGCAGGGTCCTTGTGAGTCTATGGCACATGCAAATGGTTTTATATATCACGAGAAACACGTGAGAACGAGACACCAGAATGTACCGGTGGCCCTAAGCGTCCTTTCTGAAAAATGAACTGGTGGCCTAGGGACGACGTACAATTTTCTTCCTATTGCATCTTTTTGTGGCTTTTTATTTGTTGTTTTGTTACCAAAAAGGTTATATGCTCTGTAAAGGGAGGTGATGTTCATGTACACTTCAGTAAGAACGGTTGTGGTTTTCATCTCTTTTGTGAAGCTACGTGTAGCACGGGCAACCACAGCGAACACGTGTCGACAGGTTACTGCTCCAAAATTAAATTGCTATAAAAGAGTGATATGGTCATGCAATAAATGGTATTATATTTGGTTAAAGTCACTTCTGCAGTCGGGTTAATGTGATGAGTACTTGATAAGAACAATAGTAATGAAAACGTTGCCAAATTTACAAACCTAATTGGGGATGGGGTAAGTAAATGTGTGCCATACAAAACGGTTACTATTCGTGCTAAAGATCCACCCCTGATACACAATGAAATTAGAAAACTTATTAGACAAAGAAAGCGGCTTTACGATCGAGCAAACGTACGCAACACTTTCAACATTGGTTATTACAGCATCAATAGGATTATTAGAAAAATACGTGATTCTAAATATTTTCATAATCAACAGTTGACAGACAAAATTAAAAGTTCCCCAGGCTATTTTAAGGAATAGTGGAAACTTATTAAAGACGTCCAGGGAAAGCCTTTTTAAAAAATCATGCAATTCAATGATTGTAAATGGGGCTACGGTAGCATATGATGGAGAGACAGCTAAAATATTTAATAACTTCTTTTGTGAACAGTCTAGAATACAAATTGATAATATATCACATTGTCAGATTTCTCAACCAGTACTATTCACTTCTCTTTCCTGCATTAATATTGGTTAATCGGCTTAAATCAATACAAGGCGTGTGGTCCAGATTTATTGCATCGCAAGCTACTTAAAGGAATTGAAAGTTCATTCAAGTATCCACTGAAGGCGTGTGGTCCAGATTTATTGCATCCCAAGCTACATAAAGGAATTGAAAGTTCATTCAAGTATCCACTGAAGGCGTGTGGTCCAGATTTATTGCATCCCAAGCCACATAAAGGAATTGAAGGTTCATTCAAGTATCCACTGTGTCAAATATTTAACATTTCTCTTGAAAAATTTCAAGATTTCCAGATTCTTGGAAACTTGAAAATGTGGTCCAAGTTAATAAAAAGTTTGTAGAACAGATGTTTCAAATTATCGTACAATATCAATTCTTTGTATTTGTCCAAGGTGTTTGAAAAGTGTGTCTTTAAATATTTGTATAATTATATTATTTAGCATAATTTGATTGTATCAAGTCAATAGGACCTTACACTTGCTGACTCTACAACCAGTCAGTTGTTCGATTTTTATAATACGGTTTGCTCAGCTCCGGATCAGTGAAAAGAAGTAGGAACTTTCATCGATACAAGTAAAGAGTTTGACCGTGTTTGGCACGCAGGATTTTATTATTAACTTAGAAATATCGACATTTAAGATAGTTTACTGGCTTAGTTAGAAATTTTTTTATCACTACGAAAGCAACTAGTTGTCCTGAATTCCTGATTTTGAGTTTTTCAAACCATATGCAGGAGTTCCTCAAGGATCGCTACTTGGACCATTATTGTTTTTATTATATATTGTAAATGATATGCAATCATAACGTAGACTTCTCCCTGACGATGCTCCACTATATATACTCGTTGAGGTTGGTCGAATTCTAAATACGGACATTAAAGCATTACATGACTGTTCCCGTCAGTGGTTAATGACTTTTAACCCAGATAAAACAGCGTGAAAGCTTATAACACGAAAACGCACTCCAAAAAACCATTCTATACTGCAGATAGATAGCAAAATTATTCAAGAAGTATCCCTTCATAAGCAAGTATTTGTCTGAAAAGACTCTGGGATAACGTTAATATTTTGAAGTATGTGAAATATGGATTAAATGGTTTAGCCCTGGAAAGAATGTATACATCTGATATACCTCCCTTATTTGACTATGCTGATGATATCTGTGATAATTGTACTATGCCAAAAAAAAAAAAAAAAAAAAAAGGTGGAAACAATACATTTGGAGGCTATGAGAATAGTAACAGGTTCTACCAATACTGAGTCCCGGGACATTACTATATATGTGGAAACTGGGTGGGGGAGCCTGAATTCTGGATGTTACAAGCATAAATTAATTCAGCTGTCTAAAATGAACCATGGTCTTGCTCCAAAATACTTAGAATATGTAATTCGACCCTTTGTTTTTAACTATGAGACCTGCACCACGCGATCATCGAATACTATTCGGCCCTCTTTGTGTAGAACTACCTTGCATCAAAATTCATTTATGACTTCTACAATTGAAATGTGGAACAATAATTCAATAGACGTTATAAGTAACCCATCTGTTCAACATATCTGAACCGGTATAAACATGTAACGCCGTCGTATTATTAAGTTACTGATCGGGTTGTTCAAGCCCAGCATTCACAATTGAGAACTAAATATAGTAGTTTAAATAAGGACTTATTATTAAATCAGGTTTCCAACAATAGGTACTGTACATGCGGACACATCAAAATAGCTGATAACTTTCTATTACAATGTCAAAAATATACAGCTTTAAGATATCGTATTCTTTTCACATTACCTGCTTACAATTAAGACATTATTATTCGGCACTTCCATGTACTCTGATGAAATTAATACACATATATTTATGACAGTGCAAACCTTGATGAACTTATCAAAACCCTTTTCAGATTAATACACGGATCACAACCACACCTATCTAGTCGATCCTTTCTCACTTTTGTATGATCTTTGCAATAATCACATATAGCAGAATTGATAATGTATATATTTGTATTTGTACATGATCTATCCACTTTAAGAAAGTAGACACATATCGATTGTTACAATACAATTTCTTTGTAATAGAATAGTCAGTTTTTAATAAGCTTCCAGCTTTCTACCGAATCCCCAGATATTGCATTTTTTTAAAAAATTACTTGTGATGATGTTTTCTTGAATAAATGGTGTTTAAACTAAAGTAAAAAATGACGAGTAATTTTTTATACCACGCTCACGTCCAATAGTTTCTGGATTGCATGGTGATAGGATTAGTTTTATTCTGCTTTGGCATTTAATCTCCCGCGTTAGGAAACCCATCTGTTGTGTGAAGGAAGATCAGTATAAAGTGTGAAACTCGTTGTCAGAGCATCGGACTAGTAATCCAATAGTCGAGAGTTCGATACCTGCCCAGGTCAGCCTCATTGTATCCTTGGAAAAGGCACTTATTCGGCATGATATATCCAGTAATGCGTTGAAAGGGCCGTTAAAAAAGCAACACCCCTCCCCCCAAAAAAACAAACAAACAAAAAAAAAAACTATAAAAAAAAGCAAACAAACAAACAAATAAACAAGAAATCAACCTGCCTACCACATAATAACAATAGTCTTCGTTTACTATTAAGCCTTCCAAGATGGAACAGTGCCTCTACCATGTTTGTAAACTATAATTATTTAGTTTTGAAGAATTAATGAGAAAGTGTGTGTTTTCAATGATGACAAGAATATCTAATGCATGTAGTTGGAAATGTATCTTGTAATCTCGGTGGAACGATGATTTTCGTTTTAATTCTTGGATTATAGATAGATGGAGCAAATTACTCTTTTAATGTCTTAAATTATTTTGTTCTTAATAATGACAGACATATTCTAGAGTTGCATATATGTCTCTGTACAATCGACACCTATGCTTGCTTTTTTACAATTTATTTATATTTTAATTTAAATGTATTGACCATGCAGTCTGAAATAAAGAATTCTTATCTTTTCTTATAATAAGAGTCACATTGTATGGATCTAGTACATATAGGTCATATACATACTTCTGATTAGCATTGCTTCTTTGACAATATAGGCAATGCATATGTGTGCATTCCATGTGCAGTGATGGAGTATTGTACCGATGACCTTAAACTCTCAAGGAATGCAGACAGGCACGCAGACGATATAAACTAGAGACAGGTACAAGGCTTGGCAGCTTGCTATCAAAAGCTCGCGGAATTATGAAGATTAGCCAAATCTACAAGATATTATCGTGTAAAGATCTCAACACTTGGTCAGTCATGGATTACTGGATTATGAAGAGGAGCCAAATCAACTTGGCACTATCGTGTCATGAATCTCCTAGTGAAGCCCCTCATTAGCAGACTGCGGGGGAGTAATGCATGTAATTACTACATTTTATGACTGATAGGAAAAGAGAAGGAATCATCTATTATCCAATATCGATAGTGAGGCACATTCGTTTATATGTTTCCTAATACCGTCGAGGGTCATAACAATTAAAGCCACTTCTTGTGTGCATCAGTACCTTAGGCTTACCATTGCAACTCTATTATGGGATACTTCTCGGGATTTGTAGGCAACTCTATTATGGGATACTTCTCGGAATGTGTATGCAGTTCTATTAGGGATACTTTTCTGGATGTGCATGCAACTCTATTATGGGATGCTTCTCGGAATCTGTATGCAACTCTATTATGGGATACTCTTCGGGATGTGCATGTAACTCTCTTCTGGAATACTTCTCGGGATGTGTATGCAAATCTAGTTTGGGATACTTCTCGAGATGTACATGTAACTCTATTATGGGATCCTTCTTGGGAAGTGTATATATGAAAGATTGATGTTCCAGTTTATATTCTTCGTTGCTTAGAGAAAATCGTCACGCACTCCTGAAGTCCTGTTCTAACAAGAACGCAATAGGCATAATGTTCTAACAAGAACGCAATGGGCATAATGTTCTAATAAGAACGCAATGGGCATAATGTTATAACAAGAACGCAATGGGCATAATGTTCTAACAAGAACGCAATGGGCATAATGTTCTAACAAGAACGCAATTGGCATAATGTTCTAACAAGAACGCAATGGGCATAATGTTCTAACAAGAACGCAATGGGCATAATGTTCTAACAAGAACGCAATGGGCATAATGTTCTAACAAGAACGCAATGGGCATACTGTTCTAACAAGAACGCAATGGGCATAATGTTCTAACAAGAACGCAATAGGCATAATGTTCTAACAAGAACGAAGTGGGCATACTATTCTTACAAGAACGCAATGGGTATACTGTTCTAAGGGCTTTTTAGAGGAAGAACCAAGTACAAGGTTTAAGGAGATTATGTCCGGATGAAGTTAATACACACTTAATGAAATAGTATACGAACAAGAAAGAAACAAGGAAAAAGAAAGAAAAATATCGGTAAGAAAGGAAAGAAAGAAAAAAATATGTAGTAGAATAAAATTTAAATGTAAACCATCAAACTTTGTGGGATTTTCATTGATACGCTCCCGTTATAAGGAAATATATGTTTGTACTTGAAACGTATTGGATGCAATTTCTCAAATACTCTTGCTGGTTTTAAAGTTTAAATAGGATGATATTTGCAAATGTAAGCAAATTTTAATTAGTTCAAACTATGCAGAATTTTCACAATTTCTTAAAACAAAAGACTTAACTTTGATTGTAAGCTTTTAACCTATTCCGTTGCTGATATATGTGACTGTAACATTGACGTACTTACTTATATTATTTTCTTTGACGTATATAGCAAGCTTGAGTCTGTGTGCTTCTGAAGCTAACTTAAATTAAATCAACTTCCCCATTATGAATAATTTTTCATAGGCTCCAATCCTTACCCATTTGCATTATCTCGCTACCTAATGCGAAATCAGTGAGTCCGCAAATTTTACTCAGGTGAAAAGTTTCAGTTTACGTTTTCGGAAATCAAAGTTATTCATTATAAACTTGGTAGTATTCCATCGAACTTGAAAGCAATAAATACTGTGAAGTTTCTAGAACGAATTCCTTGTGGCTGCAATAATGGATGCTAGGTGACTTTGGGAGGCAAAAATATATCAACAGTCGGGGCCGGTTTAACCGCTAGGCAAACAAGGCGGTCGCTTAGGGCCGCAAAATTTGGGAGGGAGGCAAAAAAACAGAATGAATAAAAAAAAAAAAAAGAGAAATCGCGTAAAATAGAAGATAATAAGCATCAAAAATAGAAAGAGAAACATAGAAAGAAAGAATAATGTACAATATTCATTTTCGAAAGTAAATGGGGGGGGGGGGGCGCAAGGTTGAGGGTTCATCTAGGGTTCCAAAAACCTTTGCGCTGGCCCTGTCAACAGTCCACATTCTTAATGGGCTGTTTTTTCTGTGCAAACATGGGTTGGCATGCGTCAGCAATTTTCTCTCCCCTTTCTCTCACACTTATGCGTAGAACAAATTACAAAGGAATGATATCTGAAATTAAATCAGGCACCCAGATGTTGTATGGAATTTGTGCACTTAAGTTTAAACTATATGGATATATGTTTTCGAAAAAAAAAAATTTAAAAAAAATGCAACAATATTCTTCTTTTAATATTTAGCGAAACATGACAGTAGTGATTGCATTGCTTCCTGCTTCCATCGATGATTGCCGAAATGCAATGGATGAAATAAATACTTATCAATGCCATCATAGATGTCTTACAAGACAGAATGAAATTATTGTCATGCTTGTCTTATAGCCTGTTGACTAATATTGCAGTATTTAAATGGTTTTACGGTGTTCATTTCTTTCAGGGATGAGTGTCGACTTGGAAGCGAGGGATGTACTTGACCTCTTACAGTTTCTAAACTCGTCACATAACAGAGGTTTCCATTATATCTCAGGAATAAATAACCAAACAACAGCCATCTACCTGGAAGGTAAGTCACATAGTCACTGATTCTGTCTGTCTTTGATGTACTCTGTGTTGGAACATTGTCTCAAGACTGCCTTGGCAACCTAAAACCTTTCTCAGTCACTTACTTACTTTATCGCTTTCATGATTGATTCATCAATTGCATTTTTGACAGCTGTAATGTTGGAACAGCCACACCCGTGACTGTGCACCGTCAGCTTGTGGCTGTGCTATTCGATATTTGTCGGCAAGATTACGATGATAATCCTAGCTGGCCATAAACCCTCAATGTTCTTACGGCAGAATTTAGTTTTGTCCAAAAGTCCTCGAACTGTGTTTCAAACATTCGTAAAAATGTATGTCTGATATAAATTGCAGACAACTGTTAAATCGCACATGAAAGGACTCATAGTAAAATAGGGATTGTACTAAATTTATATGGCTAGCATTATTTGTATGAAATGGAATTTTAGGGATTAGGGACAAATATGCTTTCTATCCATACCAGCTAAGCTTATATTTGTCTGTTTATACTTTCTCTTTAGAATTCGTTTTATCATGTTAATGGGGAGACATAGTACGCATGTAACCCATTGTTTAGGGAAAACGGTTTACATACTATTAGGTTTGATCAATTACATACCATCATTCTCATTCTAGAACAATATTTACTTGACCCAAACGAGCTACCCCGCAACAGGTTGTAATATTGTTCTAGTCATCGTTAACCGCACGTGCCGAGGGACTAAGCAGACAGGAATCAGTGTAACAGCAAGAGCGGCGATACATAATTGTTTCCTTCTATTCGCGCTACAAGGCCACTCAAGCACACGAGTATGAAGATATCGCACAAATGTATTGTAAAACAGCCAGGTCACCCCGGCCGACAGGATCTGATTACGAGATCTTTTCCCCATATGCTTGTCAGTGTGATCCAAGTTGAAAATACACTTGGTGACGAGTTTGGTTTTATGGTTTTAACGCCATTTTTCAGCACATGATAGGTTATATATGGCTGCCAGTATATCTGGTGGAGGAAGAACCCGGGAATATCCCAGGAAGAACCACCGACCCACGGGAAGCTACTGGCAAGTTTTCTCACATAACCACATTGGGCGAGCCCGAGACTCGAACCCACGCGGACAGAGATGAGATGGCAGTGATCGGTAAAGGCGAGCCCCTTAGACCACTCGGCCACCCGGGCCCCTTGGCTCATAGATAATAACAAAAAAATGCTTGAAGATCTGGGTACTAATTCCAGTTTATGTCAATGTCCTCGGTAGCCTGCTTGCCTTGTATCAGTAGGAATAGTATAATATATATAGAATTACACTAGGGTTACCATATTTGACATTTTAATAAAGAGGACATGCACGCACACACACACACACACACACACACACACACACACACACACACACACACACACACACACACATTATTGTTGTTGTTGTTCTTGTTGTTGTTATTTGAACTCTTGTCCATTATCCCGCTTTACCATGCCTCTGAAAATACTTCCTTTGTACCTCCTTACATAACTTTACCGGGATATAATTTCCATTGAACATTTTAATGATGGCATTGATTTATCGCCGCGCATGGTGTCCGTCCTTGGTTCAAAGCCTGGAATTAGGTCAAAACACTTTGTATAATTTTTACTTCTTTCTTTCTTCTATTGTTTATCCATCATTTAAACATGTAGGAGTCGAGAATTTTTCTTGGCTTATGTGTTTGGTGTTTGTTTTGAGGATGTAAAATGTTTCTTCCCCTGACGAAGAGCTTGTTTCGCTCAAAACGTTGGGAAACTGTTCTGTATTTGCGCCGTTATAAATTGTTGTGTCATTTATATATATATAAATGACATATATATATATATATATATATATATATATATATATATATATATATATATATATATATATATATATATATATATAAGAGACAACTAGGAGATTTAAGGAGGACATGTTTGGTAAAAAGAGGACGTATGGTGACCCTAGTTACACGGCACTTCAGTACTATGCTAGCTATTAAGTGCCAATTTAAAGTTAAGTTCTAAATATAAATAAAATACTATTCAAACTAAGATATTTTCCAAAGTAAATCATGTGAAAGATATTAGTGTGTTTTGCAACGTATCCTATTGAGTTTGTTATTGTTTACTTTCCAAAGTAAATCATGTGAAAGGTATCAGTGTGTTTTGCAACGTCTGCTGTTCAGTTTGTTATTATTTATAGTTTGTTATTATTTATTTTCCAAAGTAAATCATGTGAAAGGTATCAATGTGTTTTGGAACGTCTCCTATTGAGTTTGGTATTATTTGCCATGCTGTGAATGTAGTCGGCGAAAACTGGAAATTGAACAAAGTGGGAAGCAAACATTGAGGTGTATTACTACACTTTATACTGGTGTAAGAGTTTGAATTCCGATGATACGATATATATTAAAACTATATATAATATGTTATACAGATATATGGATCATTTTACAACTAAACAAAACTGGGTTTCTCTTGTTCTTGATATTATCATCACTGGGTTTGTATCATGTTTGGTTAAATGAAGGTGTAGGAGACAAGAGTACATTTTTATGTTTTTGAAACAAAGACTTACTGAGAAGTTTATACAGTAGTGGAATTCAGGATTTTCTGGGTTTCCTAAAGCTGTACTGTACAAAGATATTGCAATCTTTTCTTTTCAGTCTTACCTAGATTAGCGGTTCTGGTTCGAAATTTAGAGTTGTACTTACACAACTGAGCAAACTGTCACATCGACTTGAGATTAAAATTGGTAGATAGGCAGCCCCGACAGCACTTATTTGAGAATAGCAAACGTACACCTTTTAAAAAATATTTTGGAAGATGAATTTCATTTTATGTTTGTCTCTCCTTTGTATGTACATTTATGGAGAGAATGTATATCGAGTAGATTTTGGATACGTCCGTATATGTTTAAATTCATAGAAGTTTTGAAATTTTCGAATGCAGAAAAAGAACCCTGTATTTGTATCTACAAAGTATTCAAAGTTAAAAATAATATTGTATTTCAACAGGTATAATCTTTCTTTCTTGCGTTAATATCCATTTTCTCCCTTACTTGCGTATGTAATAGAGTTCATGTCTTGTTACAAATTGTTTTTTATTTATAGACTCAGACTGCATATAGCAGCCAATGAGTCCCTGTCTTGTTACGATTTGTTATTCATGCAGACTTAGATTGCGTATAGTAGGCAATGATTCACTGTCTTGTTACGACTTGTTATTCATGTATAGACTCAGATTGCAAATAGTAGCCAACGAGTCCCTATCTTGTTACGACTTGTTATTCATGTACAGACTCAGATTGCATTTTGTAGCCAATGAGTCCCTCTCTTGTTACGACTTGTTATTCATGTATAGACTAAGATTGCATATAGTAGCCAATGAGTCCCTCTCTTGTTACGACTTGCTATTCATATACAGACTCAGATTGCATATAGTAGCCAACGAGTCCCTATCTTGTTACGACTTGTTATTCATGTACAGACTCAGATTGCATTTTGTAGCCAATGAGTCCCTCTCTTGTTACGACTTGTTATTCATATACAGACTCAGATTGCATATAGTAGCCAACGAGTCCCTGTCTTGTTACGACTTGCTATTCATATACAGACTCAGATTGCATATAGTAGCCAACGAGTCCCTGTCTTGTTATGACTTGTTATTCAAATACAGACTCAGATTGCATATAGTAGCCAATGAGTCCCTGTCTTGTTACGATTTGTTATTCATGCAGACTTAGATTGCGTATAGTAGGCAATGAGTTACTGTCTTGTTACGACTTGTTATTCATGTATAGACTCAGATTGCAAATAGTAGCCAACGAGTCCCTATCCTGTTACGACTTGTTATTCATGTACAGACTCAGATTGCATTTTGTAGAAAATGAGTCCCTCTCTTGTTACGATTTGTTATTCATGTATAGACTAAGATTGCATATAGTAGCCAATGAGTCCCTCTCTTGTTACGACATGCTATTCATATACAGACTCAGATGGAATATAGTAGCCAACGAGTTCCTGTCTTGTTACGACTTGTTATTCAAGTACAGACTCAGATTGCATATAGTAGCCAACGAGTTCCTGTCTTGTTACGACTTGCTATTCATATACAGACTCAGATTGCATATAGTAGCCAACGAGTCCCTGTCTTGTTATGACTTGTTATTCAAGTACAGACTCAGATTGCATATAGTAGCCAATGAGTCCCTGTCTTGTTACGATTTGTTATTCATGCAGACTTAGATTGCGTATAGTAGGCAATGAGTCACTGTCTTGTTACGACTTGTTATTCATATATAGACTCAGATTGCAAATAGTAGCCAACGAGTCCCTATCTTGTTACGACTTGTTATTCGTGTACAGACTCAGATTGCATTTTGTAGCCAATGAGTCCCTCTCTTGTTACGACTTGTTATTCATGTATAGACTCAGATTGCATATAGTAGCCAACGAGTTCCTGTCTTGTTACGACTTGTTATTCAAGTACAGACTCAGATTGCATATAGTAGCCAATGAGTCCCTGTCTTGTTACGACTTGCTATTCATGTACAGACTCAGATTGTATATAGTAGCCGACGAGTCCCTGTCTTGTTATGACTTGTTATTCAAGTACAGACTCAGACTGCATATAGTAGCCAACGTGTCCCTGTCTTGTTACGACTTGTTATTCAAGTACAGGCTCAGATTGCATATAGTAGCCAATGAGTCCCTGTCTTGTTATGACTTTCTATTCATGTCAGACTCGGACTGCATATTGTAGCCAATACTTATAATTGTCATAAAGATTTAAGATACTTGTTGTTTATATGTTATTTTATTTCTGTTATTTTGTTAATCTGTATAAACTGTAGATTTTATTTGTACCGCCATTATAGCATTTGAAATTGGTTTGTATATGTATGCTGAAAGACCAGTACTCCTAATGGCAGTAAGGTTCTTCTACCTTGATAGCACGTCATATTCATTTCCTCTGCATTTTCAAGAGACAGAAATTATAAATGGGGAATTTCTCTTTAAACTTGGAAGAAGGTCACGTTAACACCATTCCACTGGTTGAGTTTACATTTTACTACTAAACCTCGCCTGGGTTTCAACTATATGATTTTTTTGACAAGTATCATTGCTTTAATGAAAGGCACAATATGAAACGCTTACGTTTGACTAAAGTAGCTACTTTTCACGTTCTTGAGAGGGGCCAGACGGTCACGGAAATCACCCATTCACCTTGACTGTTCCCTTTCTCCAGGCACTGAAACATAAAATTCAGGACACCTGAAACATAAAATACAAGAGTCTTTAGACGTAGGCCTAAAACTTAAGACGTTAGACGTAAACAGTAGATACACGGATACAAAGATATACTGCTGACATGGCTATATGAAGGTAAACTTAATCCCCTGAAATAAGTAAAGCTGTACACTTTTATCTT
Organism: Margaritifera margaritifera; assembly: GCA_029931535.1. Lineage (NCBI taxonomy): Eukaryota > Metazoa > Mollusca > Bivalvia > Unionida > Margaritiferidae > Margaritifera > Margaritifera margaritifera. The sequence goes on from JAQPZY010001484.1 coordinate 3,011,525, forward strand.
TGTTAAAACTGCATCCCTCATATAGACCCAATCGCAGAGATGAGATGGTATTGTGATTCTCGCGTACAGGATACACATACCTGACTCTTGCATACCTCCTGAAGGGTGAACGTCGACCAGAGTGCATATCCTGCCAGTGCCCACTGAAATTAGAACACATTCTTGTTGAGTGTATCGACTTTCAACCTGTGACACAGGAGTTTTTTTAATTTAAACTCTGTTAAGAAACTTTATGATGATGTACCAACAGATACACTCTAGATATACTTAGGGAATGCGGTTTATATAGCAAATCGTGACCCAGTCTTTTAAGGATTTTATATATTTTTCTTTTATCTTTTATGTTATATATGTCATTCATGCAAGGGCAGAACCATTTTGCCTGAGATGGTGATATTTAGGGGAAAAAAAACCTTACTTATGAGAAATAAAGACAATTGTCTTTCGTCAGAATAGTAATTATGATGTTGGGGAAAATTATCTTAGTCGATGATTCCGTTTTTTTCTTCAAACAAAAAAGAAAAAATGTCATTGTGAGCGGTTAAATATATCAGACTAAAGACATAAAGCCATTTTCTCCTCTCTTGAAGCTTGTTCCTTAACTTAATCAGAAGAATGGCAGAAAAAGATATCGGACAGCCCCACCAATTTTGATTTAAAAACGTGTAACCCACTCCCACAACAGCTTTATCTATGACGTTAAAGGAAGGGCTTTGACCATATTGACAGTCAAGTTGTCTTCAGAAATTGTTTTAATAGTTGAAGATGCGTTTTGTACTTGCAAGTTTGATGACAAAAAGAGCTCACGAGAACGTTCTTTTAATGTGTAGGTTGTAATTTATTCTGCTTCAGCATCTATTTCAGAGCAAAGGAGTGTATTGTAAATAAATTCATTTTCCCTATTTAACCTCAGCACGTATTGCATTTTTACTTCCATCTTGGAGAACATTATTTTTTCATTATCGTTTCTTTGTAGACCCTTCCAGGGATCTGGAACTACCAAGCACAGTTTTACAGGAAGCACTAACATTACTCGGAGAGAACGACGAAATAACTTTTCTTGCTTCAGTGAAACAGGATAGCGGAAATTCCGGGACCATCTTCTCTTTCTCGTCGGGTCTCTATAGGTAAATAGCTCATCAAAAGTCTCCATGCTTCTCTCTTTTCTTCTGGTTGTAAATAAGGCCGTTTGGGCAATCATAATGCACTTCACACTTTGGCTCATCAAGTTACATGGCAAATGTCAGGATCCAGTCTCAAGGCTGCTGTACCGATGAATGAATGAATATATATATATATATATATATATATATATATATATATATATATATATATATATATATATATATATATATATATATATATATAATCTTATATAACTGCCCAAGATAAATAGTCCCGAGAAGTGTCTAACCTCTGGACATTCTGTATGCTTTTTTCTTTTCTATAAAATTGGCCGAAGATAAAAAATAGAACTCAAAAGAAACTGACTAATTGTGTTCACATTTTCTTTAAAAAAAGATCTGGCCTGGATTTCAAAAACAAAACTTTAGCCTGGCCTTTAGTTCAAGTCTAGAATCCAGCGATCTGATTGGCTGAAATAAAGGTCTGGCTTCATATTGTCAAATGAAACGTTTTAAGTCTAGATTTAAGTTTAAGACTTATTTTGATGAAACTGGGGCCTTGGGTTATTGTAGGAAGATCCTTATATTTAACTCTTCTGGTCCAAGACCAGAGAGCATATGCCAGCGTGCATCGTCCAGCGTCTGTCGTCAGTTGTAACAATTGGACAATTGTTTGTTATTGCTGCTTGTCCTAACCCACTGGCGGGATTGTCTTGAAGCTTGATATGCACATTCATACTGAGGTCAGCTGATTCTAAGTGAAAAAGGCGCCACCTACAATATAGCCACCATAGCGGCCATCTTGAACTGATTGTCATATTGACATGGGGTTTTCACCCAAAACTCTTCTTACAATAAGTCGTTGGTCCAAACTGAAAATGGTGCCGATCAAACACTGCTTAAGACGTATAGTAGATCCTTAGCGAAAATAGCGCTGATCTGACGTCCAGCATGGCCGCCAGGGCGGTCATCTTGAAAATCTTGTTTACACTATTCATCTTAAGCGGATGGTTGCATTGACATTGAGTTTTCAGTAAAACACTTCTTAGATATTTAGTTGGTCCCAAGCCAAAATTATGTCAATCTGATGTTTTCACCATAACACTTCTTAGAATATGTAGTCTGACCTAACTGAAAATGGTGCCGATCTAACGTCCCTTATGACCGCCAGGGCGGACATCTTGAAAATCTGAACTGATGGCTATATTGTCGTGATGTTTTCAGGAAAACACTTCTTTTGGTATGTAATTGGACATCAGTGAAAATGGTGCCGATCTAACGTTCAATATAGGCGGCAGGGCGGGCATTCTGAAAATTTTGCCATCACTACTCCTCCTGAACCGACGGTTATATTGACACGGGATTTTCACTAAAACACTTCTTACAAATAATTAGATACTCTTAAGTGCAAATGGTGCCAATCTAACAACAACATGGCCGTTTTGGCGACAGTCTTAAAAATCTTGTTAATAGATAGTTATATTGGCATGGGGTTTTGACCACGACATTTTTTACGACATGTAGTTGGGACCCAAGCGGAAATGGTGCTAATCTGATGTCCAACATGGTCAGCATGGCGATCATTGTAAAATCTTGTTATTGCTAGTTCTTCCAAATGGGTGTTGTTATTGACATGAGGGTTTCACTTAAATATTTTCTATGTTATTTAGTTGGTTCTAAATTACAATGGCGCCTATCGGACTACCAGTATTGCCGCCACGGCAGTCCATCATGAAAATGTTATCAGAACTGCACCTGAACGGATGCTCATATCGACATCTGGTTTTCAGTAAAAGACTTCTTATGATATGTAGTTTTTCTCACATTACAATTGTGCCGATGGCAGCCAGCTTGAAAATCCTAGTATGCGATTTCCACTTGAATGACTAAAACACTTCTTGCTATATGTAGTTGGTACTATTTGAAAACGTTCCGATCTGACCTCACAAGAAGGCCGCTTCAGCCATCTTGAAATATTGTTATTGCTGCTCCTTCTGAAAAGATGGTTGAATTAGACAGTGTGTTTTCCACAGTAACTGTTTTATTATATGTAGTTTGTCAAAAATGAAAATGATGCTGCTCTAACTCCACAAAATAGTTACCAATGCAGCCCTTTTGAAAATCATGTTATCACTTCTTCTCCTGAACATATAGTTATATCGACATGGGATTTACACTGAAACACTTCTTGAAATATATAGTTGGTCCTTAATTAAATGATGCAGATTTGACCTCCCAAAAAGGCCGCTTCAGCGGCCGTTGTGAAAATTTTGTTACAACTACACATGTTTTTTTGTGTTTGTTTTTTAAACACTTCATGCAATATGTAGTTCCTCCTATATTAAAACGATGCTGATCTTATCTCATTGGCTACATTCACGGCCATCTTGAAGATCTTATTTCATTGGCTACATTCACGGCCATCTTGAAGATCTTATCTCATTGGCTACATTCACGGCCATCTTGAAGATCTTATCTCATTGGCTACATTCACGGCCATCTTGAAGATCTTATCTCATTGGCTACATTCACGGCCATCTTGAAAATCTTTGTATGATTTCTTCGGCTGAATGGATGGTCGAGTGAACATCGGGTTTCGTTAATCACCATAGCATTATCTAGCTGGTTTTGAATGAAAATGGTGCCGATCTGACGACCTCCAACATAAAAAACAATTGTAGTAATCTCCAAAACTCATGTGGTCACTACTTCTCTTGAAAGAATGGTGGTATTGACATGGGGTTTTCAGTGAAACACTTCTTCCAATAATTAATAGGTTCTAAATATAAATGTTGCAGATCTGACCACCAGCATATCAGTACTTTTGTGAAGGAGTTTGAAAACTATACCTACTTAATCTTAGGGTCAAATCAAAGGTACTGCATGCAGCTTTGTACTTTACACAGAGACCAAGTGATTCGTCCATATACAAAATGAATTTTGACCAGATTTAATATTTAGTTGCATTCTAGCAAGCAAGTTGCTAGTCAACGCTCTGTCATTGATGTTGAGGTTATTATCTGAAAGCGCTTGAGAGCGTGGTAACACAAACAAGTATATTTTTTAACAACCCCAGTTTTCGGATTTATCTGAAGAATACATTGAATGATATCAGTTCAAAAACTTATGTTTCTTTTCTTTATAAAAAAAAAGAAAGTATTAATTATGGACTGAAACAAACTTAGCATGAGGGTATGTTTGAACAGGATCTGAGAAGAATTCAGTGATGATATGTTGAAGGTAAAAGGCCATGACAAAGAATTTTGTACTGTTCTTATCTTGTAAACATGTTAACTGTAATTAAATTGGATACCAAATTTTTTTCATATTAGAGAATCTCAAGAAAATCTTTGTTTTTTTTCAATATTTAGCAGTTAAAAAGAACAAAAGGAGATAAGAAACGGAATTATCGCGAAAATCTGGAAATTCATATCTTAATTGTTTTATTAGTCTACAACTTTACATCGTCTATTCAATGATCCACAATTCTATTTTATATTGTTGACCTTTTCTCAGTTGAGATTGTTTGCATCATTGATTATGCAGAACAAAACAAACAACAAACAAACAAACAAAAAACAAACCAGACCAACAATCAAGCTCCAAGCAATGAAATTTGTGTCTTATTTTTACTGCATGTCGGGATCGTCGGGATAATACTAAATTTGTATTGCAGTAGTAAATTACCTACGATTATTACGTTACAATATCTTTTCCTGGCTCAAGTGCACAGGCCAAGGTGTTTAGTAGTTGGAGGTCTCGAATAAAAGCAACAAAATGATCCCAATCTGATACCTCAGTCAACTTTCATTATTCGGAATATTTTCTTTCTTTTCCTTTGACGTTGTGCAGTTTTCACGTGTCTCATAGGCGCTCAACGTTTTCATCATCTAAGTTGTCTTTTGGCATTTCTACTGTCAATCGTAACCTTTTTGTGTTGTATTTGATATTTTGTACCAAGTCCTTGAATACATTTCGTTTATCTGGGTCCATTTTCGTTTTATTTGAGGGTTTTGAGTATCTAGCTAGAGTGGCGGTGCTTCTTCGTTTGTATCCCTCGCTTAGTAACCGGTATTAAGGTAAGTATTACCCACCCATTTCTTGTTGCGGTTCATTGTTTATTTCTTGTATTTCCTTTCAGCATTCAATATACATCAATGTGTGGTTTAATGCGGTCATAAAAAGGCTACTTGGGATACAAACCACAACTCCTTAGCGTGCGCTGCGTGTATAGGCACGCACGATTTTCCTTTTTGTTGCCTTTGGCATGCCGAAGAATGGGATTTGGCGGAAAGTCGCTGTGCCTATAGGTCCAGGAAGAAGGGACCTGTTTCTTCGTCTTCGTCACTGAAAGACACCCACCATTCCCAAGAAGGATCTATGACACTTTCCGATTTAGGGAAGTCGCCAGCTACCGTAAGTGGTCCGTGGCTCTTTCTTGGGTACAGAAATCGTCAGCTCTCGCATAGACGGGATTACTGACACCTTGAAGAAAGTTGTCAGCTTCGCTAGGGAAGGATCCAAGTCGTCAGTAGCGAGTCCCGCATTCCCGACGCGTGGAAAGGGCGGTCGTCTCGCTCTAGTAGACCTGTTTTAAATCAAAGCGATTCCCTCAAAATCTTTACATCGGCAGATCGGTCATTGCCTGGTGATCTGATCACTGACCAACGAGCACCGGGCACTGAGTACTGGGCACCGGTCACCGGGTCACCGGGTGCCGCTTACCGTATAATGTGTCAAGTGAGAGTCGCCGAGTGTCTATCACCGGTCACAGGGTACTGAGCACCAGTCAACGGTCACCGGGTACCAATCACCGGGTATGGTGATTGGTACAGACGTCCCGGTGTCTGTCTCCGGTCACTGGTCACCAAGCAACGAACACCGAGCATCGATCCTCGGATCTGCCACTGGGTTCAAATCACTGGTCTAGGGAAAAAGATCGGGTCGATACCACCAGCACCCCCCCCACACACACACACACGCACACACCTTATAGATGTTACCATTTATTTCATATCGGGTACGGGCTCTGAGTTTTAACGACCCGTCTAGGGGAAGGGATTGGATCAACATCCTTCCTTTTGTGATGTTCCCGTTCAATCTCTAGGTGGCTTTGGGACTCCCACCACCCAGTGGTTAGTCTGCCGTGTCTTCTTTTCCTCCCTTGACTGCATGAATGACTTTGTCGTTGATCCATGGATTGGGGGTACCACGTAGATTGTAAATCATCCTTGCCCCCTCCAGCCATGTTATCGACAGAAGGGGAATCAGACCGCCACTCATCGCCTCCTGCGTCGAGAGGAAATCTGCAGTCCCTTTCTTCAGTTAGAGTCCCTCCTCCGTCCCTTCTTGTGAGCGGAGACGGGACGACGAACTCTCAATCATAAAGTCATCTTCTACAAGGAGGTAGATAAGATTTTCATCCCACGCTACGGGTCAGGTTACGCAGGAGGAGGAAGTGTGAACCTTTGACAATGCACTACACGAGGTTTACCGCCTCCTTCCTTCAGATCTCTGTCCTAAACCCTAGTAATCTTAGGGCACAAGGATCCTTTCCGGCGCACGGCCTAAATCGGACTATCTGTTGCTCCCTCACTCTGAGATGGTGAGGAGCTAACTCAGAAGCAGTCTTGATGCCAAGAGGCGGCCATAACGCAAAGGGTAGTCTGTCCACTTTTCTACGCTTTGGTCCCTGGTTTCCACCTCCAGTTGCAAGGTCCTTTTGCCCTCTTAGTCCAATAATCCGTCCACCTTGAACTCAGGTACTTTCTATGTGCATATTTTGGCAGGAACCTGGTCATATGAATCTGTTTGAGGAATCGTTGTTTCCAGCATCTTTGCAGAGATTATTGGAGCCGTTGCCAGTATGTCGAAACACGCGCTCTCGATATCCATGGCGCTCTCTGCCGAACTTCTCTACATCAGTATGGATGCCGCCTTGGAAACGCCAAAGGTTTATCCGAGCACAGCAGCAGCCTTTTGAGAGCTGCCCTGCTTGATACGGATACATTATTCAGAGGGATAATCCCTACAGTGGCCTCGGAAGAGTTGAAGGATTAGCAACAATCGGTCCCTGGCCACAGTACCTCTCTGACTAAACCAACGAAGAAACGCACCCTTGCCGAAAGGTCCACGGCTTCCTTTTGCAACGTTTTACGCATTGGCCCCAGTAGAACTGTCAAATCCAGTTTAAAACCCATTCCGCCCGAACTTCTAACCACAGGAACTTCCTGCTGTTTTGTCTGGGACAAATGATCTTTTAATCTTGGGCTCTTCCTTTCAGCCTAGACTCACCTCATAGAGTTTTCACCAGGGTGATGAGTGTAATAGCAGCTTATTTAAGGTCATTAGAGGTCTCTATCTTTCATTACTTTGATGACTGGTTGATTCACAACATTCTCAGACATGTCCTTCTGACAGATCTGTCTCACTTTTGTGAGACAGTGACTCACCTAGGCCTAATTCCTAACCAGGAGAAGTCGAATCTGATCCTTCCTCAGAATTTCGTTTACGTGGGGATAAATTTTCTCACCAGTCAAGGTTCTGTCCGTGTTCCTCCTGACAGAATCTCACAAATAATTTATCTCGTAGCAAGACTGGACGAGAAGACTTCATTGTGTTCTCATCTCTACCTCTCTCTCCTGGGGACTCTGAACGTGGCAGCGGACTTAGTTGCCCTAGGAAGGTTTCATATGCATCCTCTCCAGTTCTTGCTTCTATCAAACTGGAGACCTCACAAGGACCTGCTCTCTCCTCAGATTCCCTAAGTTTCCAAATTTCATCACCATCTGAGTTGTGAAAAATTCAGGACAGGTTTCTAATTGGTGTTCCGATTCACCCTCCAGAAGCTCATCCCCTCCTACACACCATTACACCTCAGATTCAGGCAAGGGTGCTTACCTAGAGCCTGAAGAGGTAGTGTGCAGGGCCTGTGGCTTTGGGAAGAATCTTCCCTTCATATCAACAATCTAGACATGAGGGCTGTTTTTTCTCTGGTGAATCAACCGCATACGACATCGCTGCATCACGGTCACTATGGAAAACACTTTGGTTGTACAGTATCTCATTCGTCAAGGGGGCAATTATCCCCCTGTTTCTGCTCAGAAGTCTGAAACCTCCTTGCTTGGGCAGCTTTGGAGGAGATCACTCTCAGAGTCTCCTACATTCCAGGCAAGAGAAAAATTCTGGTAGACAACCTGTCTAGATAGGGAAGAGCAGTCCTCACATAATGGTTTCTTCACCAGTCATTAGCAGAGAGCTTTGGAAAGCCAGTGTTAGACTTGTTCACAATTATGCTGAACAACCAGATTCCTCTTTGTCTCTGTCCAGTGCCAGACCAGAGGGCATTGGCAGTGGGCGTATTGAGTCTGAAATGGGAAAGACTGTAGGCCTACACCTTCCCACCTTTCAGAATAATCCCTCAAGTTCTTTACAGAATGAGGACCTTCAAGTCATGGCTCATCCCGATAGTTCCCCTGTGGCCCCAGCTATCGTGGTTCAGCAATCTCCTCAACCAGTGAGTCAACAATCCTAGGGAACAACCACTGTGGTGGGATTTGCTGTCACAGCACAGTGTTCCTCTTGCACAACACTCCACAAATTCTCCACCTTCATGCCTGGCTCATATCAAACGATCTATCCGCCATGATCAGCTTTTGAGCAAGGTTGCCAAATGCATTGCTTAGGCTAGAAGGCAATCGACTTCCGAGGTTTATAATGCAGTGTGGAGAATTTTCTGTAATTGGTGCAGTAGGAAATGCATTGATCCTATCTGCTACCCTTTAACTGCAGTTGCAGATTTTCTTCTTTTTCTCTTTGAGTAAAAAGACTGCATAGTATCCACCAAGCAAAACCTTACCCTTAAAACAGTGTCTTCTCTCCCTAGCTTCATTGATGAGGAGTGAAATTCATTCATTGTCAGTGGAAAAGGGTTGTTTACAGTTCAGTGGTAACTATGATTCGGTCTCTATTTTTTGCGAGCATAGGTTTCTGGCCAAGAATTTGCTGCCTTTGGTAATTCCTGTTCCCATTGAAATCTTGTCTCAGTTGTATCTGTGCTGGGGATGATCAATGCATTAAGTTGTCAATGGGCACAACTCTAGGGAAGGACTCACATCTTTAAAAACTGATCAGGTACTTTTTAGTCCCAGAGACCAGTATCTAGCTACTGAATACCCATCAAAATCCCCAGTCTCAGTTGTATCTGTGCTGCGGATGATCAAGTTATACTCCTTTGCTGAGTTAGAGCTTTTCGTTTCTATCTGTCTAAATCAAAAGAAAAAAGTAAGGGGTGGAATTAACTTTTTTTCCATTGCGAAGATACCTCTGATATTTCGGCAGCCACAATCTCGAGGTGGATTGTTCGAACCATTCTAAGAATTTATCAAGCTCTCGCTGAGACTCAGATCTTTCTTTCATAAAAATCAAAACCCATAAGATCAGGGCTATTGCTGCATATTGGGACTTTCTTAATCATTCTTTTTTGGATGATGTTATGAAGGCTGCATTCTTACAATCTCACTCCACCTTCTCATCATTTTACCTTTGATGAAAGACACACCAGAGAGAAGGTATTTACGCATTAAGCCAAATTGTGTCAGCCTAGATAGTTGATAAGCAATCTTCCAGTCTTGTAGGCTACTGACTGCAATTGTAAGTTCACTTTGACAGATTATCTTAGGCTATCAGACTCACACCTGGCTGGCAAATTCAGCAATGCAATAATACGAGGATATGTATTACAGCTATTTAAATATAGTTTTTGTGGGGGTAAAACTAATTTTAATTATGTAATATTTACCTGCTATTATTGTCCATTCCCTCCTCCCTCACCACTGTGATGCCCTTTTAGTCTTGGTCCAAGTCAAAGAAGTACGAAATTCATAATGACGGAAGTTGACTGAGGTATCAGACTTATGTTTTTTATTCTGGGTAATTGGAGGAATAATCACCATGGACTTGGGTAATTGGAGGAATGAATAATCACAATGGACTTGGGGACTAGTGCCAAGAAAAAGATATAGCAACACAATAATAGCAGGTAAGTATTACATAATTAAAATTAGTTTACCCCCCCCCAAAAAAAAAAAAAAAAAAAAAAACATTTGTATTGCTTCTTTCAGTCAGTAGTTAATAGTATATAATGTAATCTTTAATTTGAACCATGTTTTATGAATAAACATTTAGGATTGGACTATCATATCAAAATATACTACTGACTTTAGTCTCTGCAGCATTACTGTATCAAGCATTGTTGGATTTAAAACAAATTTGGCATGCAGTTTTATATTGATGAGATCTTGAATGTGCTCGATTTACAGCGTTCCATGATATCAGTTAGAAGAAATTTGCCTCCCCGTTTCCCCCTCCCCCCAATTTAGCATGCACCTTTATACTGACAAGCATTTCAAGGATTTGGGTTTTCAGCATTTCATGTCATCATTTAAAGGTGTTATACCCCACCCCTACTGAATGCCTTTTCTTCTAACTTGGGTTTTCCAGTACAAATTCCTGTGTGTAAGGCCCTGATGAGAAAATTGTTGTTAGCGGGGTCCTTTGCAATGCGCTGTTCCTAATAACACTAGTTCTCTCAAGTTTTAATTATATCATAATCATATATGTGTAACCTGTTTTCATGCACCAGTATTTCTATAAAAGATAAAGCTTTCACTTAGTTAAAACAACTGTTTTAATTTCAAGAGTTGAGTAGTGTGACAGTGCACTTTATTCAACAAATTAAACTGTTATCTTAGACAATGTTCTTCTTCATTATGGTAATGGTTAAGGCAGTTAGTTTTCACATTGATGCAAAGTGAGTCTTTGATGTTTTCCTTTATTTTAATATTTTGTTACCACTTTAAAGGCTCATTAATTTCTATCAGGATCTTGTTCTTGTAAATAAGCAAATACCTTTCATACAGTGCTTCAATGGCCTGTGATCCAGATCATAAAGATCCAACAAGTATATAAAGATACAAGTTGATCTTGTGAATGAAGGACCTTTTAGTACCTTACAAGCAGATTTAACTTTTTCATCAAACTTTGTATATTTGTATTCTTTGGCAAAATTACAGAGTCACAATGTCTAGGGTAAAAGTATGCAGATGTATAGACACAATGGCGACATTAGGGTTCGAGGCGCTTAGGGGCAATGTTCTTTAGTGGCGCCTCTACTTTGCCACAAAGAACAGTTTTTGTGTCAGTTGCCAAACTCCATTCCCCACCCCACCCCCATCTACGCGCCAGTTACAACTGAAACAAAAGCTCCCGACGGCACCTCCCCTCACCCAGCACCTAGGGGCAATCGTCCCTCCCTGACCCTCCTGTTGCGCCGCCACTGTATAGACAATAGATGTATTGGAATCAAAAGATCCCATTCATTATACACCTGTATGTGTAGCTTATGGTGGTTGTTTTATAATGTTCAGATGATAAAAAGCAAGCTTTGGTTACGAACATAATAACCTGGTATGTATGTATGTCTGTATGTATGTATCACTTTATTTGTTTCAGGTTTTTGGAGCTGGAGAGCAGTGGAAGGAGAGATGAAATTAGGTTCCATTATACACATGACCAACAAATCCATGTTGAAACATTCCCATATAGACTTGCAGATAACAGGTGGCACCAGCTGGCATTGACTTTGAGTGGAAGTCACATAACATTATTTGTAAACTGTAGTAAAATATACGAACGTGTGATAAAAAATGTAGATAGGGACTTTACGGCAGGAAGTTACTTGTCACTGTTTGTTGGTCAAAGGAACAAACAGAGTGGACAATTTAGGGTAAGTACATTAAACTGAAGTTACCCTTCTATTCTTGCTACTCATTCTTTAGAAATGTAATGCTATGAACAATGTTTATTAGTGAACGAGATATTGGAGTCTAAATCGCAGATTCAATTTTCAATAGAAGAAACTTTGTACTATCCACATATCCTGTCATACTAATATATCCTAATATTGATAATATTGCTTTTATGTAATTGATTTTCCAGTATATATATATATATATATATATATCTTCAGCTAAATTACTTGGTTGGTTATAGCACAGTTCGGTACATAGCACAATGTCGTTTTGTGGACCCCGACCATCGTGCTATAGCGGAATTTCACTGTATATATATAGTATATATATATATACAGTTTTGAGTATGAGACAGTGTTAATGGGCATCAGATATTTTAAATTTTATATTGGGGCAGTCACAAGCAGTATATCTATCTAAACTACAATTGTATAGAGGATATGAGGAACATTTTCAGTCCCACCATGTTTATGTATTGAATTAACTGACCTTTCAATCAAGATTCATTATAAAACTGCAAAAACACAACGAATACTTTGATAGGACAAAAATACTTGTTGCGAACCAGTTTGTGAGAGAACTGATTCATAGAGGAGGTGTGGTATCCATTCTGATCATATGTAAATTAAAAAACAAATAATATAAAAATAGAACCACCTCCTCTGATGTTGAATCATGCATATCCCTTGATCCATGAGTATACATCAAAGGAAGTGCATGGGAGTAATGGTATCGTGTTTTCATAAGACTAATTGAAGTAAATTTGGCTTATGATTTGGCTTCAGCAATTGGAAAATAAATTCACATGAAAGAGGGGTTTTTTTTAGCAACGGATATGTTACTCTGAAATATAGGGGAGTGACAGTATTCACTTCAATATTTTTTGGTTTAAAATTTAAGCGATGTCTTTTAATGACAGACAATAAATATTTTTGCATAGTGTTTATGGTTTTATCATTTATAATCAAAAGTTGTTTTCTACTCAGTTAAAGTTTCATCATGCCTGCAGCATGTATTATTATTGTCTTGATGTTTCACATCTGTATGATGAGATTAATTCATTTAAAAAAGCTATGTTATCAAAACTCAGTAAGGAAATTAATTATTAATATCCCAACATTCTTTTCATCAATACACTGTTATACTATACAAATCATACTAGATCAAGCAAGTATAATTAGTCATTTCATCAGGTTATAGACTGATTTTTATTTATACAACTTTGAATTTTAATAATAAGCGATACTGAATGAACATGAACTGATTGCTTGTGGTAGTATGAGTCCCTTTTTGATCTTAAACTGAGCAGATATAGTGCATTTGAAAAGGTTATCATTTTAATTAAATGTATAAAAATGTTATTGAATTATCGGACTTCTTTTTCTTCTGTAAAGGGCAATAAGATCCGTGCCTTTTATCTTGAAGGACTACTTATTGAAGTACTACTTATTAAAGGACTACTTATTGAAATACTACTTATTGAAAGACTACTTATTGAAGTACTACTTATTAAAGGACTACTTACTGAAGTACTACTTATTGAAGTACTACTTATTGAAGTACTACTTATTAAAGGACTACTTACTGAAGCACTACTTATTAAAGGACTACTTATTGAAGTACAACTTATTGAAGTACTACTTAGTGAAGTACTACTTATTGAAAGACTACTTATTGAAGTACTACTTATTAAAGGACTACTTACTGAAGCACTACTTATTAAAGGACTACTTATTGAAGTACTACTTATTGAAGTACTACTTACTGAAGTACTACTTATTGAAAGACTACTTACTGAAGTACTACTTATTAAAGGACTACTTATTGAAGTACTACTTACTGAAGTACTACTTATTGAAAGACTACTTATCAAAGGACTACTTATTGAAGGACTACTTTTTGAAAGACTACTTATTGAAGTACTACTTATTGAAGGACTGCTTATTGAAGTACAACTTATTGAATGACTACTTATCGAAAGACTACTTACTGAAGTACTACTTATTGAAGTACTACTTACTGAAGTACTACTTATTGAAGTACTACTTATTGAAGTACAACTTATTGAAGTACTACTTAGTGAAGTACTACTTATTGAAAGACTACTTATTGAAGTACTACTTATTAAAGGACTACTTATTGAAGTACTACTTACTGAAGTACTACTTATTGAAAGACTACTTATCAAAGGACTACTTATTGAAGGACTACTTATTGAAAGACTACTTACTGAAGTACTACTTATTGAAGTACTACTTATTGAAGGACTACTTATTGAAAGACTACTTATTGAAGTACTACTTACTGAACTACTACTTATTGAAAGACTACTTATTGAAGTACTACTTATTAAAGGACTACTTATTGAAGTACTACTTATTGAAGGACTACTTATTGAAAGACAACTTATTGAAGTACTACTTATTGAAGGACTACTTATTGAAGTACTACTTATTGAAAGACTACTTATTGAAGTACTACTTATTGAAAGACTACTTATTGAAGTACTACTTATTGAAGGACTACTTATTGAAGTACTACTTACTGAAGTACTACTTATTGAAAGACTACTTATCAAAGGACTACTTATTGAAGGACTACTTATTGAAAGACTACTTATTGAAGTACTACTTATTGAAGGACTACTTAATGAAGTACTACTTATTGAAAGACTATTTATTTAAGCTCATTTGCAAGGTTTATCTTCCTAAATATTCCGCAATTTTTCCTTTGATATTTTTAGAACTAAATTTTCATTCAGCACTATATAGCCATGATTGTGTTGACGTGCCGCTAGACCCTATACATTCATATTGTAGGAGACAGAAGAAAAACAGCAGATGTTCATGTTCAGATCTGCATGTGATAGCCTCATAGACAGTGAACCAAAAGTCGAGGGATTTCAGTTTAAGAAGGATTCGACTTTCTGTCAATGTTTTCATTTTATTAGAGGAAAACAATACTATTAAATATCACGTGAATTTGATTGCTTCATTGCTCATGCATAAGTAATATGTTCGAAACCCTTTATATGCTAGTGTTGGATTTAAGACTCCATAAAACAGGAAATATTTTAAAATTTTGTGTTTATTGTATATGATCTGTTGGAGTTAACTGTTTTTAGTTTTTCAGTTAATCAAATAAAGATTTCTAGAACAAATGCATCAATGCAGTAAACATTTAGCTTAGCCAGCTGACATGGAATATTATGTTATAAGACTCGCTTCAACTTAGATACTCAATTAACACTTTTCTTGTTAAAGTTGATTTTATTTCTGAAATCTAAACTATTGTGAACAGTTGATCCTTTATAACTGGTGCACAGGTTACATCAAATACTTGCCTCGTATCAAACTTTGTGTAACTTGTATTGATCTTAATTTGATTTGATTGGAATATTAATTAAGTACTCAAGTTTACATCGTCTGTGACTTCACCAGTGCATGAGAAACACCATCAAGAGCACCTAGTGGGTCAGGTGAAATGTTTTAACATAAATTTTAGTTTTTAGACCAGAAAGATTTGCATACATTCCTTGAGTGTTAGAATATGTTCTGCAATTTTTGGGGCATTGAAGTTATCAGCTTTTTATGTTGTTTTGAAATATTAACATGGGACATTGAGTTTATCAGCTTCTTTTGTTGTTGTGAAATATTAACATGGGACATTACGGTTATCAGCTTTTTATGTTGTTTTGAAATATTAACATGGGACATTGAGGTTATCAGCTTTTTATGTTGCTGTGAAATATTACCATGGGACATTGAGGTTATCAGCTTTTTATGTCGTTGTGAAAACTTTTTATGTTCTTGTGAAATATTAACATGGGACATTGAGGTTATTTGCTTTTTAAGTTGTTTTGAAATATTCAGATGAGACATTGAGGTTATCAGCTTTTTATGTTGTTGTGAATATTTACATGGGACATTGCGGTTATCCGCTTTTTATGTTGTTGTGAATATTGACATGGGACATTGAGGTTATCAGCTTTATATGTCGTTGTGAAATATTAACATGACATGAACACTTACAAATACATTGATGTGGAAGAACCAATTGTAAAATAATACTCTCTCTGGGTAAGGTTGGTGTTTGGGAGTCTTGTGGCAAACATGTTTTGTAAAGAAAACAAAGCTGAGTATAGGTAGTTTTACTCAGTTAAATTTTGGTTATTTGAAAGTTAAAATCATATATCACTATCTTTCAATTGATCGTTTTCAAATCTACTTTTTGTGATCAAATTCCAAAAGAAAGTACCGTAGACTCTGCGTGGATTTATCATATTATACATGCTGGTGTAGGGTGCAGTTGAGTGTAGTTAAGTTACATATGCTACTGTAATGTCCTGACTCTGGCTGTTTGACTCTCACCACGTGTATGTTACACTAAACTTCACAAGGCACAAGTAGAGTTTACATGGCCAATGTATTGACATATTCAGCTATATCCCTACAACTCAGAGCAAGTGGTAACCCCATGGGTCATAAATCAATCAAAGTCTAGCAACCCATAGCACAGTGTAGCTTTGGACTGACTCTAAAGTAACACCTGGATATCACACAATGTAGCTGAGTGTAAATGAGTGTAACTTTTGGACTGACTCAACTGTCACACCTGGATATTACACAATATAGCTGGGTGTAAATCAGTGTAGTTTTGGACTGACTCCATTGTAACACCTCAGGACCTATAAAGTACTTATTAAAATATATCTTCTTAAAGTCAAGGGACTAATTGTTCCAGGGATTGATGGTTGATTATATCTCTTCATTCCACTCCTCCCCTTCTTTTGAACTTGTACATATCTGTGATCTATGGTGTCAGATAAGAATATTTCATTTATTCTTCTTTGTAGACATCCTGTAATGCTCAAAAAAATACCATGCTGATATCATCCACACATGCTCATCCAGTCTGTTGTCTTTTAGTAAGTTCGTTTTAAGTCTTAGAGCTGTAAAAGAAAAAAGACAGTCTTAAATTTGGGGTCATTCCTTGCTCTATAGCAATTATTCCATAGTGAACCACCAGAGGGAGTAGTTGTAGCTTGCTTACCCTTATAATACCCAAAACCTTTGTGACACAATCTTGGGACCACAACTTGTCTCATAGTTTCTAATGGATTGTACTGAAACTTGGTACCAATCCTCTAGTTATTTTTTTTGTATTGTTAATTTCGTATTGTATCTGCATTTTAGTGCATCTTCTTCCAATAGCAGCCTATTGAGCAAAAATCCTGATGGAAACGCTACATAGAAACAGAATAGGATGAACGGAGGATTGTATTAAACGGATTCATTGAAAAATAGCATGGGCAACTTCGATGGGATTTTATCACAAGTCAGAGAGAGAGAGAGAATACATTATTGAACATTATGGTGTGTATGTGTGTATGTTCTAGAAAAAGTAAGAGTATTCTTGCTGTGACCATATTGCATTGGAAACATGTGTATAGATAATAGGTCTGGATGATCACATTCCAGAATCGGCATATATTATAAGCCCTGGCTAGTGCATTTGTTTGTGAAAAATGTTAGATTATGTTTGCAATGGTCTGGATGATAAGTGTTTTGTGTTTAATATTAAGGT
Organism: Margaritifera margaritifera; assembly: GCA_029931535.1. NCBI lineage: Eukaryota > Metazoa > Mollusca > Bivalvia > Unionida > Margaritiferidae > Margaritifera > Margaritifera margaritifera. The sequence goes on from JAQPZY010001484.1 coordinate 3,029,046, forward strand.
CAAGATGGCCAGCCCCCGAATGAACGAGAAATACGTATAAAAAGTGCCTGGTCTTTGAAAATGATAAATTATTTTTCGTTAAAACTATGTTCAACTAGGGTCATCATGGCTAGAGTGCTCACAGTCAGCACAAGATGGGAATGTCAGTATGTTGACCCCGATGACATGTTTATGTTTTATTATTTCAAAGTCTGTTTACTTTGACCTGGAACATACTTTGTATTGGCATAATAATTCAACAGTGAGGTATGTTCAAAGGAAGCCTGTTATAGATATACCAACTAGAGATTTCTACTTAGGAATTTCGTTTGCCGTGTTGTTTTTTTTCTTTAAATTCAGTATTCATGCTTACTGACGTATATAATGTTTTATGCTCCCATATTATTTTAGATGTATTTCTGTGTGTTTAAAAAACGAAAAAGAAATGCTTTTAAAGTTGCGAAGTTATCAATGAAAATTTGATATCGTTTATACAACAAAATATAATGTATTCTGAATCCTCTCCTGCTCATGTACTGATTTTTGTTCTTTACTGAAATTTAGGAACCTCAAAATAAATTTAAGTCTTAATCAGCACTTCCACTTAAGTGATTACCATAGCATTATTTTATTTTAACATTGATGTAACGCTGAATATGAGGAAACTGTAGAAAATCGCACTTACTTCCACGACAATAATTTCTTGTATGTAAGTCGCGTAAGTTTCCTAATTACCGTCTATACTCGCATATAATATAATACCAACTGCAAACTGCATAGACCCAGATCTGCCATCGCATAATGCACCGGCAGATCTGGGTCTATGCAGTTTGTAAGAACTAATCAGTAGAACAAACAACATAGACACTGATCTGCCGGAACATTATGTGACGGCAGATCAGGGTCTATGTTGTTTGCATTTGATACGAGTTATATGCGAGTATATACGGTACTGTTTAAGTTCAAACAAGTTTAGTTTTCCTTGTAATCAGTATTTATCCAGTTCAACAAATGACCTAAATTTGCATTTCAGGAAGGGAAACTTTGTAGGTTTTAAGGCTGGATCTACTTTTTTATAAACATTTGAGATGTATTTTAATTAAAAATGCCTATATTTAAATACCAAGTACAGAATAAAATGTTGTACATGCACCTTGAGAGGCATTATCTGATTATGGAAATATCTTGATAAAACCTCATAGAAACCCAGATACTGAGAAATAAAAGGCAGTTGAAATCTTGCTATGTCAGCAATTTTTGTTGTAAAGGTTATGCCAGTTCATCCTAATTGTTTATAATCCCAGAGCTATGGAAGATAGATTTGCTGAAGGAAAAATGGATATCAGATTCTTGTATCTCTTGAAGGTTGGTGTGCATTGCAAAAATGTCTGTTGAGATCTTGAGCTTATGACTTCCTCTCAACCATCAGAGGGCAGTCATGCATGGCTTCCCATCAATCATAGCCTTTCTTGGGTCTAGTGCCTGTCTATCAATGTTTGTAAAATAAGTCATGGTCATCATTATTGTTTAACAAGTCAAACAGTGGCTTATGTATTTTGCTTTAAAGATTTGGAGAGATGATGGAAATGTTCTATCATATTATGCCAATCTATACCTCCTTACCGTGTCTACACCAAAGATGCAACTGTAACTTTACACTTCTAAATGCTTCTGTAAATGTTTTCTCAATTATGTCGATCCTTCTTACAGGGTGGTGTGCTTCTTAAGGAAAGTGTTTGCTTTGAGGGAGGGAAATGATGGATGAAAATATACAAAACGTTTGATAATTAGGCAACACCTTTATTCTCCGTCATCCCAGGGAGAGAAATGATAGAAGACTTTAGTTTATTATATTGATACCTGGATAAAAATGTTACAATAATTTTCATATATCGTTTTTAACATCTATCATGCTCTATTGGCAGTAGGGACAAAACAGAGTCTGGTCCTTCGCATGTAACATTCCTACACTGTACTTGATACATAAATACACTGGTTGAAGTAGCATTTATGTTTCACTAGTGTCTATAACGATATGTACATTTTATATGGGTACTGTATCAGTTAACTCTTGTATGGACAGTCATTGGTAAACATGAAAATATAACTGGAACCCTTGAGCTTGTTTTGAAAATAAAGATAATGTTGTAAACTCTTTTTATTTAATTCTGATTGGCATAGTTGTTGTGGCTTTTTACTAAATATGCGTGTGGTCAATCAAATAATTTTTTTTTTTTTTTTAAATGTTAAATTCCATTTTGTCGTACCTGTGATGAATTTACCAACATGAAGACCGTAAGTTTCAATGCCCTGTATTACTAGAGTTTTATTCGGTGGCATGCTTTATTTTCGGGTGACTTGTCTTATTTCTCCCATGTATTGTCAAGGTTTTGCACATCATCTCAGTAGGAGATAGGGGATTGTTGTGGCCGAGTGGTTAGCATGTCGGACTTGCAATAAGAAACTTTCGGTTTGAATCCTTCCCAACCCAGGCTGGGTCAGCCGCCTTAGAAGATCTTTGGGCAAGGCATTTTCATTTACTCATATTGCCTCAGCACAGGATGTAACCTTTAATGTATTGATGTGCCTTTAAACACCAATCAAACAATCAATTAAAAACTATATAGAAGACACAAATGTTCATCCTGATATGCTGCCAAAGGTGGCAATAAATTGAACACTGTACTGCGTTAGGCCGCAGACCAATGTCTCTCTGGTTCGATCCCAGCAAATGATGTAGAGTTAATGCATCTGAAGGATCCGTCTTCCCTCCGATAGCACGGTATTTTCTTCCGAGTACTCCGGCTTCCTCCACCTCACAAAAGACGGCCATCCATTGCTCCCTTACTTAGTGTAGGGACAGGTGATGGGTTGTAAATATAGAAATCCATACACACCTTGAATGCATGATCAAGGTCGGGGAGTGTAGGGTTAATCAATTTACCTCACTAGTTGAGGGTGCTCCAATAAAGTGCCGGAGGGATATACAAAACATACATAGGGCGGAAAATAATTATCGGCAATACAGTAATTTAGCTTTTCTTTTTTTTTTGAAGATATTGAAGTTGTTTCACATTAACCGACAAAGCTTGAGATAATCCACACAACTCATTCATAACAGCTCTATATATGTCTTTTATCACTATCTCTTATAATCAGTGGTTTGTGATGTCATATGATTTAATTCTAAGCTTTCCCCATAATTACTTTACGGTACAAAAAATAAAGTGCTGTTTCACACGTTCAAAGAGCAAACTGTTAAAATCAAAGAAATATGACCTTAAATAATCCCAAATGGCGCTTACTTCCTTTATTTATCGAAATCTACTGTAGTGAAAAATGAGAAAACCGGCCATACCTTGGACCACAATCAGAACATCCTCGTCTATGCATGATGCAAGTCGAATAGCTTCGACTCTATCAAAGACACGAGGACTATTTTCTAGCATGTGACGGAAAAGGTAGAGGACGTTCTTATTTCTGGGACCAGTGACATGGAATGATATTATAATTTGCCTGTATTTCTAATAGGCTAAAATCAAGAATATTCATTTTAGAATCACGCTAAACATCTGGTACAGGTACGCAGTAGACCATTTTATTTTTCAAGGTTGAGATTTCTCCAAGAATTCTTCCCTGGTCAACTATACTGTCTATTGCAATATGGAGATTTGGCATATGATTAGCTTATATCACCAATATCTTGAAATCTGATTAATATCTGCTTTATCAGGTAACCGTAGTGGCTGAATGATTAGCGCATGGCACATGCGACCATAATGGCGTGGGTTCGAATCCTGCTCATGCCAGGTTGGATTGGCCGCTGTGGTGTGTTCTGGGCAAAGCACTTCATATTCCAATTGCCTCAGCATGATATAACCTTTCATATGTTGATTTTCCATTAAACACCAACCAATCTACCAACCGTTTTACCCACGCATGTAAAACATGAGATATGAGTTCTTACTGACTGAACCTGTTCCCACCATACTGGTTATATTTCCAAGTAGATTGTGCATACATTTTGTATAAAAACTCAAATTCATCAAGATCTCAGATGGTTATGATTATGAGCGAATGTACCCGTATACATGAGGTGGTTTAGCATTTTATTGGTTCAACTTGTTACCACTCTATACATTTTATTTCTGTACATATTGATCGAACTTGTTAAATAAGGTTATACTTTCAAAATATTTGATTATATCCATTATGAATAGGCAATCTGGGATATCGTTGACTGATTACATTTCTGCATGGAATTTTAAAGTTGCTCGACGCACTGAATGAAATTCTGGCCCCTTATTGGTTGACAGAAAATCAGTAGGCGTAGTACGTCATATTCGGTCGACCAATGAGAGGGCCGTATTCCATTCGGCTCGTTGCACTTGCATATTAAGTGGGCGCGATCATGGCCACGTCGACCGGTAGCGATGGAAAATGGTCTGGTATTCCTTAAAGGTGTGGTAGTAAGTGAAACTTTGTGTAGCCGTAAAAAGTTGAATGCCTGAGCTAAATATCGGTACCAAATTTATTACGCCACGCGATGTGTAGCTCGAAATATCAGCGTCGATTCTTAAATAGGTCGCGCCAGAAAGGAGAGAAGTGTCCTCCCTTGTAGTATTATATAGTACATGTATGACTGATTGATAAGGTGTAAGCAACAATACGAGCCACTGTGGTCAAGTGTGACTGCGTCAACGTATTTATAGCCTCGAGCAACCACTTTTCGTGCACTTAATGGGAATTTTAACGCGTTCATTACAATATTGTGAGAATCTATTAAAAAAAAACCACAGAAAGTGTTCAACTATATCTACTTCATTTAATCATCGTTAAAAAAAATTGGAATTCATGTACATTAGTTCAGAATTACCGTTTTTCCGAGCGTGTGTAATTTTGCTTATATCCGGAAGTGACATCCATGGTTCGTGACGCTAACTAAAAAATCACGTGGCATATGACCGGAATGTGCCAGTTAGGTCAAGGTATGGATATTATTAGTTCATTGCGTCTCCATGTTTTTGAAATAAAAAATAAAAACAATTAAATATGAAGAAAAAAAAATCCGTTAACTCTATATTCAGTTTGTGCACTTACATTACTGCTTGCTTGTTCTTTACCATATAAATACATGACTCAATAGACTAAGAGAGAGAGAGAGAGAGAGACAGACATACAGTGAATGGAGAGAAATTTAAAAATAGACTGGTGAATGGATACACATTTTATTATAATAGATTCAATGTCTTTTGATGTAGAATATATGTTCATTATGAAATAATACTGAAACGAAAAAGCCCGTAGTGAATATACATTTCGAGTGTAAATATTTCTTACGTTGTATATGAACCCCACATGATTAAAACCAAATATTTACATTGGCTATCACGTTGTATACATTCCCAAATTTGGTTTTCCTGTTCAAGATATGTAAACAAAGCCATCATGTGATCGGCGGCCCTATCTTTAACATATAATAGAAAATTCAAGGCCAAAATGTCTAACACAAATAAGGCATTAGTGAAAATATAGATTTTCATTATGATTTTTTAAAAATTACATAAAATTACCTGTTTAAATGTCATTTGGTCTGATTTTACTATTTAATTCAATGCTGTCACCCTTGAAGAACGCTGGTTACACAGACGTCATTATCTCGAAACAAGCGCGTTAGATCGCGAGAAATATGACACACGATCGAAGGAGAGTCACGAGATCGGGTGGTTGGACGATATAGATAGACTGCTGTAGGTGTAACTTTAACCTCGAAAATACGCTACAATAGCGGCGGTCAAAGACTTTTGTAACTCGGCCGACTACCACAAACCTTGAATGTTTTCATTGCCAGATTCATTGTTTTGAAATGGACATTCATTGCCATCTTACAGGTTTTGTCACCTTTAGCGACTTGGCCATTGCTATCGCCAATATAGACGTGGATGCACATCCGTGAAGGAAAAGTGTAGGCATTGTTTTATGGTTTTTTTTCTGACAAAAAAGTGCGCCCAGAAGGGCGCACAGGGTCAAGATTTGGGGGACATGGGACAGAAAATTGCGGGAAACCCACGAGCCCTAGCTCTAGGTGCAACACTGATTAGGTATATTTGTGTGTGTGTGGCTGTTTAGGCATCTCTCTGAGGGCCTAAAGTTGGTAACAACCCTGATGTTGTATTTCTGGTAGATAATGTTTTTATTCATACTTGGTATGTGAGCTGATATCCACAACATATCACATGAGTTTGATTATCAGCAAAACCTTTGCATATTTATTAAGTGATATGGCATCTGGATAGTTGGTTATGTTATATTACCTCTGAAGACAATATCCTTAAAAATATTTTTAAAAATTTATGTTAAATAATCTTATATGAAAAGGCAGTATTACTTTTGATTCTGCTTAAATATGGTGCAAATCAAAGAGGTTATTCAAAAACCTATTGAAAGCTATTGACTAAGTTCATTACCATCTTAGTGCCACTATTTCTGAGAAAAAGAACTTTCTTCTGAATCAGCAGATAAGATTATATTTACATGATTTAAAAATTCCTTGAAGCAGCACTCATTCACTATACGGCACTTCATTCTAACACAGTTCTTGTTACATGTCTATGACAGATAGGGTCGTGGATCCCATTTCATTAATCAGCAATAGAATTGTAATCATCATGTACCGTATATACTCGCATATAAACCGATACCAACTGCAAACTGCAAAGACCCAGATCTACTGTCGCATAATAAGATGGCAGATCTGAGTCTATGCAGTTTGTAAGGACTAATCAGTAGAACAAACAACATAGACCCTGATCTGCCGACACTTTATGCAATGTCAGATCAGGGTCTATGTTGTTTGTATTTGGACCGAGCTTGTACGTGAGTGTATACAGTACTTCATTATAAATCACTCTTACTATAAGGTGTTATACTTCAAGACTCCCAGTGAAAGTGTTTTAATGACTGGGTACTGTATGTACATTGCCACAAGCAGTGCACTAATGCAGTACAATAAACAAAGTAAGCAAGATCAGGTGCACTTTACCTTTGTTCTATTAACCCCCTTCCAATACTACACGTTATTTCTTACCAAGAAAAGTTTAATAGTCTTGGCCAGCCTCAGCATGGGAAAGCTTCATTACGAAAGATGGGTTGATTTTACTCATGTCATGTCACTACATGTATTTATCATTTCATTCAGTTTTTCTCTTGTTTGCAGGGGGCTTTACAAGATGTAAAAATAGTTACTGGTTCCCATGGATACCTACATCAGTGTCCAGAGCAAAATACAGGTAATTGACGTGAACCACTAATTCTCAATTGATCAGGGTACCATTCTCAGATTGGGGGAACATTGTACAGCACTTAATGCTTCACAGTCGGGTCATTATCTATAATATCAGTGTGGAATTTTTCCTTTTTAATTTTTCAAGACTTGCATCAGTACATTAAGCTTCTCCTTAGATGTTGCCTGCAAACTTAAAATATTTTGGTCAGTCCAAAATAAGGGTGTAACGAGACAATGATTTACTGGTGAATTTCAATACAAAATGCCCAAGACAGTATATTGCGATACGAGTATAGTAATACCAGTACACGGGGTTTCTTTCTTCACTTACATCCAGAATTGACTTTGAGCACACCACTGTCTTCTTTTAGGTTTAGCATCATTACCAACATGGTGACTTCTGAGTATGAGCATGTGAAGAACCCAACAGCAAAGAGTTCTATTTGGATTACTTATTCACTAAAAGGGAGTTTGGCACCAAACACAATTGACAAAACTGTCACTGCGTGTAATATGTGCAAAACTAAAATTAAGCATACAGGTGGTACAACAAACCGCTCAACTCATTTATGGCGTCACTATCCATCAGTACTATGCAACAAAGTGACACAACCGTTGGCACAATCGCCGAAGCTAGGTTCCACTAAAAACATACCGAATGTTTCAGGTCGGCAACCAGCAATCACGAGTATGCTATTTGCCAAGACTATTTACAAATCTTTATCACCAAGGGCAACAGCTATCACTCATGCCATTGGCAGTTTCATCCTTCATGACTTGCATCAGTAGAGTGTTGTGTCAAACAAGGGATCTTTAAACATGATGTCGGTGCTTGGCCCATGATATGTTGTACCATCTAGACAAGTTTTCTCTGAGAGAATTATCCCAGATGTGTATTTAAAAATCAAAGAGGACGTAAAATTATGCTTGTCCATAGCATCTAAAGTTGCATTAACAAATACCAGTTGGACTTCCAGAGCAACAGAGTCATATGTTACAATAAATGCATGTTTTTGGAGGTTTTTTTTCTCTTGATTGGAAACTTCATAGTTATGTGTTACAATATCCAGTTATGCAAGAGAGTTGCTCAGCATATTAGTAACATCTGTCACTTCTGAAAGGGTCTTTAGTACTGCAGGAGATATTGTTTCAAGCCAAAGAGCAGCAGTCAGAGAATGTTGATGTGCTACTATGACCATACCTTAATGTCTCCTTTGTGAACATGATGAACTCTGGATTTAGTTGGATTCAGTAAGGAGGGCCAGAACACAAAAACATGTTTTTCTTGAAAAACATTAATTTGCTGATCTTTTGTTTCAAACATCTGGAGCTAGATAAACTGACATGCTAGAGACCGACTCTAATTTTGTCCAGTTGTAAAGTCCTTTGTTTCATCTATTCACCTTAAATATTTTGTGCTCTCTCTCTCTCTCTCTCTCTTGTTTTGGAGTTATTTACAGTTTTACAATGTTGCAAAGTTATATATAAAAACAGGATTTTCATCAATGCTCAAGTTTTATTTTTTGTTTATTTTTGCTAGTCACAAAACATACTGTTTCTAGTCAGCCAAATTTGGTTCTTCTGTGATTTTATTTCAGCTACATGTTGAAGTAATTAGTCTCTCAGGTTAAAACCAACAAAGTATTGGCATGATTGATATTACTAATTTACAATATTATTCATTTTTCTAATCAAAGCAAGACATTTGTCAGTTTGATAATTTGTGATTATATGTATTTTTGCTTATTTTTGTCCCTTGTCAAGATTGTATGGCAAGATATGAATCGAATAATCATTTTAGTTTCTATACCAAAAGAACTTTGTAATCAGGCAAAATAATTCTGAAACTCATTTTAGAGTATTTTTCTTTCCTGCTGGTCGAAGTTTTCACTCATATTGATATTTGTATTATCTTCTATATCAGTGATGTGATTATTATATTTATTGGGTGTTTGGGTGAAATAAAAAGCAAGATGTTTTTATTTCCTTGTTCAGATTTTATTACATGTAAGGAAATTACTCATTATTTCAGTACATAATATGCAAAATTGACATTAGAAAGCATAAATGCTGTCAATGACAAATACATATTGATATGTATAACAATACATACATGCCATATTGCAATATATTGCAATATGTTTTTTCCTGGCAATACTCGCCCTTAGTCCATATTATGTGCCTACCTGGTGCAAGGCAGTGTATTAAGCTAGTTGTATTGTTACCTAGCTTGAAAGGACCTTTATCTCTAAAAAAAGGAAAACTGCAGCGAAGTACCCCATTTTGATTACTAAGAAAGTTTGCATTAGCTTCAATCAAAAAGTACATATGTTTACTGGGTCATTGAATGCACAAAACATTTTTATTTTCTCAAACGTTAACATTGATGTCTACATAAAATATTGTAGTAGTTTGAGCCACGTAGCAGAAGGACTTAACATTAATTTGCTCTATGCAGATTGCTGTAAATGTGTTTTATAAAGTACCGTATATACTTGCGTATAATCCGATACCAACTGCAAACTGCATAGACCCAGATCTGCCATCGCATAATGCACTGGCAGATCTGGGTCTATGCAGTTTGTAAGGAGTAATCAGTAGAACAAACAACATAGACCCAGATCTGCTGGCGCATTATGTGATGACAGATCAGGGTCTATGTTGTTTGCATTTGGACTCAGATTATACGCGAGTAAAGACGTTACTTCAGTTACCTCTTCATTTCAGGATATAACATAACAGCAATTCAATGTATGATATGAATCAGATTATGCAAATTATAGACCAATGTTTATTTAATATGTAATTTTATGAACCTGTGGAACCTCGTATTGATTGATGTGAAGGTCTGAGACTAGACGAGACCCCTTTTTTTAACCAAACCAGCCTCTAGTGCTGTATAGTTTCTTTTTATAAATGTATAAAGGAAATGTATAAAGGAAAAGGGTAGCAGTAAATTTCAACAGTTTCCCCTTGAACGTATTATTGTATCCTAGGAAAAGTAATTTTTTCTTTTTTTTCCTGCAAAGGTTTCAGAACTGTGAGTTATCACATTTCTTTACTTTCTGTTTTTTTTTTCTTGTTGTTGCTGTTTCAGGTTGTCCAACTTGTGCTCAATTCCAATCCTTAGAAAGCAAAATGAAAGAAATGTTGCAAATGTACCAAAATTTAACAGTCAGGGTGAGTACCATTTGTAATTTGTCTTAATTTCCATAACTCAACCTTTTAAAACATCAGTAGTACTATTTCAATCTTAGAAATGATGACTTCTTCACTGGTTTGGATTGAGTATTTTGCAGGTTCTTGGGTTGTAGGATAAATGTCTAATGTACTTCTTATTTTAACAAGATGATTCAATCAAGATAATATGTCAAGTTTTAGCTTCCATTTATATTTCTATTTAATCATTTGAAAAGCTTCTGTGAGATTGCTAAAGGCTTAAAGTTAAAGGTTATACCAGTGTTAATTGCTAAAGGCTTAAAGTTAAAGGTTATACCAGTGTTAATTGTTAAATACTTAAAGTTAAAGGTTACACCAGTGTTAATTGCTAAAGGCTTAAAGTTAAAGGTTATACCAGTGTTAATTGTTAAATACTTAAAGTTAAAGGTTACACCAGTGTTAATTGCTAAAGGCTTAAAGTTAAAGGTTATACCAGTGTTAATTGAACAGAAGGTGCGAATTATGTCCAACCAATGTTTTAAATCGTATAATACAAAATAAATTAGTTCACTCTGTCTTAATTTATGCCAGGACAAATATAATCAGTGTTGATGAGGATTATTAGTTAAATCGTATATCTAACATATTTTCTCATGTTCATATAATTAATATTGCAACTATTGTTTAAATAAATACATTACCATATATACTCGCGTATAAGCTGATACCAACTGCAAACCGCATAGAACCGGATCTGCTGTCGCATTATGCGATGGCAGATCAGGGCCTATGTTGTTTGCATTTGGACCTGGATTATACACGAGTATATACGGTAATTAACATGTTAATGTCGTGAACCGCTCAAGAGACTTTCACAGATTTTTACCGGAAAAATATTTGCTTTAGGATCCTTGATATTGTTACTTAGAGCACTCCATGACATTTTTAACTATCTTATCTCAGCAGTATTTTGGCAAGTTAGAGAGAGTAATCCGAAATCAATACCATTTAAAAATATGTACTTTCCGGTTTAGAGAAGCAATGACAATCTGCCGCCAAATATAGTCACTGTTTCTGTAATTGCACAAATTGAAAAGTATTTGTTCTCAATCATCGAACAACTAAATCTTAAGGAATTCAACAAATGGTATTTTGTATCAGGAATTTTTAATTTGTACAAATAATTTCCATTTGGTTTCAAATATGTTCTGCTTTATTAAAAATATACCGACCTTTACATAACATAAATGTCACTCAACAAAATTTAATCATATTGGATAGAGAGCACTTTGGCAGATAAGTGGAAGTGGTGTTGATCCATTGTTAAATACAGCCACAGTTATGGAAAGAAAAAGCCCACCTTGTAATGACTTTTCAAAATGTGCACAAAAGAATGAACCAACCATGATGGAGAATATTCTGGCATCAGGTCCTTTCATTGTTATGCAAATGATCCCCAAATAAGTCTAAAAAGACTGAATATGTTAAAAAAAGAAAAGGACGACCTATTCATACCTCTCTACTGACCCCTGATGTACTAGTATCACTAACTGTACAATGTATCATTAGGGTTAGTCATTGTATTCTGTATGATAGACATGTAAAGCACTGCAGTTATTTTTAAAAAGAATATGTCCATTTGACATCAAATAATGCTGCGATCCTGCAATTTAAATCATTGAAATGGGTCCTGATATGCTTTATCAGCTAGAACCTTCTCTCAGAGGGGTCATACTCGAAGCGAGATATTTCCATCATGACTGCCTGGTCAATTACTGTTGCATATGATTTTTAAACTGATCATGATGATAGATTAAGCGTGTGTAATTTTGTCTTGTACTTCAGTCAGCATGTTTTAGCTGTTTTTTGTACATGTATATAAATAATTACCACTTGGGATTTATTATTTAATTGTATGGTCAAGTGTTCAATGTAAAGATCATGACACTGAATTTATTAGTCATATTGAAGTAAATAAATCAAGCTGGAATAAATGGCATTGTCTCGCATTGTATTTCTGAACAGTTAAAAAGATGAAACATTTGACTGCAATTTAGACATTGAAGTAAAATACACTTATAAGCTTGCAATTACAATTAAAGGCACAAAGATCCTATGACCATAAAGAAGGCAAATCTAGAGGATTTGGCCTATTGAAATAGTTCAATACAAGCTTTGGTAAGTCCTTTGGAGAGAGATGGGACTGTTTGGCAGTTCTTGCTTCTAATAGTGGTAAAGGTTGTCATCCTCTCCCTGCAGCTTCTTCATACTGAAACTAGGCTGTCGAGCCTGGAGGAATGCCAGTGCCTAAAAAGTTGTTTTGAAAATGGTACAGTCAGGAAAGAAGGGGAGGTTTGGCACTTGGACCAGTGTACCGTTTGTTTGTGTCGGGTAAGTCCTGACTGTTGTGATGGACTGGATCAATCTTTACAGTGCTTAGCCTTCAGCATTTGCTGCATGGTCTATCTTTCCTGTTGTGCCATAATTTGTTTTGTGATGTCTTTACAACAGAATATTTCTTTGGTAAATAGATAAAATGGATTTTTAACATATTTTTAGGTATGCATGGAATTGTCTGAACCTCATCTTTAGTCTTTTATACTTGAATGAGGTGTATAATGTGAAGATTTTTGGAGGAAGCTTGTTCTTTTGTTTTTATATACCCTTCTTGTATGCAAGCTAAAGTCATTATTTGCAATCTCTTTTTTCATTGTTATGGTCGTTGTAGAATCTTTTCGATGTTGTGATATCTTTTGGATGTTGTGATCACTTTCTTCTTAGTCTGTTCAACATTTCTTGCATGTTTGATAAGATTTGATTTCATAGGGTAATGCATCCTTGATTCTTTCTGATTATAAGTAGATTTAGCAGTTCCTTTCCTATCTAGATTTCTGTTGTCCTTTTAGTAGAAAATTAATTGAAAATATGCACTTCACATTTATACCAAATTGTAAACACTATGTCACACACCACGCCTGCTCCATAATGCCTTTGTATGAACATATTTCTGTTACTGACAAAGTGGAAAAAAATAGAATTTGAAAATTTCATTCACCGAGAAAAGGCCCGGATACTATAAAAAGTAATATTATACATTGGGAGGTTAAATTGTTTTGTTTGTTTGAGAACTACCATTTCATCTAAAAAAAGATTTACCTGGAATTTAGCCCAAACAATTAAAACAGCTGATTCAAGGCATTTTGCAGAATTCTCCCACATATAATTGAACAGTCTTCCTACAGCTGCATTGTAACCACAGCAACAGAAAATTGTCGATCCAGGCTTGTGATGTGCACTGCAAGTACTTGACTGTGGCTTGTTAGTTCTTTAGTTGCCCAAAGAACAAGCAAGTATTGCAAAAAGAAACTCCAGTGCAGAGAGAGAGAGAACAAAATCTTTAATAACATGCAAATGGATTTTGGTAAGCTCTATGGGGCCACCTGTATCAATTCCACGATTGAACTGATAGGGAAAAATAGTTTCTTAAAGAGATTCTTATTCTAATTGATTTTGATGACTTTGTTGCATCAGGAAAATTTACTCTAAAGCACACAGAGAGAATTTCACACTAACATGGGGTTATTTGAAATGATTTGTTTTGTAACAATTAATACGTCTTTGTTGTGAGACACAATTACACATGATAAGCAAAATGTTTACATTTATATGATTCTGAAATCTTATGTTAGATATTCTGGCAGCAAGATATTTCCACCATGGTTATTTGATTTAAACAGAATATGATAGAGGAAAACACTTGTGGAATGGCAAAGTACGTTGATCAGTTACAACTCACAGAAAGATTCACAATAACATCATTTTAAAAATTGGTTTAATGAAATTTTCAAGTATTTAGATTTTGTGATAAAGGTCAAATGTTAATGAGAATTTTAACATTTAAATGGTATTTGTTGTGATCCCAGAGTTTATAAAAATGTATTTAGGAAATTTAATCATGTGAGGTAAGGCAATGTCAATTTATAAATTATTGATCATTTTGAAGTAATGTTTGCTTTTTTATGCACATAATCCAAGAAAATTTAATTCTTAGTCCCTGCAGGGAAAAAACATTGCGGAATTGCAAGACATTTCTTGGTTTGAGCTTAGCATTGATGCAGCTAAAATTTAGCCAAGAACTGGCTTCAGTAGGGATTAGGATGCAATAAGATTAGATTGATCAAAACACATTTACTTCAGGAGAACATGGGGGATTAACCCATGCCAAATTGCAGTGGAGCTGACTAAAATTAGCACCACTGTGCTTAGGTTGCACTGCTGCTGCTATTCCACCGTTTAGTCATCAGAGATTTAGCAGTCCACTGCAAATCCTCTGTACTTCCACTGATAAGCTGTTGAATAGTCTGTGGGAAATTTGTTGTCCACTGTCAATGCAGTGTACTTCCACTGATAAGCAGTTGAATAGTCAGTGGGAAATTTGTTGTCCACTGTAAATGCACTGTACTTCCACTGATAAGCTGTCAAATAATTAGTGGCATTGCAGCATCCTACTTAAGATCTGCTGTACCTCCACTGAACAGTTTCGTGGACTACTGCTTTTTCGCTAAAATAAATTAGTTCATAAAACACATCACAAACAGCTGCACCTTTTCTGCTAATTGTCCACTACATTTCTGCTGATATCTTTGTACCCTCTTAGTTCTTTTCAACTTCCACTGCAAATCTGCTTAAAACTCATAACATTATGTTAACCTAGGACTTAACTCCTATTGTGTATCTGCTGAAAAATGTGTGTTTTTAGACTAGATTTCCACTTCAGGTCTGCTGACA
The DNA here is from genome assembly GCA_029931535.1 of Margaritifera margaritifera. NCBI lineage: Eukaryota > Metazoa > Mollusca > Bivalvia > Unionida > Margaritiferidae > Margaritifera > Margaritifera margaritifera. The sequence continues at coordinate 3,044,257 of JAQPZY010001484.1, forward strand.
AAGCTTCATAAAAATTGTTCCTGATATCCACAATAAACTATCCCAAATATTTATTTCTGATTCTACTGCAAATCCTCTGAAAGCTGGAAAGAGTTCCTGAAAGAATTGTAACTACTGGCATTATCATGGGATAAGAAGTATTTTCTGGTTAAGCATAGAGTCACCTGACATGGTTTTTGTTTTGTTGATTGCTTAAACTTTTGTTGCAGTATTCAATATTGGTCAGCTGTTTTTTTTGGTTTAATTTCATTTGGACACAGTATCACGTAAAGGAGATGTCATTCTTACATTGTACATGACAGGAAAAGTACACATCAGTGCTTACAATATCACTGATGGCATTGTAAGATGACAGTTTAACTTCTTTGGCTAAACAACTTTGTTTATTGGACTAATCGTAGTACTGTTGTCAATTAGTAATCCTATGCACACACACACACACACACACACACACACATATATATATATATATATATATATATATATATATATATATATATACACTTCTTTGATTCATCAAATGCAAGCTGTCTTGTTGGGAAAGGTTTTCTTTACCTTTCTGTGTGATATATATTTCACACTGTGAAGATAAATGTTGATAATATGTTGCAAATTTATGTACCGTACATTAAATCAAAGAAATGTGCCTAGATCTCTGATAGAATCCTAGGTTTGAAACAAGTACATGTATACAAATTTACAGTGGATGACATAAATGTAATTTTTCCATATACATGTACACAAGTTCCATTCCCTATTCCTTGAACACAAGTTTCATTTCTTTTTTTCATATACACAAACTTAATTTTACTTTCCACACGACTTCTAATACCTTTTCGGATTTTACCAAATCTATTTACTTTTCTCTGGTACACACATATCCTTTCATTTCCATATACACAAATTTGATTGTGTTGTTAATGATGCCAATTCTATTCTTTCTTAAAGTAATAAAGTTCCTGGTGTTTTTAAATAAAAGATCTTCATTCTTTTTTTCACTGAGACAGGTTCTTTTCACATTTCCATTCACACGAATTTCATTCAATTTTACAACTATCTGGGTTATTTTCCACATTACCAGGTATATTGTTTCCACCCACTCCTTTTTCCCTGCATACCAGGTCTATTCTTTTTTTCAGGAACAAATGTTCATTCCTGTTTTCAAGTAAACAAGTTACATTCTCTTTTCCGAAAACAGATGTCTCATTCCATATTCATGCAGTCAAGTTCAACATGCCTTCCTTCCAATTACACAAGGGCCATTCTTCTTCCTCAGTACACTCATTACATTTATTGACCAGCAAGTACTTCTCTGCTGCTGGAGCCACATGGCATTCTGTCCCAGGGGCAATAAGAAGCTCACAATGTATTACATACTACATGGGTTTCATATTACAGGCTCATCTTCATATGAAAGTGAGAGATAACAGTTATTTGACTTTAAGGCCATTTAGTCACAAGAGAAATTACATTATATTCTTTATTTGAATTCGTTATGATATTTTCCAGAATTGTATGTGTAATTTCTTGAATATTTATCATTATTTTATCAGGGATCCAATCAATTTCAAATAGTGAATTGGATTGAAATAAATTACAAAAATTAGCTTTGATCTCCCATAGGTGAGTGCAACTACAGACATGTGTTGTCTGTCAGCATGATGTATTTTAGCATTTTGTTGTGTAGAACAAATGTCTTTTGATTGTCGTTGTTGAGCATTATGAGATCGGGGTCAAATTGACTAAATGATCATGGGTTTCGTGCTTAGATTTTGACTGTGCTAAAACACCTTGTTTAAGTGTCATGTAAAGAAGCAAAGCTTTGCCTTGAATAATATGCAAACATAAGAATTTTGTATCCTTTTAATCTGGGAAGCTGAAGCTGAATTGAAACACCTTTCATCATTTTATTCCAAACATCAGAGATAGCAAGGATTTTACTGATCTTAATATGCAGTATTTTGTAATAAAACAAGCTGATAAAATGCAACATTGTCAATGTCTGTGTTATAAATTCATTCTTAAACTTTTACCAGTTGTAATTACCACGGGAGATTCATTTGTAAGATTACCGTCTTTACTCATGTATAATCTGATACCAACTGCAAACTGGTTAGACCCAGATCTGCCATTGCATAATGTGCTGGCAGTTTGTAAGGACTAATCAGTAGAACAAACAACATAGACCCTGATCTGCTGACGCATGATGCGATGGCAGATCAGGGTCTATGTTGTTTGCATTTGGACCTGGGTTATTCACGAGTATATACGGTACCTAATGTATGCATTCAGATAGGTTAGATTTACAGTTGCAAAGCGTGCTGACTAATCAAATTATGTCATGTATGTCAGATATTATTTGCAACACAAGCTATATGGACCCTTGGTTATGTGCTTTTTTTTCTTCCAGTTATATATCTAGTATCTATTATAGCTCACAATAGGAATAATAATTTAAATTATTCATATTGTTGATATTTAATCAATGCAGGCATTTTATACTGACCTTTGACTCTTCACTGTAAATCAATCATCCTAACTTCTCATCCTGTCTGCACTGTTTTACCTGAGCATTCACCTTTACATGTATATCATACTTCAGTCAGTTGTTGTGCTTTGCCAAATTTTTGCACTCCGAACCAAATCCCTGTCAGTATTATTTTGTATGCTAGCTTTAACTCAAAACAGGTGTTTATTTTTATGAAGCTTTTAACGTTTGGTGCACCTTTTGTATAACTGATTCGGTTCTTCATTCAAAGGCAAATTGTCTAAAAGGTTTCACAAAACATTTAAAACGCATGCGTGTAATTTTGGATAGTTAGTAGTTTAATATGCAATTATGTTTGAGTGTAGATAGAATGAACAGTCAGAAAAAATCTGTCAGCAAGAATAATATGGGAATCAGGAAGAATGTTAAAATACTTGTAATTTCTTAATTTCAGTAATCAACAAATAGGCAAACATATTAGAGGTTTCAATATATAATGTTGTACTTTCATGACAGGCAACAGTTAAAGCAGTATCTTGGTACACACACATTCGTATTATATATTGTCAAAATTTAGACAGGAAATGTAATTCATTTTAAATTTCATGTTTAGAGCAAATTATTGGGCACAACAGCTGTTGATAAAAGTTTTTGGTAGGGGTCAAATAAGTCTAAGAATGCCTGCAACATGTAGGTTTTCTGATTGAGATATGCATGAAATACAGCAAAATTAATAAGATAGATAACATTTCTTGTAGTTATAGTTTTAATCATTGGCATTACTTTTACACTATATGGCATTCCCAGTGACTAAGATCATTTCACAGGTCAATCTAAATAGTCTTTGTTCAGGCAATGTTTAACTTGTTAGATTGATGACTCTTTCAAGGCACTCAATTCCTAAAAAAATTTGGTATTTTATTTGTATTCCTATCTTGAAAATTCCAATATGCAAAGAACATGATTAACTCTTTAAAAAGATCTTTTTTTGTAAATATAGTATGTGTAATAAAGAAGTATGTGTAAATATAGTATGTGTAATAAAGAAGTATGTGTAAATATAGTATGTGTAATAAAGAAGTATGTGTAAATATAGTATGTGTAATAAAGAAGTATGTGTAAATATAGTATGTGTAATAAAGAAGTATGTGTAAATATAGTATGTGTAATAAAGAAGTATGTGTAAATATAGTATGTGTAATAAAGAAGTATGTGTAAATATAGTATGTGTAATAAAGAAGAAAGAAACTTTACACGGTATAAACATGAGTGTGAGTGTAACCCCGCACATTCAGAAGGATGCAACTCTCAACTCTAGAAACTCTTTTTTAACAATGATTGTGGTATCTTTTAGCTATTGTTTGGTCCAGATCCCCCTTTAATTGATCAAAATATGACCTTTCTTTGATGGAGAAACAAGTTAGATAGGCATACTTGATAATACGTTTCACCATTCCATTGTGAACAAATGCCTATTTACATTTTTTAAATTTATTGTAGATAGCAAACAAAAAAACTCAGCAAACTTTTGTACCAATTACATAGTTTATATACTTACATAGTTTATATACTTACATGTAACACAGTGACATTTGCAAATTTGATGTTTTAGATAGTTGATACATTGATGAATTATTTATTTATAGCTCCAAGTACCTGCCTATATTTATAACCGAAAATTTTATTATAGCAAGTAAGTACTGCTTTCAGACATATGAGTATAGTACATGTACTTATGTGATTTTCTTTATGCTTTAATCTCTCTGCAATGGAAATATCGATAACAATTCGTATTTAGGTAATCAGCATTTTTTTCATGACAATGCCTTGTTCGTGAAAACAAAATATTACACGTGCCATATTTTTTAAACATTTTGAGCAAGAAACTCAAGCAGAAGCACAAATTGAAAAGTATGCATGCATATATATGAATGAAAGTTATGCAGTGGCAAATAGTTGAGATTTTGTGTTTGAGTTTTATGTTTGAAAGGTTTTGAGAATATGGAGCCCTGACCTAGGGAACAGGGAGCCTGACCTAGACTAACATAAAAAAAATAAACAGATATAATAAATAATGCTACAATAATAAGCTTGGGCAGAAGAAAAATAAATTATGCCATGAATCGTGACGGAAAATATATAGTCTGCTAAAGAGGGTGTATTTCCCTCAGTATAAATCATTGCAAAATTGCTTGACAATCCTCAGAAAGACCTTTCTGTCTTCAGATTTTTTTCAAATCCAAGAGTACGCTCCACAATATGAACAGATATATGATTCAGTTGTAAACCTTCTCTTGAAGAACCTAACTGAAGATTATCTAGATCTTAAGAACTCTCAATGTATATTTTTATGATGGATCTTAAGAACTGCCATCCTATATTTTTATGATGGCTTGTTTATATCAAGGTTTGGATTTCCTACTTTTTTGTCTTGAGTAAGATGGCCCGGACTAAGATCTACTAGAGCACTCGGATGAGGCGGATTATTAGGCTTACTTTTATTTGCCAAAGCCTATATCTTCCCATAAATAACTCCTAAAGGTAACGAACACCATTCTCATTATCTGCCACAACAAATTTCTTTACGTGTTTTACATGTCGGCTTGCCCATCCCATGCTTCCAGAAAAATGGTCTGACTACTCATCACTGACCAAAATACATGTAATGGCTTTAACACCTCTGTTGGCTCTTGTGGGCAAACATAATCCCAGATGTACCATAAACAATACCCCACCTGAATTAGGAGATGAAGTAAACTTCCAGTGGTCTTAGCTGCTATTCTGTTCAAACAGAACTCTTGAAGTCTATCATAGCATCAAAACTTTAACTGGGAACAGACTGCCTTTAGGTTTGTCATGCATTTAATTACCTAATATTGTTGCAGTTACTAATTGTGTATATTTCATATGCACAGGAATATTTTAAGACACAATGTACAGCCGTGTTTATCACGTCAAATTCAAGACATAGTGTACAACCGTGTTTATCATGTCAAATTCCAGACCCAATGTACAGCCATGTTTATCACTTCTTTCATATTAAATGCATCATGAAAATATTTGGTGATAATTAACTTTGAAAATATACTTTATTAACAATATAGATTTCATGAAATTCTACAAGAAATTAGTTTTTATGTAATATTCTCTAGGCTAGTATGATTCAAAGAAGAAGACGGAGTAAATATAACTTCTGACTTGCATTCATCTCCTTGTACTCTATTAGTCTCTGGGAAAACTTAATCTTTTATGGCATAATTTTTGATGGGAATGGATGTATGGATTTTTAAAAAGCAATCTCTGGGAGCTGAATTAACAAATATGATGCATGCTGACAGATGGACAACTGTGTCTTTTTTATGTATAAAGTTTTGAGCATGGATAGACAATTCAAAATGTTTGGAAGATACACACAAGTAAAAGGAGTATGTTTCTGATATACAATGTAAAGGCAGCAATAATAAAAAAATGCCTAACTGATTATTGCTTTATCTGGACCTAAAAAGTGGTGTCTGGTCAAATGAAATCTCTTTATTCTGAGAGAATAGATACACTCACTGAAATCTCATCATCACAAAATAACTAGATAGTTTTGGAAGAGGAAGAAACAGTCATCAAAGAAATCGTCAAGGGAGATAATTGGACAAGAAAAATATGAACAGGGAAAATAAATTTTTTCATTACATTGTCATGAAAATACAATATCAGTTTATATATATATATATATATATATATATAAACTTATTTAATAATTATAAACTCTTAAATATGTTTTTAATGCAAATACATTAGTTTACTGCAACAACAACAAATCAGCATCCCTTAACTCCTTGAAATGAGATACATGCATGCAATTTCACCCCAAAAAAGCAAACAATATGCTTTACGAATATTATCTTATATTTTAGCCATTTTTGGACACAAGTGTTTCACAATATATTCATGATAAAGGTTTCACTGAATAAACGACAAAGCTCTGGATAATCTATAGATCTGATGGTCTTTAATGCAGCTTTATCCATTCAAATAGTCATATGTGATGCTCTGTTTGTTTGTTTTAGTAAAATATATTGTAGATGTATGTCACTGTAGATAAATATTTAATTTTAACAAAAATCTTCTATAGGAGGGGGAGTGGGGCGGGCACACATATTTTGTTTTACATCACATGGAGAAAAAGCTGCTTACATAAGCATTTTATTTTTTCTAAAAATATCACTGGCATAGAGGTACTTATAAATAAGTTATGAAAATACTTAGTATTATTCAGTACTTTTTACCTCACAAAACTCCTTATTGTTAATGTACTTTCATCAGTTACAAGTCAAAATCATTGGTCCACACTTCAGATAAAACATTTCAACATTTACTTGTTTAACACTTTTATCTTAAACAGTGCATAAATTTGGTGCTCAAAGATTATTGCAAGTATATTATACATTTACATATTGCCCCTGCTATGGTGAGATACGGAGGTATGTTGATTTCTTCAACCAAGTCAATTCATGTTTCATGAGGGTAAAACGATAAATTGTTTAATATGTTGAATGAAACAAGACGGGGAAACTCAATCGCGTGAGGAAGACACAATGTTTTTTACCTGACAGGTGATATGCTGTGCACCAATCATTGACACTGTTACTTTTATGAGGTATAATAATATATTTTAGTGTTTCAAAACCGCAGAAAATAATTAATGAAAGCTATGTTTACTAATTTATACTATTGGAGACATCATTGCAGGCTTGATAGAAAATTCATCCAGCAAGTTGGGAGAAACTCTGTAACACTTTATATGTGGGAATGGGAATACAACCTATTTTCACATTGATATTGTGGCATATATTTGTAATATTTAAATAAAAAAAATAAAGCAATTTTTTCACTTGGCAATGTCTACACTGGAGGAATATTTGTGACTCGTGAAATGGGTTTTTATGTAAATGATTTTTTTTTTTTCTAAAACCTGTTTGTCACTGAGAGATGAGGTGGAATAGGAACTTTGAAAAGCAGAAATTTGGATACTTTATATCCAACAATCAATAAATATATGGTTTTAATGAAAACTTGAATATTTAAGCCATTATCAGTTTCCTGATTTCTGTGGTATTCAGGAAAACCTAACGGCTATGGACCAAAGACAGGTTTCTAATCTCATGCTTAGTTTAATTCAGCTTGAGGTTAGAAATTTAATCTTACAACTTATCATAATTTTCAAGTAAATCGGTGCAGCAATAAGGAAAATTGTAGTCTGTTGGTTCTATGTTACATCACTATCTTCATTCACTTCCTGTATTCAACTTTGCAATATTGCAATTCAGACAAATATAGCAAACAGACCAGGATAAATCTGTCTGGATTTACATACCAGTCTGTGCAGAGGGTACTTTGTTTTAATAGACCCCACACACTCTGGGGGAAGAATCAAAGCTATCTGTCAGTGTTACCTCATCTTTACCTAAATGGAATGCAGAATGAGTGGAGTTCATGGCACTGGAACATGCAACAGTTTACACAAGCGAAGCTTCTGAATGGCATAGATTACTTCACTGTACAAGTTTGTAAAAGATTCTTGTCTCTGACTCCATTTACCTTACTTATCAAATTGAAACTTGATATTGTTTCTTCGTTCATTGTACAAAATGTTCAAACAATCTATAAAACATACTGTTCACACTTTAGGTATATGGTGTTCATTAAGGAGAAAGTTAAAACAAAAATGCAAAACAGAGTCAACTGTTCTCATTAAAAGGGTTGGGCTTTGGACTAGTTAGCCTTGCATGAATGGAACTGGGAATCCAGTTCGATACTGCAAATGTGCCAAGAGAGTGTTTACTGCTGGAATATTCAGGTTCCATAATTTAATCCTGGCAGCAATCATTAGGATCCAAGTATGCAGAGTTATGAACCAGATAGCAACATATAAATATTTCATGCAAATTGCTAAGAAACATTATGAATACATGCACGCAAATACCATCAACCTTGACAACTGGCCATATTCAGTTGTGGTTGTGATTGTTTTAGTCATATGCAGTTGGAACTGTCTCAGAGGATAGATGAATAGAGTAAGTTAAAGCATCATTGCATACTTTGGTCATTGCCATAAAAAAAAGAATTCAGAGCTTGTGAGAAAAATGATAGATAATTATTAAACATGGCTCATATCAGACATAGTTTCTGTCTTTGCTGCAAATGATTACCATCCATTCTCGCGTATAAGCTGGGTCCAAATGCAAACATCATAGACCCAGATCTGCCGTCGCATAATGCGCCAGCAGATCAGGGTCTATGTTGTTTGTTTTACTGATTAGTCCTTACAAACTGCATAGACCCAGATCTGCTGGTGCATTATGTGATGGCAGATCTGGGTCTATGCAGTTTGCAGTTGGTATCGGCTTATACAAAAGTTAAAATACAGTACTGGTTTGACAAGGGCTAAGCCTAAGTCTGAATCATGGCCAATTCATGAGAATTTGTGCACTTTAGTTTATTTAAACTTAACATAACAGGAAAGCACCCTTCTTTTCAGTTATGTAAACATGGTTAAACTTTGAGCCCTCCAATTGGCTATTCATTTCGATCCAGCATTCTGGATTCATTTTGTGCAATATGCGCAATATTGAGTTTAAAGTCAAATAATAGTGTTATTCTGTAACTGTTCTCAGAATTTGATATATGTATATAGAACTTTGAAAATGAACTACTTTTGGTTCCTCTTCTTGCATTCTAAATATCAGTGATATAGATAAAGTGGTATAAGAGAGTTAGAGTTTTTAAGCCCAGGTTTGAGTCGTTCATATATTTTCCTTTTCAGAATGGGACTGTGGAATGTCGTAACGTAGACTGTCCACTGGCTGAGTGTGCCAACCCAGTCTACAGAGATGGAGAATGCTGTCCGGTTTGTCTTAGTAAGTCAGTCTGATTGAGATTGTAATTGTACTTTTTGAGGTGCTCCAAAAGGCAGCAAAAAGAAATGATTAGTGGAAAAGACTTTTTAGAAATCTTGAAGTAAATATTGATAAATCTCTATGAAGGTGCACAAAATATTTAGACAAAAAGTAATACAATTTATTTGTATCTTTAAGCTTGACATCGGGGTACAACAGCAGGGGAGATTTTGTGTTAAAGAACAAATTGCTGCTGCCTTTTATCATGATGAACTATGCTTCAACATGACAAAACATCCATTTGAAAATAAAGAAGGAATTAAAAGTTAGATGAAAAGAGGAGACAAATGTTAACTGCTTAAAGAATTACTTACACAGTACACATATATTCTGCTTTTTATTATATTTAGAGGTCCTTATGTGATCTATTCACTATATTCACTGCAGCTATCAACCTTTCATCAAATATAGAATGCTCGTCTATCTCAGATGTCAAGGAATGCTATAAAATTGAAGCATATAATACCAGCATATTCATTGTTACATAAAATGGTTTCAACTTTTTGTCATATACCCTGATCGGGCCCCAGTGTCACAAACATAAATCTTGTAGTTTGTTTTCTGGAATTGGGACATTTGATTGCTCAGTTTAAGCCAGTCTTCAATATCAACCAATCATATTACTGAATTCTAGACTTAAGTTCAAGTCTAGACTTGCCAGATTAATGTGAGATGTGTGTTATTAGATTGCAGCTTATCTTAAGGATGAAACCTCACTTTTATTATGTTATAAAGTGAACATTGCAAGGCTACCCCACTGTTATGATCTTATGAAGTGGGCATTGCAAGGTTGTGTTTATCTTAAGGAAGAAAACCCACTGTTATCATTTTATAAAGTGAACACTGCAAGGTTGTGTTTATCTTAAGGAAGAAAACCCACTGTTATCATCTTAGAAAGTGAACACTGCAAGGTTGTGTTTATCTTAAGTAAAAACTGCACTATTTGTCATCTTATAAATTAAACATTGCAAGGTTGTGTTTATCTTAAGGAAGAAACCCAACTGTTATCATCTTATGAAGTGAACATTGCAAGGTTGTGTTTATCTCAAAGAAGAAGCCTCACATTTGTCATCTTGTAAAGTGAACATTGCAAGGTTGTGTTCATCTTAAGGAAGAAACCCAACTGTTATCATTTTATAAAGTGAACATTGCAAGGTTGTGTTTATCTTAAGGAAGAAACCCAACTATCATTTTAGAAAGTGAACATTGCAAGGTTGTGTTTATCTTAAGGAAGCAACCCAACTGTTATTATCTTATAAAGTGAACATTGCAAGGTTGTGTTTATCTCAAAGAAGAAACCCCACTACAATCCTTATATTAACTGAGCATTGTATTATAAAATGCATTTTAGCATAATACTTAAACCTGGTTTGAAAATGCAAAATTTTGTCTTTCTGTTACTGTAATTAAGATTCAGTTGTTTAAACAATGGAATTTGTATGATTGATGTTCTTCATTTTTGAATTGTTTTTGCTGCGTGATAATTGTCAGTGACATAAGTATGTTTGTAGTTTACCATTTGATTCTATGATTTCAACTAGTTTTCAGGTTTTGTGGCCAACATGTATTGTTGTTGTCAAGTAACACTTTTTACACCAAAACACTGTAAACAAGTTCAGAAATGTATTTAAAATGCACAAAAGCTCTTGTGTATGGGTTTTCTTTGGTTTAAATCTTTCACATTTTGTAAAAACTTGAGGTTTCTAATCCTTCAACTGATGTGAAAAGGCTTTTGACATGACAATTTGTAAAAAAGACAAAACTTTGCATGTCTGAGAAAGAAACATAGAATATGCAAGAAGTTAAATCCAATATCCATTTTTAAAAAAGTTGCATACAGTGCATTGAGAAGCTCTATTTATAAACTTCAGAAATATCAGATTCAGTTTTGTTTGTTAAAGTACATAAATACAAATAATTGTCATAGATATTTGTCACCCTCCAGCTTGCTTAAAGTATGGCACAAATCGCATTCAGGCTTTTATACACATAACGTACCAGAATCTGGTTACAATATGAACTATACAAACAGAAAAAAGGGTTTTCAAAATATATCTAATCAGATCTACAGTTTAGGTCTATTTAACTATTTAATGGCCAATACAAATTTAAGATACACTGTATATTAAAACATAGAAAAGGCTATCCTTTCTCAGAAATAGAGTTAAAGTTTAAAAAGTTTACAATATATATATATGTGAAGAAAAAAAAAGAAAAAAAAAAGACAGACAAATAACAAACTTACTTTATTATTAACCTCTTTACCTGGAGGTTTTAAACTGACAAAGTAAGGTGCATTAGATGGGCACAGTGTCCCTAATTGTAAGTGCCATGTTTGTGTTTCTTTGTCTATGGACTGATGGTGGTTTATACCTGGCCTATAGTGTCCACTGCTTTGAGCTATGATGATAAAAGGTAAATTGTAGGGGTCAGAAGGATCTGGATACTGTATACAAGATACAGGGTATTAAGAAGACCTGCAGGACAAATGTATAATTCATTAACATTACTGATTACTGTATCTATGAAGATACTTAGACTTGCTTTGATTAATGTTCTTAAATTTATTCTTTTTGGTCACTTTTTGGTGGCTGTTTCTATTTAACCAGTTGAATTATAAACTCTAAACAGACAAATTGTTGTGAGTAATGAGATTTTTATCTTCTGCATTTCTCTCTATGAATGCTTTAGGTGTCCTCATATCTCTCTATGAATGTGTTATATATCCTCATATAAGTAATGTGCACATCACATTTGCACAAGCATTATGAAAATCATTATTTCCTGAGGTGTAATGACTGCATGAGATCAATTCAGTAATATCCGATTTTAAAGATATCTTTTATCATATTGTTATCTGATGCATGGATGCTAAGATGTTCATAAATATTAAAATATATTGGCAGTCTCCTGTTGATGCTGAAACTATAATAGGTTAGCTTAAAGACAGCAGTATTGTTTTATGCAGACTGGTTCCTAGATAATCCAATTCAAAATTCACATTCCATAACTTTAAATCAATATCCAGAGTAAGAATACCTTCCTGGCATTTCAATATCCCACACTGACTGAAATGTTCTGTGTGATTTCAATGGATCTAGACAGGGATTAGTGCAGACTCTCATTGAATATTTATTTTAATGTAACAATAATGTAAGGTAACATGCTTCCTAAGTAATGAAAACTTTGCTGGATTTGGAGATATTTATGTTATGTTTTGCTAAGGGGAAAATTTGAAAATTGAAATAATATACATGTATGTAGGTTTTCTTCTCATTAAATATGTCCTTTATGTGAAATATTTATCCAGTAGCTTTAGAAAAGATTGAAATGTATACGAAACAAAATCAATTTTAGAATTGAGCTTTTTATTGTTTGTATCTTTGCTTGATTTAGACATTTTCAAAAGCAAACCTAAAATCATTGCCAGTGTGTCATCCATGTGCATAACACATATAATTTTTCAGCATAATACAAAGTCAGATTTGTTATTTTGTTCTTTAATATAGGGTTATTTTTAAGCAAAATGTTTACTTAAAAGACACTCAGATTGTCCTTTCGAGACAAGTCTTGTAGGGTTCACAAATAGTGCAAGCTTACACTATGGAATAATCAAAATGCACTCTTAAGAAAATTGTTACTTTAATTAGGATCCCATTTATATAGAGCCCTATAATACATCACATTGTCCAGTTGTCCATCTACATGTATCAGCAGTTTTGTTTCCGCAAGATAACTCTGAATTATTGGATTTAGAATAAATTCTATATGCATCATTATCCTGATGAGACCTCAATTTTTTTTTATTTCCACCTTTTCTGTGTCATCATTTTCTGTAGTTATGGCCCTGATTCACTGTTCTCCTAACTTTGGTTTCAACAGCTTAACTTTACCAAGGATAATTTGATTTCAACTAAATTTGGCATGCAGTTTTGATATTGATCATGCCTGGAAGGAATTCGATTTCCAGTGTTTCATGACATCATTTACAGGGGTTATGTCCCCTGGTTACCCGTCCTCTTGACTTTGGTTTCTTCAACATAATTTTACCAACTTTTGCTGGATTTTCAGTAAAACTTGACTTGCTGCTTTGTACTGATGAGACCTTTAATGAGTTTCATTTACAGAATTCCACAACATCATTCTCAAGAGGGATCCTCAATTATTGCCTGTCCTTCAGGCATTGGTTTCTGCAGCATAAGTTTATTATGGTTTGTTCGATTTCAGCCAAACTTGGTATGCCTCTTTATACTGATATGACTTTAAGTGAGTTCAATTTTGAGCAATACAGCCACTGTGGCCCAGTGGTTAGCTCACTGGACTCATGACCAGACGTGTCAGGGTTCGAATCCTACCATCAGATCAGCTCGGGTAAGCTACCATGGTGTGTCCCTGGTAAAAACACTTTACTTCCATAGCCCAGTCACTAAATAACTTTCATGTGTTGCTGTGCCATAAAACATCACAACCAGACCAAAGCGATTTCTAGCATTCGACTACATTTATTTTGTCTGTCCTCCTGACATTGGTTTCTTTATCATTACTTCACCAATGATTGTTGGATTTGCACCATATTTGGCATGTTGCTTCATATTGATGAGACCTTGAGTGAGTTTGATATCCGCCATTCCACATCAAATAGAGGAATTGTGATCTCAGATTACCAGATTATCCATCCTCCTAACTTTGATCTCTGCAGAATAACTTTACTAAGGATTCTTGTATTTCAAAAAAATGAAGTGAACATCTTTTTATTGATAAGACCTTGAATGAGTTTAATTTTCTATATTCTACATTATCATTTAGAAGTGCTATGGTCTCTGATTCCCCATCCTCCTAATTTTTGGTTTTTGTAGCATTACTTAACAAGGAATGTTGGATTTCAGCCAAATGTATAATGTGCCTTTGTATTGCTGAGACCTTGAATTAGTTGGATTTTCAGCATTACACAATATCATTTTGAAGAGTTATGGTCCTGAATGACCATCTTATCCTAACTTTGGTTTCCCCAAACTAATTTCTCAGTTTAAGGCTCTGCCACTATTTCATCAGTTTAAGGCTCTGCCACTAGTTCATCAATTTAAGGCTCTGCCAGTAGTTTAAGGCTCTGCCACTAGTTCATCAGTTTAAGGCTCTGCCACTAGCATCAGTTTAAGGCTCTGCCACTAGTTTAAGGCTCTGCCACTAGTTCATCAGTTTAAGGCTCTGCCACTAGCATCAGTTTAAGGCTCTGCCACTTGTTTAAGGCTCTGCCACTAGTTCATCAGTTTAAGGCTCTGCCACTAGCATCAGTTTAAGGCTCTGCCACTAGTTTAAGGCTCTGCCACTAGTTCATCAGTTTAAGGCTCTGCTTAGCAAATTGTATTGAACAGACCCTTTGTGATGCATTCAATGTTAATTGCTCTAGTTGAGAATTTATTTCATCATAGGTATAAGACATACTGTTTTGTTTCTGATTTTCAGCCAACTGTTATTACAGTGGGAAGTACTATGACCATGGAGATGGCTTCAGTCCAAGAGTTTGTGTCACCTGCACATGCCATGTAAGTATCCATGTCCATTTTGTCTTTATCAATGAAACAATTGTCCCATCATGGCTGGTGAGTTGTCCTTGTGTTTGTCTTTATCAATGATACAATTGTCCCATCATGGCTGGTGAGTTGTTCTTGTGTTTGTCTTTATCAATGAAACAATTGTCCCATCATGGCTGGTGAGTTGTCTTTGTGTTTGTCTTTATCAATGAAACAATTGTCCCATCATGGCTGGTGAGTTGTCTTTGTGTTTGTCTTTATCAATGAAACAATTGTCCCATCATGGCTGGTGAGTTGTCTTTGTGTTTGTCTTTATCAATGAAACAATTGTCCCATCATGACTGGTGAGTTTTCCTTTTGTTTGAATTATTGATTAATTATGTTTGTACAAGAATTTATATGATTTAAGAATCACTCATATCTTTTTACTTACACAAAAGAACACTATTGTATATGTGAAAGAAAATCATTATCATTGTAATAAACATTGTATCAATCTTTATTAGGGCAAAGCCATTTTCAATGTAAGACATTCGTCATACATTATCAACACTCCTACAACCACCACCACTACAACCACCATACCTTTTAGCACTAACACTATTGCCATTGTCACCTAAAACACCACTACCATCACCTAAAACACCACTACCATCACCTAAAACACCACTACCATCACCCTTCTTATAATCATTTTGAAAACCAGTTGATGATCAGACTTAGTATTGCTAAATCTTACCTCAGGATGGTCGTATGGTATGTGAGCGTCAGGATCCTCAGACCAGCTGCCCCAAACTAAACTGTGATGAAAAGGACGTTCTTCACGTACAGGGGGAGTGCTGCCCAGTTTGTAAAGGTACTCTGACAGTAGATTCATGCAAACATAGAACATGGACAGGTACTCTGACAGAAAATTCATGCAAACATAGAACACGGACAGGTACTCTGACAGAAGATTCATGCAAACATAGAACACGGACAGGTACTCTGACTGACAGAAGAATCATGCAAACATAGAACACGGACAGGTACTCTGACAGAAGATTCATGCAAACATAGAACACGGACAGGTACTCTGATGGAAGATTCATGCAAACATAGAACACAGACAGGTACTCTGACAGAAGATTCATGCAAACATAGAACACGGACAGAACTCAATAAATAGAACTTGATAAATATTACGCCTATCAGATGTACTCACATATATGCTGATACCAACTATAAACTGCAAAGACCCAGATCTGCCATTGCATAATGCGCCGGCAGATCTGGGTCTATGCAGTTTGTAAGGACTAATCAGTAGAACAAACAACATAGACCCTGATCTGCTGGCGCATCAGGGTCTGTGTTGTTTGCATTTGGAGCTGGCTTATACGCAAGTATATATGGTACTTGTACAAATTTAAAATGTATGCCATCTTGGTTATTAACTTTTCTATCCTTAATATCAAACTACTCTTACCCAGTTAACCACTTTTTTTTAAAACATAGCCAAAGCATGGAAAGTAACTGTCCTGCTGTAACAATTCCACTAAACTCTTTTTGAAGTATAATCTTTTTTTTTTGAAAATTATCGTCCTAAATTTACAATCCATTCTAGGACTTTTGAAGTCTGTTACATTATTGACAGTCCAGTCTAGGACTTTTTGATGTCTGGGACATGATTGATGACATACCGTATACACTGTTCTTTATTTTCTGATGTGCCATATCACAAAAAATATTTTAACATGTTTACTCACTTCTTTCTGTAGGAACGGACTTCTGTGGGTTGGGCAATGATTGCCATACCAATGCTACCTGTATAAATCTGGCTACTCGATACGCTTGCCAATGTAAATCTGGATTCCAGGGAGATGGAAGGAATTGTGAAGGTAACCCAGATTGTATTTACAAATATTATCCCCAAAAATGTAGTCACTGTCTACTGTTCTCATTACCATACTTTTACTGGTTTAAAGCATTACTTAGGAAACAAAAAGTGATGAAAGTAAAAATCATTTAAAATTAAATAATATTTTTGATACTATAACAGAAGTGTATCTGAAAATTTCTACCATCAACTTATTTTTGGTCAAATTCAATTTCATATTGACTTGTAATAATATTCAAACACTAAAACTTTTAATGGTAGGATTAAATATAGGGATAATAAAAAAATCAGTTAATTAAAAAATTTACCTTGAATCGCTTATATCAGCTTTTTAGAATGTTCTTTGTGCATTCAGTTATATTCAGAATTTGTATTTTTTTTAAGGCACTGATAAATTGTCTAATGTTTTAAAGTTATATCTGTCAATTGTACACAGATATCAATACACAAATACAGTACAACTATTGACAGGAGTAGCATTAATGGTTAAAGTAGATATAATGGTGTGACATATTTCACAATTTCTCTGCAGATATTGATGAATGTCTCGGGGTAGGAGGAAAATATGGCCATCACTGTAATGGAAACACGCAGTGCATAAACGCAATTGGTTCCTATAGATGTCAGTGTGCATCAGGACATGACCAAACCGATTCCTACACATGCACAGGTAGCATAAGCGGAGGGGCTAATAGTTTTCATGCACAACAGACTGTGATCTTTTTCATTTATATGTGCCTTTTTTTATGTTGTCGGACATTCAGTGAGTTCATTAGCTGTAGGTAATCAAAGCTGATCATTCACAAGGTGTATATATTTCTTCTAGATCTGCATCATCTGATTTATATGTATATACTGGACGATATTCATTAAATGTCAAACATTTTTATTTTAAATTTTCATATATGTACAAAATTATAGATAAATTTTATCATTTAATGAGATCAATTAATCATGATTTATTTGATTTAAAATGAAATGCCAATGAGAATATTTCTACCTCTGGAACTTCAGCTGTAAATAAATTCCATACTGAAGATGTGACTTATTTTTCATAATGGTGTACATTAGGCATACCATCTGCACTCACTTATAAGATGAGTCCCATTGCAAACTGCACAGACCCAGATGTGCCGTCGAATAATGTGCCAGCAGATCTGGGTCTATGCAGTTTGTTAGGAGTAATCAGTAGAACAAACAACATAGACCCTGATATGATGGTACATTATGCAATGGCAGATCAGGATCTATTATGTTTGCAGTGGGACTAAACTCATAAGAGAGTATATATGGTAATTGTCTTTGACTAAAAGTTTTCAGTTACATGTAATCATTGAATAAATATTAATGCCCCCTTTTTTACATTGTGGAAGGGGAAATGCATAAATGATGTAAAAGATAAATATTTTCCATTATGTAAGTGTCACACTTTGCAGTCATTGAAATCAAGGATGATGCACAGCAACAGATTAGGTTTTAAATTCAATAATCTGTAATCTCATCTCATAGATAGATCTTTTTCTTGCATTGTCACTAGGTTTCTTAGGGCTATAAAAAAATTCTACCATGTGCCAAATCAGCTCTAGACTATTGTCATTGGAATCATATTTTAGTATACATGTGTGAAAAAAATGCGGTGCAGCACTCTATTTGGATTACTTCAACTTTTCACTTGCTGCAATTATGTGATACATTGTCAGGCGTAGAAAAACCCATTGCCTGGCAGCCAAGGACAACTAAATTTTGTCTTTGGCGCATCCAAGTTTATCACAGTCACAGCCTGGTCGGGCAACTAGACTTTGATGGTTTATAATGATTTTAATTACTATGATGAAAAATCAGTTTGTATTGGCAACCTATGAGTCTGCTAGTTGTTATTTGTATCAGGTGTTAATGTTTACTAAAGACTTAATGCCTACCTGGCAGAGTCAATCATGCATAAAAATTCCAATTTCTGCCATTACCCACTGGTTCAGGGCTGGCTTATGTTAGGTGTTAAGATCAATGAAACATGCATGTTTATTTTCTGGGACTGTTTAGGGTATTGCAAAACAATAGAGGAGACACCATGAATAAATATTTACTTAAAATAGTCATGTTCTCTTTGGCCATCATTCTTACACTGTCATATACAGAGACTGTACTTGTTTTCAAATCCCTCCACATCATGCAGAGCTTTTTTATCTTGATGTTTTTTTATATGGATGTCTTCAAAATGCAATCGCTCTTTCATAATTCAGTGTAGATACATTATAATGATAAATACTTATTCTGTGCTAATTATAATTGACCTTTTTTGTGTGAAAAGTATGAGAGACAGACAGTTTAACCTACATAAATGGATCTGGTAACTTGCATGATACACTGATATGCAGTTTACGAGGGAAAAAGAAAACTTTTACAAGATCAAATGAAGTCAAATAATGTATAAAATGAAGAAGAAAATTTTAGTAAAAGAAACAAAAAGTATTGTAAAGACCAAATAAATGTATTTGATGTAAGCTTAATATTCATATCAGGCAGAATGATATCTATTTTAGAAGTTTGAAATTGTTCTTTTTTATCAGTGTTAGAGTTTCTTTATATTCCAAGAGCATATAGGGAAATTGATGAGTCATAAATGTTAAAATCCTGATTGAGATTAATTCATACATTATTGGTATCATTTATTGACAAATGAAGTTAATAATTTGATTAAAGATTTTGCAACAAAATTTGATTTACTGTTGATTAATCACTTTCATTGGAAATGTATTAGGGAATTTCTAATGAGGACACCACATAATTTTAATGGCAACCAGAGATTGCAATCAGTCTGGTTGGCCAGTGGGCAGCCATGCCCCTGTGTGTGTGTGTGTGTATATATATATGCATATAGTTTGCTGGGCAACCAGATTCCAGGAACAACCATGGATATCTTAAATGATTAAGTCCACATGGCAATTAATTCTATAATGGTAGCAAATGTAGACTATAAAGACAAAATGCATTTCCGCCCATACGAGAACATGTTATGACAAGATATTCAGTCATTAGTCATATTCTGCACAAATATTTGATAATGAAGCTCATGCATTATGACTAATATATTAGAGATAACCTTATAGGCCAACTATCTACCTATATTTCTATCTATCTATCTGTCTATCTATCTATCTATCTATCTATCTATCTATCTATCTATCTATCTATCTATCTATCTATCTATCTATCTATCTATCTATCTATCACTTAACTCTACCTTTCTACTTATAGATGTGTTCTTTATAGAGTAATTAGCAATCTTCTTTTTTTCACACTTTAATTCCATTCCTTTTTTAAACTTAAGATGTATACTGATACACACAAACACAGACACACACACACATATATATATATATATATATATATATATATATATATATATATATATACATATATATATATACATATATATATATATATATATATATATATATATATATATATATATATATATATATATATATATATATATATTCTTACAACCCACATACAACATTAATGATGACACACACACAATTTTTAACTTTAAATTAAAATCTTTCACCCTTTTTCAATATTACTGAGCATCGATCTTGAACATAAAATGAAGAACTTCATGAGTAAAATGGTGACATCTCTGGTTTATGAAACAATCAAAGCTATCTAGAAATATTTCCCTGTAAGTTAAGAAGTTTTGACACATCTGTATGAATCCATATTTTGTAGTAGAGTGTACATACAGTCAATATGTTTGCATTAATGATAGATTCCCCTGCACATAATCGCTATGATTTGAGAAGCAGTGTTTAAGGAATGCATTTATCTTAGAGTTGATTTTGCCTCTGCACTCATCTCAGTGTCTGTTATGACAACATAGAAGAGTGCCAGTGTATTCTGAGTGGTGATTGATAACTAATTTTGTAATAGTTGTTTGTTTTCTTCTTAAAACTAGGATTTCCTGAGCAAATAGATATGGTGCACTTTACATACCATTCCACAACTGTTTTCTGAATATAATTCAAAGATAAACATGAATGACCTTCTTACATTATCGCTCTTAAGATAAGTAATCCTTTATAAGGGTGCAATTTAGTATTGTTTAAAACATTCTGTGTTGTACATGTAAAGGTCCATAGGGTAATCAGCGGCTTGTCTTTGGCAGCAGGCCTTCTGCTTCATTTAACCTGTCAGAAAATATGACTTGTTTTCAGAACTAACCCGTCTTCAGTGCTCATTTATGCAGAGTAGTCACCCTCTCTTGGGCACACATTCAGCTACAGAATTCACCCTTCGTTAGCAGGGATTGCATAAGGGTATTTGGCGCCCTGGGCGAAGCCTCAGCCTTGCGGTCCCCCCCCCCCCCCATTAACTTTCGAAAATGAATAGAATTTCAAAGTCTAACCATGTGGCACGGCGAACACACACACTCACATTTATTCTTTCCTTGTGTTTTTCTCTTTCCAATCTTAGATGCTTATTATCTTCTATTTTACGCTATTTCTCTTTTTTTCTTTTTTTTTTTATTCATTCAGTTTTTTTTTCAGCCCCCACAAATTTTGCCGCCTAGGCGACCGCCTCGTTTGTCTAGTGGTTAAACCGGCCCAATTGGTTAGGAATCGTATATCATAAGCAGTCAGCTTTATTTAGTACATGGATATCTTAAGAACTCGCCTCTCTTCGGAAGCACATATCAACTTTTGTCAGATCTGGTGTCTTTATAATTCTTTTTTTGACTGAACTCATTTCTGAGTCGCCGTTTTCTTGAAACTTGCCCGTGTAGAGACCTGTTTTCAGAACCCATTTGTCTTGTCAGGTTATTGATACTATTTGTGTGTTTTGAGCGGACATAGGGTGACCTGTCTCGAGCAGAGTATTCATCCTTTACTATCATTTGACACAATGTTACTTGTGCCTACACATGTTAAAAGAATTCTGCTTGTGCTTCTCAAAACGGGGCGATCGGTGCATATGCTAATGATACGACGCCGACAAATATCACACGGTGCTGCAATGTTCAAAACAAATTGGTGAGGCAGGAAATAATTTCTGTAAACAACATTCTCTGAGGACAGACCATTTTAAGGTCAGTGTGTCTAATGTTTTCCTTCATAAAGAATTCAAAGTGTGCTTGAAATAATTATCCACTTAATTTAGACGGAAGGAAAATGAGTTCTTTCTGAAAAAAAGAAACCTTTCTCAGTAAGATGCACAAACAGAAAAGGTGTGTGTATTGTGTTGGGGGGGGGGGGCTTGGGTGCAGGATAATTCTTAGTGTAACTGAAATATTTGCCAGGAATGGTGTATTCATAAAACATGCCTAAAACGTTCATATAATCTTGTGTGTATGCTTTGGCGACTGCTTTTCATTGCATTTCCGCTTAAAACAAATTCTGATAATAATAAGGGTAATAAGAATCAGACCAAAAAAAACCCCACCATATCGATGCGGTTTGGGGGGTATTATTTGAAACTTGCTATGATTTGAAAATTACATTGAACTTGGATCAAGTGTCTGTGTCAAGATCTAATCCCTGACTGATGAAAATAGATTGATATTTTAGTCACTTTTTTAATATTTTTTTATACCTTTTGGTCAGAGCTAATAACTTTTCCGGTATACCCATGCAGTGGTATTTTACTAATGGCAGAAAAGTGCAAGCTTTGCTCTCGGTTTATCTGTGACTCTTAATGCCAGTCAAACAATTCATTGGACCCAGCTACTCAGGGCCCGCGCAGGAGTATTTGGCGCCCTAGGCGAACCTTCAGCCTTGTGCCCCCCCCCCCCCCCGTCCCCCACAATTAACTTTCGAAAATGAATATTGTTCCTTTATTCTTTCCTTCTGTTTTTCTCTTTCTATTTTTAGACCCGTATTATCTTCTATTTTACGCTATTTCTCTTTCTTTTTTTATTCATTCACTTTTTTGCCGTCCCCCAAATTTTGCCGCCCTAGGCGACCGCCTAGTTTGCCTAACGGTTCAACCGGCCCTGCAGCTACCATAGCCTACACAAATCATAACATTTGTCATGTCTCTCTTTCCGTTACTGATATTAGTTGAACTAAAATCGAGAACCTAATGAAGTTTGTATCAGAGTGGAGGTTTTGGGTAACTGGGAACTGTTAAGGCTAACATTTCGAAAATTATTTCGAGGGGTAACTTTGTAATTCGCAAGTATCCTCAATAGCGTTGTTTTTGAATATTCACTTCAAAGTTCAAATGCCACATTAGTTCTAAATTTATTATAATTTCAAGTAAACTCGCGTGAAAATAGTTGTTTATTTGAAGTTTTAATAAGAAATCTTATGTGTATGTTAAGAAGTTATCAAAGCCTAATTGTATGCTAGACACCAAAGAATAGCTGACCTTGCATCATAACATATGATATAAACATTCTACTATTTTTAAGAACCTTGTCCCGTATTCACGAAACTCTTGACATGAACTCAGACGCATACTCAAACTAAATTTTGATAGCTAATAAGAAAGAAACAAATCGAAATACAAGAGATTGCAAAGTAGCTATACAGTTAGATACAGATTTCTCCTAAATATGTGTAATGTATTTTTTTACATCTTTATAAAAATATAAGATGCCAGGCAATTTTGATTTTGAATGTATGTGCGCTCCGATTAAGAAGTTGATCGAATACAGGCCCTGACGATGTACTGGACTTGAGCATGTTGCTAGTTTCGTTATTTCCTTCAGAAAAAATATTTATGCACTGGAAGCGTTTCATAATTTCAAGTATTCTGTTTCACCTTAAAGAATAACAATGAAACCCCGAGATGAGCTTGAAATGTTAATCTCGTCTTGATGTTAGATATGTCTTTTGGATTAAAAGGCCGGTAGCAACTATGCTCCCCCCCCCCCCCAAAAAAAAAAAAAAAAAAATGCCAGAACGTCGGCTGCTAAAAGATATTTAAAATTCTAATTATCTGGTACTCAAAACTCGCAGTAACTGTCCGTGATGGCCATCTGCATCTGGACCATCTTTAAGGAGAGGTATGAAAGATGCCCTTTTATAATTGATCATTCAGACTCTTCTGATGTGCAACTAGTGCTTCCCCGCTGGGCCCAATCTTTGAGAAAGGACTGGCGGACTAATTAATTTGCTGGCAGAAACATGACAAAGGGTCTGTTGTTGAAGCTGTGGCAGTGAATGTTATTAGGACGTGCGATATCACACATTCTTCAAAATTCGTTCCCACTTCACAACTCGTCCCATACATAATTACTAATCCATTCCGCCATTTCCAATTCATTATATCGATAGTTGTCGGTGAATATGTGGACTTCAATGCTGTATGGCTATAAACGTCTATACATATCGACCGGTTAAGGACAATGATCTAAAAATAAAAGCTAAACCTCTCATAAGTATTATTTTATCCACATACCATCGACACTTTTATGACGATCAAAAATTTTTTTTGGTCGTGTTTAATCAACTAACTACCCTACCCGCAATGGCCCAATCTGGCTGTCGAACTGACTATGGACCTTCTTGCCTCTCAGATATTAGATACCTAATAACCAATCTCTTGTTATTCATTTGATTATCTGAGAGACAAGTCTTTTCTCTGATGGACACAAGTCTTCTGTCTGATAACGTTTCTATTTCTCTTACCTAGCTAGCTTATGGTCTATGGTTCCTTGCTAATCTTTACATTGAAATAATGGATGCCTAATTAAGATTTTATTGATATCAATATCGCAGGCCTATGAAAAGGACGATAAAAGGATAAAGAACGACAAGTTTGTATCCATATTAAGAGGCACTAAGGATTATAGATAAATCGGTCCAGCTTGTATATTGTTTGGCAGACAGCAAGATCTTCATCTATTTTTTTGTACCCAAGGGAACTTAGGTTGGACACCTTTTGGCTGATTCTGTTGTCAGTGGTCCAACTTTGTTGCCATTTTTATAATATTTCTAATATAGTAATTATTTTTTTAAAAGCAAATGACCGTGAAGGTTGACTAAAGTAAGGAATGCTGTGCAAATAATATTATTCTTCTTAAATTGTTTGGCGAGACATTTCTAATACTCATTTAGTGCCGAAAGGGTAACCATCACTTGTTTCAGACAATTCAGTTTCTTTATACCCTTTGTTGGGAATAAGAACAAATACAGCTAGAAAACATGTGTTGTGCTTTATTCGGTGGATTTTGCAGGGTATGAAATCCAGGGGTTTTTCAAGAGATTAAGCGCCAAAATATGTAACTTCGCAAAATTGTATCCCAATATAGCCTTCCCGTACACTTTGGTTTTTAAGGTATTTGACAAGGATATCTTTTTTAACAAATTTTTTTTATTTTTCTTTCCACTATTCGCAAGAAGCAAATGTAATTTATGCGTTTTGATCTTTAATTATCATTAGAAAAATTAAAGTTATTCCATATACTTTAAAATGTCATAGAAGATTCGTATTTAAAGCTAGATGGAGGAGACATCGAGGCCATTCTGGTAATACCATGAAATGACAGAATCAGGTGCAAACTCTTCATGTAGTTTGATGGAGGAACTCTACTGCCAGTGCTGCTATCTGGCGCCAAGCAGCCAAACTTGAATCGTCTGTACCCGACAGCTGCAACTTCTTTGACGGTAGCTAAAAATCACTACCTACTTTACATGTTATAAAAGTCCAAGAATCAGATCTAAAAATATATATTGGGATATGTCTCTATCAAGCTTTCAGATGATAACAAAAACGGCTACGCGAAAGTATTCATTTACACCTGAATGCTGTTCTTTAGGAGCCTTTGCTGCCTGGTACCAAACTATTACAAAAGCTTTGTTAACAGCACTCCATGCCGTTATATATTTTCTTTCTTAATGCAGAATTTCGGAGCTTGTAAGTACGTACATCGCATGAAATAAAATGTCCTTATTTCAAGCCAAATTATATTGTTGATTTAGGCATTAGAAATGTTGAAATAATTAGAAATAGTTTGTGAGACCTGCAAGAGGAAAAAAAAATTAGTAGCCAATGGGAATGCCGTACATACTAATACAAAGTTGTCAAAGTTGTAAAAGAGATACTAATTCCATAACTACGTTGGTACTTTCTCTTTAATCCTGCTCTCTTTCTGAGTTTACCATTCTGTTACATCGAGATGATTGAAATAGCGATAGCAGACACAATGATAATTCTAAGATTCATTATTCTTCCTTAATCTACTCCAAGACATGTTGCATATATTAATTGGTTTGCTTTTTTTCAACCTTTTCCGGGAAAACATTTGTGAAAAAAAGAACTATAATGTACCGTAAAAGATGTTTTGCAATTCATGCCTAGTAGGAAAAATTACATGGAGTTTTAAGTCGAGTGTAAACAGCAGTTAAATTCACTGCCTTACAAAGTCGAGTTCAAAATCATGCAACTACTCGCGATTTTGTTTTCAACAAGAATAATGGTTCGCCAGAGTCTTTGAATTACAGTCGGTACTCGCGTATAAGCCGGGTCCAAATGTTTGTTCTTCTGATTAGTCCTTACAAACTGCATAGACCCAGATCTGCCAACGCATTATGCGACGGCAGATCCGGGTCTGGTCCGTTTTTGCAGTTGGCATCGGATTATACGCGAGTATAATGTGTGATAATAAGAATTACTTAAATAGGCTGTATTTAAATTGTATGTACTATCAATACATAGACCCAAATGTCTTAAACCAGTTATATCTTTACTGTGAGTTCGGCATGCCGTATTTATGGAGAAATAATATTGTTTTCAGACATAAAGTTAGACGCTCTCTCCGTGCTACCGATTCTTACTATCTTTCAAAACTAAGGGAGAGACATGTTTTACGTGTGCAATCAATGATTTTATATTTACAGTTGAAATTCCAGAGATTCTACATATATTGTCTTTTTAAATTTTTAAATGATCATGTTCTTTCTCCATCTGAAGCAATGAACTCACTTGTCAAGGCATTTTTATATTGATTCCGACGCTTTTGTATTTGTATATACTTGGCTATCTTCTTTTGAGTTTGTGTGAATGTCTCGGGCATATATTTATTACGTTGCTTTGTTTTGCAAAAACTGAGCTGTGCATTAAGTTACAAGTGGCCTTGGTCAAATTTGCCAGGAATTGTTGTGACCAAACTTCCGAAAACATTTGTTAAGGGTTATATTTTTATATAATAATAATAATAATAATAATAATAATAATAATAATAAGTAAATATATAAATAAATGAAGAATTTTCCCCGACATACTACGAGAACTAACGCCATATCTTTACTGAATACAAATAAATTAAAATGATGTAGGTGTATGTAGTAAATTTACCGGACTCTTCTGAATCGGATCGGATTTTTTGCTGGGTTTTTTTTTCAACAAAGAGAATGTTTATCATCACTTCATGTGCAGTGTCCACGAGAGTCGATTGTCTTGTCAGAAAATCGAAATGACGCTCGGTTTTCTAAGTCATGGTAGGTAAACTTGGCAGGTAGGAAAGGTGTATGTACATAAGTAATTATTTGATCAATTTGATACACGCCTTTCTCTGAATGTTTGTTTCAGTTGGATATAGTATTGCAATTCTTTTATATATGTTTTCATCCTTTCATACATCTCTCCATCCATCAGTCGATCGATATATCCATCCATCCACCAGTCTCTATCAATCAATTAATATATTTATATATCTGCATCTGTCAGTCTCCCTTCTTATTGCTGATAAAAATCATTTCCAGCACAAAATCTTTCTGATAAGAACTTGGATTAAAATCTTTTTATAGCTCGAATTCTTCGTAACAAGTATAAACTTTTACTTCTAAATTTAATGAAATATCTGGTAGTAACCTTTCTGAAAGAGTAAGATCAATCCCCATTTCACATCATTATACTGACTGCATAGTACAGATTAAAACCAATCCACATTTCACATCATTATACTGATTGCATAGTACAGATTAAAATCAATCCCCATTTCACATCATTATACCGACTGCATAGTACAAAGAGAAAGACCAATCCCCATTTCACATCATTATACTGACTGCATAGTACAAAGAGTAAGATTAATCCCCAGTTCACATCATTATACTGACTGCATAGTACAGATTAAAATCAATCCACATTTCACATCATTATACTGACTGCATAGTACAAAGAGTAAGATTAATCTCCATTTCACATCATTATACTGACTGCATAGTACAGATTAAAATCAATCCCTATTTCACATCATTATACCGACTGCATAGTACAAAGAGAAAGACCAATCCCCATTTCACATCATTATACTGACTGCATAGTACAAAGAGTAAGATTAATCCTCAGTTCACATTATTATACTGACTGCATAGTACAGATTAAAATCAATCCACATTTCACATCATTATACTGACTGCATAGTACAGATTAAAATCAATCCCCATTTCACATCATTATACTGACTGCATAGTACAAAGAGTAAGATTAATCTCCATTTCACATCATTATACTGACTGCATAGTACAGATTAAAATCAATCCCCATTTCACATCATTATACTGACTGCATAGTACAAAGAGTAAGATTAATCTCCATTTCACATCATTATACTGACTGCATAGTACAGATTAAAATCAATCCCCATTTCACATCATTATACTGACTGCATAGTACAGATTAAAATAAATCTCCATTTCACATCATTATACTGACTGCAAAGTGCAGATTAAAACCAATCCCCATTTCACATCATTATACCGACAGCATAGTACAAAGAGAAAGATAAATCCCCATTTCACATCATTATACTGACTGCATAGTACAAAGAGTAAGATCAATCCCCATTTCACATCATTATACTAACTGCATAGTACAGATTAATATCAATCCACATTTCACATCATTATACTGTCTGCATAGTACAAAGAGTACGATTAATCCCTATTTCAAATCATTATACTGACTGCATAGTACAGATTACGATAAATCCGCAATTCACATCATTATACTAACTGCATAGTACAAAGAGTAAGATCAATTCCCATTTTACATCATTATACTGACTGCATAATACAAAGAATAAGATCAATTCCCATTTCACATTTTTATACTGACTGCATAGTACAAAGAGAAAGATCAATCCCCATTTCACATTATTATACTGACTGCATAGTACAAAGAGTAAGATCAATCCCCATTTCATATCATTAAACTGACCAAATAGCACAAATACTATTAACATATTGATCATCCTGACCTCAAAAGTAGCCAAAGCAGAACATATAAGTGAACTTTTAATGGTTTTAAGGGATGTACAGACTTAAACTTTCTACGTAACAGTATTTGATGATTTTGTTGTCTGCATTATATGAACGCTTCAATATCGGAAAAGTGATTGTCAGGTAAGTACAGGAAATATATTTTTCACTTATGGTCTTGAGCGGAACTAGATGGCAGAGAGCCATACCTAAATTATTGTTTATTTATTTTCCACAAACATTCCATTATAGCTCTTTGTGATGACCCTTATTAGCATTATTTGAGATATAAACGGAGCGAGATGTGGGTCGCTCTCTCCCTATTTTTATCTCTCTCTCAAATTTATGTACACTAATTGGAATGTTCTGAGGTTGTACTGGTGCTTCAGCAAAATGCTTCGCATCATATGCGAGTGCTGGCTTTATCAAGTTTAGCAAACAAAGACGATCAAGTAGTGCAGGACATTCGTCGGTACATTGAATGTAACCCCATCAAAGAGTACTCACATATGTATGTGTCCTGTGCCACTTCACCTGTTCTATCCGCTTTAAAAAGATTTCATCCAGTTTAAAACGGTTTTCAAAATTTTTCAACTAGCACGTGACCATCCGCCATTTTTATTTTTGAAAAACTCCAGACCACCCACTTTTAATCCTCTAAATTTGTATGGAAAACCAAAGGCCACTGGCCTTAAGCATTTTATAAAAAACCGTAGACCACTAAGCTTCACCATAGGCCACTGATCTTAATTTTCTATGAGAATTCCAAGACTACTTACCTTTATTTTTTTACAAATTGATTTTCAAATTTTAAGAAAAAACCATAGATCTCTGACCTTCACCCTAGGCACTAATTTTTAAATTTTACTAAAACCCCTAGGCCAGTGACATTGAAAACTACAATGAAAAACCATAGACCACTAATCTTCAAATTTTATATAAAAAAATCCTAGACCATTGACTTTCAACATTTTATGAAAAAACATAGATCGCCCACACCTACTACACGCCACGTTTCGTTTAAACATCTCGAAATTATGAAATCCAAAAAGATTGGATAAAAAAAAAAACAGTGCGTAGCGCAGCTAGGCTAATCCCCTATCAAGCGAGAGCTGCGAAGCGAGAAGGGGATGGTAAGGGGTCTTTATAACCCCCCCCCCCCCCCGCCATTTTATTCTTTTTAATTTCTCAAACTCCTGAAAACTATGAAACATTTATATAAACAGTAATGGACTTAAGGTTTAATAAAGTAACAAGCAGTAGACCTTATTCTTTCCTGTATCCTAGTTTTATGCAACACGTGATCAAGGAATAGCAAATGAATTTAAGAAGAAAAAAATGTACTACACAGAAGATAACTATTCTATATGCAAACACTGAATATTTTAAATAATTAACTTTAAAATTTGATAATGATGATTCAGTGAGCAGATATATAGCACTGTGTTATATGAACTTTTGGCAAAATTAATTAAACTGGGCAGTATTATGGCAACATCAGTATGTGGAATATTTCATTGGCATTGATCAGATGAAAGCATATACGAGTTAGTAAAATCAACATATAGATTTCATATAAACTTTCAGATATGAAAATTTGTCTGAATGACCAATACCATTACTAGATGATGAAGCACTGAATCTAACAAGCAATATTATAGATCAAAACAATTAAAAAATAATTTGTAATAACTTGAATATTCCACCAAATCATGATTGAGATATATTAATAGAGGAAATAAACGTTTTATTGATAGTTAATGTACATCAAGACTTTGGAGAACCTTCACCAGCTTCTGTATTAAGTTCTTACAAACGACAGTATCATTACGGAGCTGAAACAGTTGAATACTGCTGACAAATGTCAGCTAAAACAATTAGTAAAATGATATCGAAGCCAAGCGAAAGGTCACCCGATGAAAGAATGGGATGGGCAATGTTCTTTCTTCAAGATAACACCGGACTAACAGATGACGGAATAGCGTGTCTGAATACAGATTATATGTAGTATGCATTTTAGGTGCTCAAATACAAGATAGAACAACTATTACACAATCTGTTTCTACTGTTCAAAATACATTAAAAAAATGTTATTAAAAAAATTAATTTAGGTGAACAAGATAATGATTAAGATGAACAAACATCATGACAAGATTTGAGCAATATATTTCAGATTGAAAAGTTACACGAAACTGTGTAGTTGGTGGTGATGGTATCTTTTTTTTTTTACCCAGGATATGCTAATCAAAATAGGATGTATAAGTAGGTTACAATAGCAATTTACAAAAGCCATCCGATTCATTTGGACTAGAGATACATGCTACTGTAAATACAGACGTGACAAGATATATAACTAGAGAAGTTGATGAAAACAAAAGTATTCAACAATTTTTGTCAAATGGCAGAAAACGAAGAGAATAAAGTTAATAAGAATTATGCAGACAAGCCTACATTCTAAACTTCAGGACTATTTCATAGGACGCCAGTACTCTTAAACAAAACAAGAGTATCTACGACTAATATACCTCATGATATAAAAGATATAGATCATGAAACGAAAAAACAAACGTACATAATTTTGTCTATGGTTGCAGAAGCTGGTTTAATTTACTTTTTGAAATAGCTATCTACTTGATATATCATCTAGCTAGTTAATATATAATTAGTTAATCCTTTATTTATTTCTTTACTAAAAATGAACATTTTCGTACAATTACTGAGAACAAAGCTAAATAACATAAGAACTAATAAAATGCCATTATCAGGTATTAAAGAAATAACTTTTCCAGCCAATGTTAAAAGACAGCTAATTACACTACCACTTATACCAGGCAGTGCCGCTGCTACGTTTTAATAAAGGTAAACAAATAGTCGGCAATATTGTCATACCTTTTGTAAATGTATAAATAAACGAATAAGCGTTACCGCTTCTGCTGATACCGCTAGCGCTGCTACTTGCGCCTACTGTTAATCGGTTTACAACATTGAATATGGTTAGACCAAGAGTTGATGCTCTAATTGTGGAAACAGTAGTGATTGTTACATTTTTTACTTTGAACTTACGTTTTAGGCTTTTACCTAATGGTAGCTTTTCTTTAACTTTGAGATTTATTTTGTTGATAATTTATCTGAAGTTATTTCCGTATCTGTTACATGACCAACTATTTGCGCTCTTTTGACTTAATTGTTTTTTGGGTTTTTGCAATTTAGCTTATTTTTTATCTGAATATTTTCTTTAGCAATGTCTTTTATATATTGTTTTATCTCATTGTTAAACCAAATCAAGGTAAATTTTAATTGACTTAATTTTTAAGATAACAGCTTCCGCTGCAGCCGCAATACCCCTTCATTTTCCTTCTTTTTGCAGCATACGTAATACAGACGGCATCTATTAAAGTCTCTGCTTCTTTTACTTGCTCATTAAATTGTTATTTTGTGTTAATTACTTTCATTTCTATTTCCATAATAACTCTTATAGGTTGTCTGGTTGTAACTGTTGGCTCTAGAGGCTGTTCAGTAGGTTGCCCGATTATAACTTCTATCTCTGGATGATACTGGATTTTAACCTTTGGTTTTAATGGTTGCATTTCTATTTCCTCAGTACCTTCAGGCTTTTAATGCTGTATTGTTCCCTTCTTTTATCTAACCTAATTGTTTCAAAAGCGCACTTCCGCCTGTTTATTAGCTATAGTGCCAAATGATAAAATTATATTTTGATTGTGCAGCGCAGAGATCTGAGTATCTATTTTTACCAATTTGTTCGTAATACAATGTTCTATTTTCAATCTTAAAATTGGGTTTATGTAACTGATTGTCACTTTAATTTATTTCACAATTTTGCATATAGATCAGTTACTCGGCAATTTAATTGTGAAACAGTTTGTTGTTGGATTTAAAAACCATCCTTTGATAGGTTATCAGTTAATGTATCAGAAATATAATTTTTGTTAAACTGATATCCAACATTATTTTCATCAAAATCTTCATGAAGATTTTTTTTTAAAAACTCTTGACCATAACCAACTCCTGCCATCTTACGCTATTTAAATGGATATAAAAACAACTTGAAAACGAATTATGTTTTGCAGAATCCGAACAAGATATTGGCCTCAGTACTATAAATGAAGACAGAATAAGAGAAGCCTAAAACAGGAATTAAAAATTGGTAAATGAAATGGTAGCAAGAAAATAACTGGTAAACAGTTAATTGATAAAGAGTTGGACAAAATGGAATCAAAACAAAAGCCAATGCCTGTAAGGAACTTTAAATGGGAAAACACGCAACAGATAGAAGTATTCAAAGAGAACTGAACGTCTTGGAGTGATAGATTTAGAAATAACAGATTTGCACGACTAATTTAAAGCAACAGAAAAACTAATTTTTAGTGAGGATAATGTATCGCCACTACAAAAGAAATTGATCGAAGATAATAGGGCAAAAAGCCTTCAGTACCTAAATTATTATGTACGTAAAAAGACAAAGTAAAAAGATGTTATTCACTATTGAAATTTGAAATTATAAGTTCAGTTACAATAAATATTTAAGAAAATTCATCAAGCATTTATTTTCAATCAAGGGCCGTTATTTAAATCATAGTACAACTTAATACATCTTTAAGACAAAAAGTATGCAATGAGTTGTAAACGATTTTTAAAAAAAGTTAATGAATAAGTGTTTTTTTGGAAAACAGATGGAAAATTTAAGAAAGAGAACTAATGTAACAAATATGTACTGACGAAAAGAATTATTTTAAACTTCAAAAGGATATTTCGTTTGCAAGGAGAACAATGCGAGATGACGATATTGTATCAGTTACTTTACAGAAGAAGAAATGCAATTACCCAAATCAATGTATGGTCAGTTTACAGTTTTAGAAGTCAGTTGCTGATGTAAAACTTTTACTACAATAGACTAAACCAAACTTGTAATGACTGATAGATATTCGTTATGTATTAAGCTTGAAACAGACAACTTGTAGAATCATATGAAACAAAATATACAGTTTTTACGACACAAGCGATTACAAAAATGATAATATATACATAGCTAACAAGAAAGTAGATGGTTTCTTCAAAGATGAGATGGGTACCAATACAAGAGTTGTGTGGCCTTAGAAGTAAGTTATATGCGACTAGAACTGACATAGGAGAAATGAAAAGTATACAAAGGTATTAAAAATATGTTGTTAAAAAGAATTTAGATATGTATAAAGATTGTTTATTTAATCAAACTATAAATCACCAAGAGATGAATTTATGCAGATCCTACTATTGCAAGACATACAATTATCACGATAAAAGGTTACTCTTTCATAATATAATATTAAACTTTATTTGGTGGATAACATAAATACTTTACCATATTGATATTCTCTTAACTAGCTAGTTGATCTAGACCTGTGAAATCTTTTTAATCTCCTTTTACTTTGTAATCAAACGGATATTCCAGCCTCATGCAAAGTTTATTTCCTTTGTTTTCTTTTAACTTTGTAACTATTTCATCTATCAAATAACTGCTGGTGCTACATCATTTTCATTAAAAATATTTTCCATATATTTTGTATCTTTTTATTAAAAAAACTAATACAAATCTAACATTTTCACGAAGATCTTTGTGATAGAATTATACTTTTGTACTATCACTCATATTGATATTTCATTATGCCTACCACTGAATGCTTTCTTATTTACGTCATTTAGATTCGCACAATCGTCTATTATAAAAAATAAAGTATTAGGTTCCTGCCATAAACTAATAAGTAATTCTGGCCATTTATCTAAGTTATCACCAGCGTCTATTAAAATTACAATATCGTCTCTAAAAAAAAGCCATCTTATCTTGTGAGTCTTATTGCACATAAGCGTTGGACAGATAATTGCAATAAAATCAAAAACGTTTTTATATTCTGTTTGAATCAGATCTAATGTAAACGTTGTCTTTCCCGCAATTAGTAACACCACATACAATCATATTATGGTGTTCTTTTAAGTACATTTATTATATTGCAAAGTTAAATTATTTAGTGTTTAATATGATGCAGTTTCAAGTACTGACATAACGTCAGTAACACCAGAGGCTGCAGGTTAAATCAGGACGTCAGGTAACGAGGATGACAGGTTATACTAGGCGTCGCCGTCTCTAGAAGAAACTAGATTTGTATTGGCTGTTCTGGATATTTACCTATGAATCAGAAACTTTAAATAAATATACATTTTTGTGCATCTACTTTTTCTTTTCTGAGGTATATTACTTGCTGAAAATGAGCTAATCTATGTCATGCTCAATGGAATGTATTATTATTTTTGCTTCTTAAATCAAACCATAAGCAATGAGGATCAGTATAATTTTGTTAATGTTTTAACTAATATTACCTATTTAAGTGTCGTTTTGTGGTTCATCAAATAAATATTTCATTGCTTCTGTAAATTGTTGATTAATTTTACTCTGTGAATAAAATGTCAGGTAATTCTTTCACAGTAATCTATTGCTGAAATGAAATACTTTTCAGCATCAGTTTCTCTGTCCTTATGTGCACAGTACCACTACTCCTTTTAGACTCCTTCTTGATGAATCAAGTATTGCATTTGGTAAGGTCGTATTAGCACCTATATCAATAATTCTTACTCATATGATATAATCACAATACAAAGAAATTCCATTTATATACTTATCGCTTACATAATTAGCCATTAGATCAGATGTAATTGTATTATACTGGAGACAAATATTGTCCAATTCATAATCTTGGTTTGCACCTTCTATCACTTTAGATGCTTGTCCAGCTTAATCCAGCTTAATTATAAATCCCACATCCTAATGATGAACAAAAGGAAATAGGGGCAATGATCTGTCAGTATATGAAAATCGAATTTTAAACTTCTTTCAGTATACAATAAATCGAATCTGAATAGCTTCTGTACCAGTGTTTTGTGCATATGTCGCTCCTGGTCTTAATGTTCTCTTTTCTATTAGATCTTGCTTTCTTCGTTTGTTGTCACAGACGTTGATAGTTATAAATCTCAGAACGTCACGAAAATAGTGTAATCATTCAGCTTTAAAATATCACTACCGTACGAAAGGCTTATGTCATTCATCGGCGTTCATCCAAGATTGTTTACAGCTGAATTTTTTCCATCTCAATTAACCTTTATATCGAACGATATGCCAGAAACTAACAGGTACAAATAAAACATTTGGTCCTGGCCTAGGTATTACAACTTGTAAATGTTGTTCAGGTTTTATGCTGCATGGATTATGCGTAATATAATCGTGAGTTTCATTAAGATGCTTAACCTCTGTGGGTTTTTCCCTGTTTGTGAGGAGTTATATCTTTTTCATATGTTGCCATCCTATTTATTTAGTTAAACTTTATCAAAACGTTTATAACCAACATAAACACTAACAACCATTACAACGACAATGAAAAGATACATATAAGCGATCAGTTTATCAGAAGGTTAGTTGAAAGCATGAAGTTTAGGTTGCTTAGGTTTTCTGAAAGTGGCGTTGGGATGAGTAGAAGAATATAGACAAAAAGCTTCATCCAAATTATTTAAATACTCAGTAATCAAACCTTGCTCTCTTAATCTTTTATTTAAGTAATCAAAAAACTTTGCACTGTTTTCATTAAATTTGTTAGTGTTTTCTATATTTCGTTAGGTAATTAATCATGTCTTATTCCCTCTACATTAGTTCCATTAGGATCAAATAACTGTAATATATAATTACTTTCATAGAAAGCTAAACTAATAGCAATTACTCCGCCTATTATTATTCCTGCTGCTGTTACCAGTTAATGATAGTTCATTTTTATGCTGTTCCCAACTTCAAAACCTAACGACATTCAAATCTTAATGTTCTTCAAATTGCTTTAAATGAAAATAAAAATTGTTTTCTTCTAAATAATGTTTTAGATTTTCTTATTCTTTCTTATTCTTTTTTTTTTACAATTTCTTTAGTTATATTTACTTTGTAAGCAACATATTTATTGTTTACCAATTGGCCAATATAAAATTCATATCTACATCTAGCATTATCTAGCATGTTAAAGTTTAGAAAACTGAATATAAACCTGAATTATTTAACTTATCTAACTATTACTTATATATTGTTTGACGTATTCAGTACAATGTGCTGGAGCATAGTAACCTCCATAAGTAGTATATAATGTTTGGGGTGATGTGGAAACAGAGAATATATCAAATAAACTGTATAATTGATCACCACTACTAAAATATGAATGTAGGCCATTTTTTTAAAGAGTAATATCGAAAATCAAATAACAATGATTTCCAGGTAGTTCATCATCAACATCGAATTTATTTTATTATAATCACTAAACCTTTTTTTAATATCATCAATTGCAAGTATCTTTATTCCCATGTCTATGTTTAATTTAGTTAAGGATTTCTCTGTTTCTGATTTATCTGTATGAATTCTTTCACTTAATGCTAAAGTATTTTTACCTACGTCATTATTAATTTCTTTCATAACTTCGCATGTTTCTGTTATTGTCTTTGATTCTAATTCTTTTTTTTTTTTGTTTTCTTCTTCTTTTTTTTTTTCTTCTTTTTTTTTTTTTTTTTTTTTTTTTTCTTCTTTTTTATATTTGTGTAGCAATCTCTTCTCTTTTTATTTTTTCAAAATATTTTATCAATTTTGTCAACACCTCCTTGTACAACACCAATATTCATAAGAAGTTCTTGATCTGTATATACTTTACTATCTATTAGAACTTTTTGTATTACAGCAGATATTACCTTTTTGAAAGTTACTAAATCTTGATCCTTTCAAGCTTTTACTTTATCAATTAAATCGCAAATAGATAAATCGTAGGTCGTTTTCATTGGTCTAATTGTACATTTACTCTCATTAACTTTATTATGTAAGTCCACTATCTTTCTATTGTCTTAGTCAGAGTCATTCATTTTCTGCAACTCTGATAAAGTAGTAGTATTATCTGTTATCGTTTCTTCGAATTTATTTACAGAATCTTTACAAATACCATCTAACTTTTTAATATCTTTATCATTCGGTTTCATCTCCTCGTTTAATTCTTTCTTTAATTGATCTGATGCTGATTGTAAAGCATTTTAAACTTCTAGAGATCTCTTTACTGTTTCCATGTTAGGCTTGAATGCATCTATCTCTGATTTTATCCTTTCTTCAAATAATTTTAATATAACTTCCACTCACAGTTAAGGAATGTAGTAGGGATAATAATCTCGTAGTAATTATATGTTGTGAATTTGAAATACCTTTCTTGTTTTCATCAATCTGTTTTTGCAACTCTTCAGTTTTTAGTAGCTCTTTCTGCGATACTACTATTCACATCTGTTAATTTTGTATCAACTTGTTCTGTCCTTGTTTTGATACCTTTCAAATTATTTTCCTCCAAAGTCTCATGTATATGTCCATCAACACCTCTTTGTACGAACCTACTAGTAGCTGTATCAGTTAATTTTACAGGTTTAGCTAAATTAGTAATACGGTTTTTGTTCATGTTCAGTTAGATATTTACTGAAGTATCTAGCATTGTATCATCTTTCTTTGAGTACTTAAAACTGAAATCACTAGGGCCTCATAAAGGTATTATACGAGGGACCAATGCTATCTCAGTCATTTATTTACACAAATAGCCAATTAATTTGTATGAGATATTCTAAAATGTGTGAAATTGGCATACCATTAAATCTATTATTTTCGAGGCTTCATCTTTAATGCTGATATTTAATCTGTTTACAATACCTCTATGTAATTGTTTATATGTACTATTAGCGTCGATTGATATGTAATCACCTTGAAATACATTGTTCATGGATAGGGACTTTAATAGATTAGAGTATGAGCCGTTACAATAATTCTTTGCATTATTTTGTTGATGTGGGAAAATATATCAGGTTTTAGGCTTAAATCTCCGCAGAGTATATCTGATTTGGTAGATATATCTACATATATCTGAGTATTGAAATTCTAGTAATTTAGAGTTTTGGTCGGTTATATACATGGTGTAATTATTAGTCGGAGTTGTTACAGCTTTAACGCTAAGTATCTAACATTCAGTATAAATGCTATCTTCATTCAGGTAATTAGCAGTCATTCCATCTTTGACTTTTTTTTATGTATCTTTCAAAATTATAGAAACCATCAGGTGTTGTTTTGATTTCATTCGTATCGTTTATATAACAGAATATATTGGGTTTATTTTCTTTTCTTTTCCTTTTTTTTTTTTTTTTGTTTTTGATTTGTTGTTGTTGTTGATCATTTGAAATATTGTAATAACCGACTACAAAATCTATTCTCTCTAATGAAACATAGATTTTACTGTGACTTACTCTAAAAGTGAATTTAATGCTCTATGGTAAATTAGTGTTAATTATGTTAATTATGTTGTACGTTTTCGCTCTAACAAAAAAACTATCATGCTCGGTTCAGAATTGAGAGCCTACTCTTCCACACCACGATCTCTAGTTAAAAACAACTGATGATTTTGAGTGCATGTTATTTAAATAGATTAATTCATATAACTAAAAAACATTATTATTTATAAATGGCGCATATTATCGTCATAAATTTAATTATTTAAGTTAGAGATTTTAATAAAACAAAACTTAAAAATTCATACAGTGCACCTACTAACGTTCTGACTGAATAGTAACCGCTCATGTGTATATTATACCTGTGAAATTACGCATCGTAATTGATAGTACGTTCTGAAACACAAGGGTTTTTGATTATTGGTAAGTTTGCCTGTCATTTCTGGTAAATTAATTGGCTTTAAGTTAAGAATAATATCCTTAATAACTTTTTTTTAAATAATTTTTTTAATTTTTTTTTATCAAAACCGACCGATATATACGAGCTGTGTCCTAGATTTAAATCTAAGGCTAAATCGATCGATAACAGGCATGCACTTATACCGGATTTAACTATATAATAGTTATCAGAGCACGCTATTATACAAGCACATGTGCCATGGTTATTTGGATTTGTAGGATCCGCCTCGCTGTGCAACGTGCTGGATTTTTATCCTTTGTTCTTGGTTTTAATAATTTTGAGGTGTTTATACGAAAATAGACGCAAAGTTGGTGTGGATGGTCTATGTTGTTTCATACAATTTTGAAAGTCAGCTAGAGTTTTAGTAAATTTTTTTAAAAATCAGTGGCCTAGGTTGAAGTTAAGTTGTCTCGGTTTTTTTGTTTTTTTCTTTTTTTGTTAATAAAATTCTAAAATCAGTGGTCTAGGGTTAGAGGTAAGTCGTTTCGGGTTTTTCACAAACTTTGAAAATCAGTGGCCTATGATGCAGACAAGTGGTCTAGGGTTTTCATAATATTTTTAAGTTCAGTGGCCTAGGACAGTGGTTCCCAAACCTTTTTGATCGCGACCCTAAATACCATCTTTTGAGACCCAAAATACAGTACCAGTATAGGGTGAGGGTCCTCGCGACCCTCATTTGGGTCGCAACCCAGAGTTTGGGAACCACTGGCCTTGGGTAAAGGTCAGAGGTCTAGGTTTTTTAAAATAAAATTTTGAAGGCCAGTGGCCTTTGATTTCCGTAAAAATTGAGAGGTTTGGATGGGGGTTGTCCAGGGTTTTTCTAAATTAAAAAAGCTGATGGTCACATGGTAGTTTAAAAAACAAATTTTAAAAAAAATTAAAACCGGTTTAAAGTGGATGAAAACTGCTTGACCAGTTTAAAGTGGGTTCAATAGGTTAAATTGTCCGGCACGCATACGTATCTAGCTACTCACAAGCAGACAAACATGGGTGAATGGATAAGTCCCCGACACTTGAAATTTACTCTTATCTTATATAGTGCCCAGACCAGCAGACACGTAGTATTCAGAAATTTTCGAATTAAGGCTCCAGCGGAGAGACATAAGCTTTGGGCAAAATTATACGCCGATATCCTGTATAGGTAAATTGCAGGACTATTTCATCAGAGAGAGATATGCAACGCTTCCTCATGCATTTCATTAGGACTTTTTCCATTTTCTTTTACGCTTAGTCTTAAAATTCTTACCTTTTGTGTCAAAAGCGATTGTATTTTCTTTTAGGATTTGGTACATTAATTTATATTAATTGTCTATCACAACTCCCATCCACCCATGATCTACCGCCATCACAAACATCGTCGTGGTAAAATGCTTATTTTAGACTAGTTCTGTTCTTTGATAAAAATTTTGAGACATGTTCCAGTCGTGCGGTAAATCCAAAGTGGATTTATTCACACCTCGCGCTCAAAAGATTGAAATGAGTTTAACCAACAAGATTCGAAAGGCTACCAACGTTCACCGTCAATGCCATTCTCAAAATCATAATCTAGGATTGAATTTCTGTAAATAGACTGGTTTTCTCCTCGATTCGAAGAAGCCAGATACCAAAATCAATTGCTCCAGGAAAAGGATATCGTTCCGCTCAGGAGTACAAGTATAAGATAGACGTAATTAGCTGTTTTTGAAATCTGCATTGTAATCAATAAAATTACAGTCTGCTGCGCGATTTAATTGTGAATATTAAATTGACCTTGATACGAGAACACATACCCATCATACGTGTCACTTGACGCCCTGGGCTGAATCAAGAACCAAATGACCTGAGAAAAAACAAACTTGGAATGAAGCGCCACCTCCAGCTGATTTATGTGGACCTGTGCTCTTCAAATGTCAGAGAAGTACGTTTTTCTAAAGTGCCTTGATGAAATAATGGCTTTTAAAACGCCGTGAAACTGGAGGCCTTTGAGAGTCAGTTAGGAAATGATGAATGGAAAAGTGTTTATTTAGGTCGTTGCTGTAAGAGAAAGCCGCATCAGAAAGCACTTAGCTTTCGGGCAAATGTCCCGCAATATATTTGCTCTTTGAATGTAATAGCTATTCAAAATCTATTAACTTTAGTTGAAAGTTTTAACTTAATGTATGCTACTTAACTCTGTACAATTTTGGCTGTACTCCTTGATTTTGGGTGGTCGAAATCTCATAAATATTTATACGGTACAATAAACATGCGGGTGTGAAACACTTAAAGAAGAAATACACATGAATGCAAAAAATAAAAAAAATAACAAAAACAAAAATATGTCTGAAATAAATTCATTGTGCACAATTTTACAATGTCTAAGCAACTCTCTCTTTACTATTTCTTGCACATATGCATAATATAGTATCAATGGAATTTAACGAGAACAAAAAGATGACAAACTAAAGAAATATGCCAGATATAGAAATTTTAGCAAAAATTATAGTAATATCCTTAAGCTATACTATATATTGGAGATGTTTTAGGTAGGTGACATTGACAGCCGTTGATTCTCTATGCTACTCATTTCTATTGCCGTGCAATCCTTACCTAGGTTATATGTTGGAGATGTTTTAGGTAGGTGACATTGACAGCCGTTGATTCTATATGCTACTCATTTCTATTGCCGTGCAATCCTTACCTAGGTTATATGTTGGAAATGTTTTAGGTAGGTGACATTGACAGCCGTTGATTCTATATGTTACTCATTTCTATTGCCGTGCAATCCTTACCTAGGTTATATGTTGGATATGTTTTAGGTAGGTGACATTGACAGCCATTGATTCTATATGTTACTCATTTCTATTGCCGTGCAATCCTTACCTACGCAGACGGTGGACCGGGTAGCCTCAAAAGAATTTTGAACCTCTTTCATGCCTAATGACGACGGACTGAGGAAAAATGACAAGTCAGGAGTTAAGAACATGAAAAATCGTTTCTTCGATTGATGTCTTCAACTGTTCTTCTACATCAACGTGCTGAATATTTGTCGAGTCATTTACCACTCTCAG
The DNA here is from genome assembly GCA_029931535.1 of Margaritifera margaritifera. Taxonomy (NCBI): domain Eukaryota; kingdom Metazoa; phylum Mollusca; class Bivalvia; order Unionida; family Margaritiferidae; genus Margaritifera; species Margaritifera margaritifera. Next base: position 3,087,114 of record JAQPZY010001484.1, read on the forward strand.
TTGATAAATATGTGCGAAATAGCTATCGCAAGATTTTCACTAGCAAAAGTGATCAATACCTGTCGTGAACGATCAGAATCCTGTACGTGTACAGAATGATTAAGAACTTTATATATATATATAAATGAAAAAGTGAACAAGCATTGGGCTGGCAGAAATAGAAACTAATAATGCAGTTTAATAATTAGAAACTAGTATTTACTTCTACAAATGGATTACAATTCTTCTAGAACGACCTCCCCCCCCCCCCACGGCCCCTCAAAAATAGTAGAAATATAAATGGTAGAAATATATAATATTAACGCAGTTTACTAATAAAACAGTAGTTTTTAGTTCTACAAATATGGCTCAATCGGCCAAGAACAACCCCCACTCTCCAACAAAACCCAAAACAATCCAAAACATACCTAACACGTGTAATAGTTCGTTTGTGCACTGCTAAACCTTTGCCAAAGCATACCTGTCACAATTAAACTTGTTGTAAATGCATGCAAATTCGTACAAGATTGTTTTTTATTTATTTGCCATCCACTTGTTATATATCTACTATATATGTAGCCTGTAAAGTCTATCAGGTGCAATATGTCGTCATTCGTTTGATATATGTACCGTTCGCTAGGAGTCTTAACAAATTTTCCCGCCACAAAAATTTCATTATTTGCGAAATTTAATTAAAATATTTACAGTTTTTACCTTACAATTTTCATAATAACATCTCATAATCTCACTATATATATATATCCCTGTGAACGTTCTCAATTGTCACTGGAGGAAGACCTTGCCTTAGGTTAAAATGCAAGAAAACTATTTATTTCCCTATGCCGTTTTCTAATTTTTGTTTATATATATATATATATATATATATATATATATATATATATATATATATATATATATATATATATATATATGTGTGTGTGTGTGTGTGTGTGTGTGTGTGTGTGTGTGTGTGTTTACTTTGAGGAAACAAGTTCATCATTATTGCATATACAGTAGTACTGGCCAAACCCAATCAAAATTTAAATACCGTTTGTATAATGAAAAAATCAAATGACCTGATCAGGGTTGTTTAAAGTATATCGTAAAACATATATATTTTTTTAAAATCTAGGAATGAAATACTTAGGTTGCATATTTTATATAATTATTATGAAAAGATTTATATGAGACGCCCTAATTAGATCTCAGAAATTAACTGAAAATCTTGTATGCACAGCATGTTTCAAATCGATGATCACTGAACTGAAGCGAATCTTATAAACTATAATGAAAATTTTGCAAACTTAAATGAGTATTACATTACAATTATGCATGAAGATTTAAAACTAGATAAATTTTATATTTGCTTAAAATAATATAGATCAATGCGATTCAACTAACCAGAGAAATTTGACAGTAGAAATGTACCTCGTGGCTAAACTGCCTTTAGCAGACAAAAAATAGTACTTTCATTCTAAACACTACGATCACCTCTCATTGCCCTCAGCAGCCTATTACCAGTGACCTGTAGGACTACACCAGAACCTGGTTGCCATTACTTTCCCGGAAGGTCCGTATTTACAATCATCGGAATAATATAGCCATATAATTAAGGCCGGAATACCTGCGTAACCACGCTGATGTAGGGCAACAGCCAGACGGGTTAGCAGTATTTATGATATTATAAGGACGTGATAGTAAAAGCTATTTGCAGACTGTTCATTTCTAATCTTAACACAATGACATTAAAGGGAACTGGAAGGATCTGAGAGGGACTGAGGACTAGCTTTGATTTTCTTTGTAGGTACTGGAGAAAAATAGAATACATTTGACTCTTACAAACTTCATAAGACAAAAGAAAAAATATCATGAAGTTCAAAACTATCGAAATAAGACAAAAAGTGAACAAAAGCACTTAAAAAGAGATATAATTAGAGGTTTTCACGCCATTTTGAAAGTATCATAGTCAAACCATACCAGGTATTTAAAAAAAAATTATAATTCCTATTAAAACTGGACAGAAGTTGACCTTATAATTTTTTACTTACTTCTTTGAAATATATATCATAATGCTTTTATAAGGTGTTCGCTATTAAAATACAAAGAAGACAATTTTTTAATTTTTCTCAAGAAATTAGTAGAAAAGTGAAATTTTAGTTCAAGCATACGACACTGGAAACTAACTTCTATTGATATTATCATAGAAACATCTACTAAATGCTATTAGTCTTGAGTGAGTAAGATTATCGCAACCCCACGGCTTATATTAGTCTTGAGTGAGTAAGATTATCGCAACCCCACGGCTTAGCTTTTCATATTTTCAGATCATTTTCATACCATTGGTGTCTTGCAAATTAAAATCTGTTACAATGATATATCTGCGTCCAGTATTTTTCAATCACATTTTCTTCATCTTCCTTTCATTATTGATATATTTTCTAAAAATTCATATTAGTGTATTGCGGAATTCCTCGAAATTCCCCAATAATCTCTAACCAGATGTGTATAATTCATCTTTGACTTATGATGTATTCGAAAAGTGGATCTAATTACAGAAATAATTTTTTTTTTAAAAAAGGCATTTATATCAAAGACTTTCTCAAACACGCTTGGCAGTTTTTTTGAGAAACCCATGGTTAGTAATTATTGGAGATACTTTCAAGTCTTCAACACGAAGCATTTTTTGCATATGTATTGGTTATATTGCGACTGTGCTAATAAAGTTTTCTTTAATAATCTATGTGGGCGAAAAACATCCTCTTTCTCTTCTTGGTACAGATGTACTAAATACATATGTATCATCTAAAATTTTATTTTAAGTTTTTTATTGGCATTTAATAGATTTGAAGTCAGTTATTGGCAGTTAATAGATTTGAAGTAAATTATTGGCATTTAATTGATTTGAAGTAAATTATTGGCATTTAATAGATTTGAAGTCAGTTTTTGGCATTTAATAGATTTGAAGTAAGTTATTGGTATTTAATAGATTTGAAGTTTTTTATTGGCATTTAATAGATTGAAAGTAAGTTATTGGCATTTAATAGATTTTAAGTAAATTATTGGCATTTAATAGATTTTAAGTAAATTATTGGCATTTAATAGATTTGAAGTCAGTTGTTGGCATTTAATAGATTTGATGTCAATTATTGGCATTCAATCCATTTGAAGTCAATTATTAACATTTAATAGATTTGAAGTCAATTTTTTGCATTTAATAGATTTGATATAAAATATTGGCATTTAATAGATTTGAAGTAAATTATTGGCATTTAATAGATTTGAAGTCAATTATTGGCATTTAATAGATTTGAAGTCAATTATTAGTATTTAATAGATTTGAAGTCAATTATTGGCATTCAATGGATTTGAAGTCAGTTATTGGCATTTAATAGATCTGAAGTAAATTATCTTTTAATAGGCTTTAACTACTATGGTACACTGCATAAAAAGTGGATTTCTGATTATTCCATGTGCTTAGGTGTAATCCCGCTGAACTGATAGATCTCATCTTTTTTTCTGTTTCTTTTTTTTTTAACTTAGGGAGATCTACAAAACAAACTAATTTGATTTTAATTTTAAAAAAACTATCGTTTTCTGTCTGCTAGTTCATCAGTGTTATCAAGAATGTAAACGCTTGCCGTAAATCATGCAACATTTTGATTTAATGGAACCATATGGCTCGATTCGGTAGACCAAGAAGTTCCATTGATCGAACTATGCACTTTCGTTATGCAGGTCTAGTCACACTTTCATGATCAATGATTATAAGTCTGCGTTCTGATGTTTTGATTTTCTGTCTGTTGCGTGGTGTATATGATCAACAGTGTATGATTCATCCAGCCTTTGACATCATGGCTTACTGGGAGGTGATCAACGGAGTGTGATTCATCCAGCTTTTGACATGAAGGCTCAGTGGGAGGTGATCAAGAGCAGTTTGAATAAAGTGGGCTTCCGAAAGTTGCCCCTGAGTTAAGAATATAAGCGGTAATAATAGGTCGAATGATATTATTATTTGAAATTTGCCACCACATTTCTTCAGACCTCCGCATTTTTTGAATACAATAAAACTTTAATAACTAAAATATTAATCTCACTGCTATTGGGTAGGCAAAGTTACAAATAATTTTTCGAGATAGTGAGAGAAATCAAAGGGCGTAAACTAACGTCAAAAGTGGTGTAAAACGTTATAGGGAAGATATTAAGCAAAAAGTTGGTCTTATTTGATTAGGTATTGAGAAAATGTAGCTTTATTTTTTGAATGTGTATCACATTTTCTTGACAACTGAATTGTAGTTATCCTCATAATTGTTGGACCTAAATCACTAGTGTTTCAAAAGAAAATACAAGTCTAGAACAAAAACATTTTTTTTAGTGATAACTTTTACACCTGTCAGTAGTTCCGCAATACATTGAGCTATAGGTAACTTAAGCGAAATCGAAATTTGATGTCATTACAATAGTCAGAAACACATTGTATGTCATTTCAATAGTCAGAAACCCATTGTATGTCATTTCAATAGTCAGAAACCCATTGTATGTCATTACAATAGTCAGAAACCCATTTGTCATAAAACTGTGTATTCTTTCCAGGATGAGAACTATATAAGAAACATTTCTGAAGTCATCTGTGAGTTCCAACTTGAAAGACTATATCTATCGAAAGTTGCTTCGGGCACATAATTGACTTTTCTAGTATTATTTTACGTTTGAAATGCAGGATAAAAAAGGGTAAATAGTAGAAATGAAAAGATGACAAACCAGGTAAGAGAATGGCTTCATCTGTGGCTAAACCATGCACAATTTAAATCTATATTAAACGACTGAAATATTGTAATTGGAACTAAAGCTATACAAATATGTAGCTATTATACTCATAAAAAAAATTCGTAACAAGCCATATTATGCAATTTATCATATGCCTCCATGTCTAAAGAGTGTCGCTGCTGTTTTCATGCAAGACGTAATTTGGAACATTCAAAGGTCACCCTAGCTGTCCTATACATTATCAGCATTCTAAAAGGGAATAAATGGTAATGAATCACTTTCCTGACAGATATGTTTACCTGTACAATCAAATGGAATACATAGTCATACACATGTTGAAGATACATGGGTGCGATTGGATACTGAGTCATAAACAATGTTAAAGATACATAGGTGCGATGCAATGCTAGAGTGCCAAGTAGGAAAAGTACTACATTTCCATTGATTCGGTTATAAAAATTGCTCTCGTTAGATCCATTTAACAGACGAGGGCAGTACTTTTTTTTTTTCGTATGGAACTATCTACTTTCGATTTCTAGCCTAAGTTATCTGCAATAAATAGAGTTAAGTCAGATCTAATTTTGTATCAGATAAGAAAACCGCTTCAGCTACATTTATCTAAATTATAAAGGATTAAAGTACTCAACAATATGGTGTTCTGTAATTGATCATGACAATGAGAGATATATTAATTTTCAGATACAGAAAATTGAAGATCTAAAAGGACCATCGGAAAAATAATCTAGGAAAAATGGTTGAGTCTCTTCTGAAGAGACAACAAAATGGATGTTCTTCGTAAATTAAGCATTCTAATGTTATACGTTGATGTCGATTAATTGATGTTCGTGTACCCTCAGTACTTACAATCTTTCACAAAAATGTAATTGAATGATTCTGACATTATACCATGGATTTGTAATTTCGCGAATTGTAGCAACCACGTAATTCACGAAAAATGTAACCGTCGATGAAAAAAAAAATTTAACCGTCGATAAAAAAAAATGTAACCGTCTATAAAAAATGAACCAGGGTATTGTATATTACTTCTATTGAAAGCTTAACAATAAAATGTTTCTTCTCCAAATGTTCGAATACAATTTACTGAAAGTTTGAAGAAAAAAAACCACAGCAATAAAAATGTCGCACTTGGTGGACAATGTAAACAATTTGTATTGATTATGTAATTGTTACCACATTCAGATTAAGTACTTTTATCTGAACGACTTTAAGTATGGTGGTAATAAGTCCTATATCCTTAAAACAATTTTTAGTGATTATGTATTTTTTAAAAAATATTATGTGGTTATCTTTATCAAATAATATTACATAATTTTCCATGAGAGATAGTTTTCATTGGATGACACAACGTCACGTGATATGTGTTATATCTTCATGTCATATTGTCATTCTGTATGCCTTATGGTTACGAGGTTATTGATTTGTATGTGACGTCATAACTTTACGGTCCTTGCACCATTGTACGATTCTAAAGAAAATTAAATTGCATTTTTCTTTCTCTTTAGATATTGTAGAAAAACAATTATCGATTTTTGTTTCGATAAATGTAAAATTTGAGGAATTACCAAACCCGTCATACTGACCTCCGCCAAGATCATTATGATAGATTTATTGGTTCAAACAATTTGATATTTATCTCAGCAAAGGCCTATAATTGTATAATGCAAAATACATTGACAAAAAAAGTAGAGAATTAAGAAAATAGTTTTATTTGTATACGTATGACTCAACAATAAAGAAAAAAATAAATATTGAGGTGTCCGCTGGGGGATATTCAGATATCCGCAGAGGGATATTGAAACCAATAATCACGTTTACATTGTGTACCTTATTTGTACCAATTAGTTCACTTATGTTATTATATTATTGCATCAAACTGTAGATCTTAAAAGAATCAAAATGCAAACAAAGACAATGAAAAGAATTAATGTCGAGTTTTTAAAAGCTGATTGTAATATTATGTTCTCCTTTTGTTGGATACTAAACCTTTGCGACCAAGGACACATACGATTTAGATACTCTAGGACACATAAAGTTTAGATACGCTATGACACATACAGTTTAGATACGCTAGGACGCGTACAGTGTAGATACGCTAGGATACATGAAGTTTAGATACGCTAGGACACAAACAGTTTAGATACGCTAGGACGCGTACAGTTTAGATACGCTATAATACATACAGTTTAGATACGCTAGGACACATACAGTTTAGATACGGTAGGACACATACAGTGTAGGTATGCTAGGACAAATACATTTTAGATACGGTAGGACACATACAGTGTAGGTATGCTAGGACACATACAGTTTAGATACGCTAGGACACATACAGTGTCGGTATGCTAGGACAGATACATTCTAGATACGGCAGGACACATACATTTTAGATACGCTAGGACACATACAGTATAGATACGCTAGGACACATACATTTTAGATACGGTAGGACACATACAGTTTAGGTGCGCTAGGACACATACATTTTAGATACGGTAGGACACATACATTTTAGATACGGTAGGACACATACAGTTTAGGTACGCTAGGACACATACAGTGTAGATATGCTCGGACACATGCAGTTTAGATATGCTAGGACACATACATTTTAGATACGCTAGGATACATACAGTTTAGATACGCTAGGATACATTTTTAGATTTTAATTTCAAGACTTCATACTATTGAGAGGCAAATTTACCTACTGTTAACTCGTTTTGAATGTGCTGTAGATGGTACCTATGAGCTTTGGTGATGTTTTAGGCCCACTGATTGCAGATAATTTCTAAAAGTATAAAACATTAATCATCCGAGCTTTACAACTGATCGCAGGAAAAGTAGAATTAATGCCAGCTAGTGACCGATGAAGCTTACTATTAGAAGCCTTCTGAAAATAGTAATAGAACAAGAGGTTTAAATGAAACACAAGTGTGTATAAATGAAATACAAGTGTGTATAAATGAAATACAAGTGTGAATAAATGCTGACGTTATTGATTCACATAATGTTCACGTAAGTCTGATAGCTAGTAAGGAGTATGAAACCGTGTGTGGTCTATTCTCTTCATTCTCTCTCAATTTACTCACGCTGATGTTTATTTTTTAAACCCAGAAAATATCAAATATGCGACAGAATAATTATTTTATGACCCTAAAACCGGTGAGGTGCCCTAGATCTCTTAATTTTCGCCGTGAAGAATATATTACAATCAATTAGAGAATTAAAATCAGAGTCCTGCAGAGCAGCGGAAACCTGTTACATTTGACATAACTTAATTATCTCGGAATTCAGCACAATAACCTGTTATGAAATATGAAGTCTTAATAGACAGCAGCTCTAGAAAGGTGATTATGTTTAACGAAGATGGAGAACACCATATCGAAAAAATAGGATCCAAATCTCTTAACATGGTGCTGAAGAAAAACAAAAAACAAAAAAAAACAAACAGACAGACTGGGTACCGTCTATATGCAATCTGATTAGCACGTGCTTCTCTACAAAATCACCAGTTATATTGTATGCAAGATATGCCACTCCTAAGAACGATACAAGAGAACCGAAACTAGGTTTTCTGTGCTGTCAGTATTACGAAAATTTCATTAAAATGGTGTACAATGCTCAGTACGGTGAGGTACACTGCTAGTAGGGCACACAATTATATCTACTATAAAACGACAGTATTCATTTCTTTACCTAGTTCCACAAGAATGGAACATATTTTCCTGCATGTTTCCTTTTTATGTTATTTGTTATTTCTTTATTTTTTTTATTTTTTTTTTAATTTGAATTTATTTTTTTATTTATTCATTTATTTATTTATTTGCAAAGAGGGGACACTACCATAAGCAAACACGCTGAGAGACAGGCATGCATGCAAACATTTTTTAAAAGCATAATCTTGTATTATATAGTTATATTGAAGACAGTTTGTCTACAGCAAACAAGGTCGAGGTACCTGCTCAAATTACGTTTGCTCTTACCATTCAAATACCTTAACAATCTCCAGCGAAGAAGGGAAGTTATGTAATTATTTGCACCGCCACCCCCACCCCCAGTTTGGAATCAACTTGTTTTAAAATTTTCACTGCTATTACCCATTGGTTGGTTATCACACTTTTCAGAGTATCATTACATGACCCTGTAAATATGGTAGTAGCACATTTATAAATCCAGAAGCTGTTTAAGAATTTGTAATAAAAGTGTGATACGGAGGACAGTTTCTTTCTGATTTTAACACAAACTGTTTTGTCAAAAGTTTTTGAGAGTATTACTACATAAATTAGGTAGGATGAACTGTATTCGGTTCCTTGCAGCTTGTAGAGCTGAAATGCAGCTTGTAGAGCTGAAATGCAGGTTGTAGAGCTGAAACGCAGGTTGTAGAGCTGAAACGCAGGTTAGTATTTTTAGTATTGTTCATTATTTATATTTCTTAAATATCCTTCAGAACTAATTAAATGTAGGTAAACTGTAACCAGTGTAATTTATCCTCCAAATACAACCATCCTTATAGCAAAAAATATGTGATTCAGTGTTGGTTTTGTGTCATTCAGCGTTGGTTTTATGTCATTCACTGTTGGTTTTATGATTTATAATCTTTAAAACTGAATATGTAACATGTGTTGAGCTATTATTTTAGCTTGATATAGCATACATTTTTGTATCGCTGAAGTTGATTGTTTTTGTAAATTGATTCGACATTAAGACCTAAGTCAAGTCACCTTGCCCACTTGACACAAAAATAAAAGTAATAATAATAAAAAAATTAAATAAAGCACAAAATAAGTTAACAAAGAATCATGTCTGTGTCACAGCCTCTATGCAAATCCATGGATCGAAAAGGTCAGTAACTTCTTCAGTGAGCCAGGTGTTACTTGCCTTCATAGAACTGTCTTTAGGGATTAGACGTTGTCTCAGTGAAAAAGGGCTATCTTTGCCATACATCTTGTTTCGAACACCCACTAATATCACCGTGTGCCAGGGCGAGCAGCACAATCTGTCGAAGACCCGAAGAGCCAACTTAACCAGTAAAAATCAGTCTAACATCTTGCGATCCTCAGCGGTAAAAGGCAAAGCAGAAATGACAGTTAGCTTTTCTTTGTCGTTTAATGTTTCTCAGAAGCCGTAATTAGTGACGACAAGAACCCGGTTCGTCATGACATTAACGCAGCGATATTGATCAATAGAGAGCTCTCCGACAAATGACGTGATAAACTTCAGGTGTAAAAGTCTTACATCCTCCACTGTAAATGAGGTATATCCTTTCTTTTCTTCAATAGAAGGAGTATGCATTTTAATGCTGCTGTGTTTGTTTGTTCATGTGTGTGTGTGTGACGGTATGGAGGATAAAGAAAGTTTCATAATAGAACAGAACATGTGCGTGTTTTGTTTTGGGTTTTTTTGTCTTGATTTTTGGCTTTTGTTTATTGATGTTGATAATATTAATTAATACTATCAGTTTCTAAGTTGGAACTGTCTGTATCCCAACCGAAGGGATAGATTTTATAGGTACCATGAGAGTGCAACGTATTTGAGTATAGTAAACATTACTATAGGTACCATGAGAATGCAAAGTATTTGAGTATAGTAAACATTACTATAGGTACCATGAGAAACCAATGTATTTGAGTATAGTAAACATTACTATAGGTACCATGAGAATGCAAAGTATTTGAGTATAGTAACCATTACTATAGGTACCATGAGAATGCGAAGTATTTGAGTATAGTAAACATTACTATAGGTACCATGAGAATGCAAAGTATTTGAGTATAGTAAACATTACTATAGGTACCATGAGAATGCAATATATTTGAGTATAGTAACCATTACTATAGGTACCATGAGAATGCAAAGTATTTGAGTATAGTAAACATTACTATAGGTACCATGAGAATGCAAAGTATTTGAGTATAGTAAGCATTACTATAGGTACCATGAAAATGCAAAGTATTTGAGTATAGTAACCATTACTATAGGTACCATGAGAATGCAAAGTATTTGAGTATAGTAAACATTACTATAGATACCATGAGAATGCAAAGTATTTGAGTATAGTAACCATTACTATAGGTACCATGAGAATGCAAAGTATTTGAGTATAGTAAACATTACTATAGGTACCATTAGAATGCAAAGTATTTGAGTATAGTAAGCATTACTATAGGTACCATGAAAATGCAAAGTATTTGAGTATAGTAACCATTACTATAGGTACCATGAGAATGCAAAGTATATGAGTATAATAAGCATTACTATAGGTACCATGAGAATGCAAAGTATTTGAGTATAGTAAACATTACTATAGATACCATGAGAATGCAAAGTATTTGAGTATAGTAAACATTACTATAGGTACCATGAGAATGCAAAGTATTTGAGTATAGTAAACATTACTATAGGTACCATGAGAATGCAAAGTATTTGAGTATAGTAAGCATTACTATAGGTACCATGAAAATGCAAAGTATTTGAGTATAGTAAACATTACTATAGGTACCATGAGAATGCAAAGTATTTGAGTATAGTAAACATTACTATAGGTACCATGAGAATGCAAAGTATTTGAGTATAGTAAGCATTACTATAGGTACCATGAAAATGCAAAGTATTTGAGTATAGTAACCATTACTATAGGTACCACGAGAATGCAAAGTATTTGAGTATAGTAAACATTACTATAGATACCATGAGAATGCAAAGTATTTGAGTATAGTAACCATTACTATAGGTACCATGAGAATGCAAAGTATTTGAGTATAGTAAACATTACTATAGGTACCATTAGAATGCAAAGTATTTGAGTATAGTAAGCATTACTATAGGTACCATGAGAATGCAAAGTATTTGAGTATAGTAAACATTACTATAGATACCATGAGAATGCAAAGTATTTGAGTATAGTAAACATTACTATAGGTACCATGAGAATGCAAAGTATTTGAGTATAGTAACCATTACTATAGGTACCATGAGAATGCAATATATTTGAGTATAGTAACCATTACTATAGGTACCATGAGAATGCAAAGTATTTGAGTATAGTAAACATTACTATAGGTACCATGAGAATGCAAAGTATTTGAGTATAGTAAACATTACTATAGGTACCATGAGAATGCAAAGTATTTGAGTATAGTAACCATTACTATAGGTACCACGAGAATGCAAAGTATTTGAGTATAGTAAACATTACTATAGGTACCATGAGAATGCAAAGTATTTGAGTATAGTAAACATTACTATAGGTACCATTAGAATGCAAAGTATTTGAGTATAGTAAGCATTACTATAGGTACCATGAGAATGCAAAGTATTTGAGTATAGTAACCATTACTATAGGTACCATGAGAATGCAAAGTATATGAGTATAATAAGCATTACTATAGGTACCATGAGAATGCAAAGTATTTGAGTATAGTAAACATTACTATAGATACCATGAGAATGCAAAGTATTTGAGTATAGTAAACATTACTATAGGTACCATGAGAATGCAAAGTATTTGAGTATAGTAAACATTACTATAGGTACCATGAGAATGCAAAGTATTTGAGTATAGTAAGCATTACTATAGGTACCATGAAAATGCAAAGTATTTGAGTATAGTAAACATTACTATAGGTACCATGAGAATGCAAAGTATTTGAGTATAGTAAACATTACTATAGGTACCATGAGAATGCAAAGTATTTGAGTATAGTAAGCATTACTATAGGTACCATGAAAATGCAAAGTATTTGAGTATAGTAACCATTACTATAGGTACCACGAGAATGCAAAGTATTTGAGTATAGTAAACATTACTATAGGTACCATGAGAATGCAAAGTATTTGAGTATAGTAACCATTACTATAGGTACCACGAAAATGCAAAGTATTTGAGTATGGTAAACATTACTATAGGTACCATGAGAATGCAAAGTATTTGAGTATAGTAACCATTACTATAGGTACCATGAGAATGCAATATATTTGAGTATAGTAACCATTACTATAGGTACCATGAGAATGCAAAGTATTTGAGTATAGTAAACATTACTATAGGTACCATGAGAATGCAAAGTATTTGAGTATAGTAAACATTACTATAGGTACCATGAGAATGCAAAGTATTTGAGTATAGTAACCATTACTATAGGTACCACGAGAATGCAAAGTATTTGAGTATAGTAAACATTACTATAGGTACCATGAGAATGCAAAGTATATGAGTATAATAAGCATTACTGCAGAGGGACCTTAACACAATTAGACGAAAATTACGTCAGAAATAACTAGACAATGTAAATGACAGGGCGAGTACTAACGTACTATAATACCTTGCTCTGAAACACAACAAAGGCTGTAAAATCATCTGTTGGACAGAATTATAGATTGTAAGTCTGATTTTTAAAATGGCCCTTTTACAATGTTCTATTTTTAAAACGACCCTTTTACAATGTTCATCAATCATTTGGAGATTTCTTTTTGAAGTTGGACATTTTCTGCTTGGTTTGAAATCACACATTGTTTGGAGGTATTTCTTCAAACGTTTTTAGGCATGCGAACATCATATGAATTGCATTTTTGCATTTTTCTATCTAAGTTTAAAATATAAATTTTCATGTAAGACACAAGTTTGTTCGTTTCGGTTGAAACTGAGAACTTGAATGTTCACAATTATGCGTTTATTTGATGCGTATTGGTTCCAAGGTAATGTTGCATTAATGTTATAGAAGACTTCTTCCAGTGTTAAATAAATCATATCAAAAATTATTTGTTATTTTATTTTAAAGATAGTGCGTGGTTAAGGTACGTATTTTAATATCTTACAGAAACTACGTATAACACTATCTGTTTTGTGAACCAATCCTTTCTAAAAATGATGGAGACCGAACCTCTTCTCATGAAACTCCTCTTGCAGTTTACACGAACCTTAACATAGATTGTACGTCTATGACTTAACATAGATTGTACGTCTATGACTTAACATGATCGACGAGCTTTACATTTTTAGATGTAACTGAACATTCAACCGCTTCAAAACTATAGCTCCGGGTGCGTAGAAAAACTTTCAGTGGGATCAATGTTTTCTCCTCGGACATAAATATAAACAGAGAGTGCTTTTCTGAAGTTTCGTCACATATTAGTGTTAAACAAATGTTTGCTGTTTTACAATTTTCCTTACTAGGTACTACATTACTAAATATTTTTATTTATTACCATAATTTTTTTTAAAAATGTTTGCTGGACTGCATTGAACAGAATACCCCTAAAGAAACATTTCGAAATATTTTATTAATACGATTTGAAACTTTGTATTTTGACGTCAACAAGCATTGCAAGACACGCTCCGCTTCCGTTGTGACGCGTGCATATTTGTGGCCATCATATAATATACACAGTGCCAGTTTAAGTGAGACTCAGACAAGTTTTCAGATGTATCTATTTGAACATTGTTGTTGTTCTATCAGACCAATAACTATCTGTCTGTCTGTCTCTAAAATTTTACAGTGCTACTACAGTATAATACAGGATATAATTTTGCCTTTAACCTCAATAATTTGGATTGTAATTATTCCGTTCTTCAGAGATTGACGAATGCCTGGAAGGGACACACTCCTGTGACAAATATGCCGACTGTGTCAACACTCGAGGAAGCTATAAATGTAAATGTAAAGAAAGCTACCATGGTGACGGATACATATGTGAACGTACGTATTCCTTCATTGTAACATTTGGAAATGTATTCTTCTCCTTAAGAAATTTTATACTTTGAAGAATTCAGACCTCTCAGCTATACGTAAGTGCAGTCAGCACAGAACAAATAAAGTGATTGAAACGTAGAAATCAATAATTTAGTATCTCATCATTTGAAACTATTCATTTTTAAACGTATTATATCTACTGCTCTTCATAATATTCATTAAATAATTACTACAAATACACGAAATAAAAAGAAATGAAATGATAATTTTTCAGCTATTTGCACTGGCAGCTGCCGCAATGGAGGACGATGTATCGCCCCGAACGTGTGTGAATGTCGTCATGGATACATTGGCCCCAACTGCGAACTTGGTAAAATTGGTTTCCTTTTAAGATTAGTAAAGTTGAAAAAGCAAAGCAAGATATTCGCGCAAGAGAAGATTCGATTGAAAGACACACAAGATATTGACAATGAAAATCACGATGAAAACTTTAATTACTTATGTGACACAACAATAAAATACAATACCAGATCTCCCCAATGTATCTCTGAAAATTCTGTGCGAACGAACATTGAAATGACTCAAAACTTTATATTCACAATACTATCTATCTATCTATCTATCTATCTATCTATCTATCTATCTATCTATCTATCTATCTGTGTGAGTGTGTTTGTGTGTGTGTGTGTGCGTGAGTGCAAATCAATAAATAACAATTATATACTTAAAGGTTGGAGTTGATTTAAACAATGTCTGTTTGCAAGATCGTTCCGAAAATTGTACATAGTATTTACACTCTGGACTGAGAAACAAGTGCATTGCACTTATATTTCTCAATTGGTTTCCATACGTTATAATTCCTGATTCCGGTGTTTTCTCAATTGGTTTCCATACGTTATAATTCGTGATTCCGGTGTTTTCTATAATTGGTTTACATATGTTTCTTAATGAAATTCATGATCGAGTCTGGTTCCATTTAGCAGAGAAATAAAACTTCGTATTATATCCAAAGAAAATCTCAGTTTGTTCTGAGTTAATCTGAATCACGATCAGAATAATGTAAAATTTAAGACGAAGGTTTCCTTCGATTGTCTTGTCACAGCATTGTCATTCGTATTTGTCTTTGCATAATTTGCTGTCAACGACTGTATAATTTTCTTCCCTGAACAAGTACCAGCTGAAGATTCTTAGTTTGATGCCTTGCTAACATTACCAGCCACACATACATTTGTCTCAGCGATATTTTGAATCAGAAAGTCATTATTTTTTCGGGACATTCGGGTAATATAATCGAAGTTTTACCACCTCGGAGTCAACGTGCATCGTTCACTCTTTCCTTATTATAACATTAGCTGTAGAATAAATTCAAACTAACAGAGACAACGCTCGTTAATTTGAAAATAGAGTACATTTATCGTTTACATTTTATAAAGTATTTTTTAAAATATTATGATTCAACAGAATGGAGACTAAAAATAATACACGCTACCCCACTTGTTACATATCCTGTTATTCAATCTCTATTAGAAAAACACCACAGTGTCTCTGATTGCATCAATTAAGAATATTTTCTCACCATGCTTACCGTTAGAAAGATTAAGATCGTGGTAAATTATAGATCTTCTCACCATGCTTACCGTTTGAAAGATTGAGATCATGGTAAATCCCATATCTTGAGATCATGGTAAATCCCATATCTTGAGATCATGGTAAATCCCATATCTTGAGATCATGGTAAATCCCATATCTTGAGATCATGGTAAATCCATATCTTGAGATCATAGCAAATCCCATATCTTGAGATCATGGTAAATCCCATATCTTGAGATCATGGTAAATCCCATATCTTCTCGAAAGTAACAAATACCTTAGTATTAATTTCCTACCAAAAATAATGCACTATAGAAGAGACAGAGGAAATTAATTACCTAACAATTTAAGGTTATGCCTTTGTCAGTTACACTATCTCGATGTATGCTTCAGACTGTTGTTGTTGGATACTTCTCATAATAGTTTCCTACAGAAAAATGCTTCGGGCTAAAAAATATTGTATTTATCAGTTCTATTGGGCTTTATGAATACGACTCTGTGGTTTAATTACCTTAGTTTATTATTATTATTATTATTATTACTATTATTATTATTATTATTATTATTATTTTACCAGACATAGACGAATGCGCTCTGGGCATCTGGGCGTGCCGAGGTCACTCTGTCTGCGTCAACGATCCCGGCTGGTACCACTGTGACTGCCTTGAAGGTTTCCATAGCAACTGGCCAGACAACAGCTACGGAAGTCTCTGTTTGGGTACTATTTCCACCTGAATTGTTTAAATTTTTTCAACTTTTTTTTTTTTTTTTTTGGGGGGGGGTATACAATCGTATAACTTTATTATACAGATTTTCATTAACCTTTGTGAAATGTCTCGAAATGAATATAAAAATATTTTGTATGTGAATTCCTCACGTTACCGCCAATATTCAACCGGGATAGAGCGATTCAGAGAGAAAATATGTCTGAAAGTTGCATCTTGCTAAAAGCTAATTGTATCGTTTTTTAATACGCCTGCCATAGGAGCTTATTAACTTATAATGCTGTCCGTTCGTCAGTATGTTACCAATTTTTTTTCTCCGCACAATAATTTGAGCTTCTCACCAGCTACAGTTACTAAACTTTGTGGATGGCTTACATTTGAGGTAAGGAAGAAATCTGTTGATTTGGGGGTCAAAAGATCAAGATCTCTGTGACTGAAAGAAGAAAAATGGCTTCTGCACAATAACTGAAGTTCTCCACCATCTACAGTTATCAAACTCTGTGCATGACTTGCACGTGGGGTATGGGGAAAAAACTCTCAATTTCGGGGTTAAAAGGTCAAAGCCAAGGTCACTGCGACTGAAAGAAGAAAAGTTACCTCTGAAAAAATAATTCAGTTATCTACATAAAGAACTATTAAACACGGGGCGGGCGTATAATATGGCATTCACAGTATTCTTATCCTTTGCTATTTTCCTTATATACTAACAATAACTGATGAAAGCTGAAGTCGACTTAGTTACTTCGTTTCAAAAACATTGCCAATGTGTCATATAAATGTTAATAAATTGCGTAATTTTATACTTCATCTAGAGCCATTGCACTAGACACAACAGAAAATCAATATTAGCAATTTCTGTTCCATCCATCGTGAAAGTTGTTTTCGTAGGATTGAGATAAGGAACGTCATAGTTATCTGACAATGATTTCCGACATTAATCTCCCAAGACATCTTCTACAATGTCGATATTTTAGCCTTCATTCAAGACATACCAATTTTCGTGGATTTCGTGGATGGTATGAACTACGTATTTAGGACCCATATAAGCAATGATTCTTAGGTTGAACAAGAAGATTTGTTTCTCATTTCTTGAATTTAAGTACCGACGGTTTTTCGCAAAACCACGAAAATTTATATCATAATTTTCTCCTGAACCTATTATAATTATGTGCATAATTTTTTTTCATCTCAGTCGTCCCGTACCTTTGTTTGTTACTTATATGCAAGCATGCTATTCATCGCTGACTTTTAGAAAATAACGCATTATAACACTCTATGACCTTTAACATAATCGCCTTTGATGCAGATTAGAGAAGTATTTTCGTTAAAGCCTGACAGACCAGATAGGCCTTCAGTTTTAGCTACATTTTTTGTAGGGAGGTTTTTATGGCAATAGAAAGCTCATTACATTCGTCTGAGTTTATATCAAACCATATCAATAAACTTCCTTTGATCTCATCACTTGTGAGTTCTGGTTCCCCTCGAAACCAAGTCTGTTGAGTGTTCGAGGGGATTAAAACACAGAGAGAGAGAGAGAGAGAGAGAGAGAGAGAGAGAGAGAGAGAGAGAGAGGGAGGGAGAGCGCAGACAACTGTGTGCTAGGGATGTACTTACCTGTTCATGTGGAACGTCATTCCTTTAAAACTAAACAAAAAACAAACAAACAAAAAACCACACACAAAAATTAATTACTCAAGTGTCGTATTTGAGTAGCTTGCTGAGGTTACTATAGCTACATTAATGACATATTATGTTAAGTAATGCTGGAGACTTACGAGTTAAGGTCACATGCAAAGACATTGTCAACAGAAATGCCAGATCTCTGATATATGTCAATTGATTTGGCTTTACGCTATTTCTGCATCGATCTTAACTAACTACAATACTGCTTTTGTATTACTGAACCATTTTCCTATTATTTCCGAGCATTGTAAAGCACAAAAGCATCAGAAATCTACCGTTTATGGTGAGGTCAGCTACGTCAAATCGTCAGAAATCTAACGTTTATGGTGGTGTCACCTACGTCAAATCGTCAGAAATCTGCCGTTTATGGTGGTGTCAGCTATGTCAAATCGTCAGAGACCTACCGTTTATGGTGGTGTCAGCTACGTCGAATCGTCAGAAACCTACCGTTTATGGTGGCCTCAGCTATGTCAAAGCAGGAAATGGCACAAAGGATATCATTTGTTAACAAGATTACATCGTTTACAGAGGAAAAGCTCTTTTATCTGTCTTCCATCGAAACTTTGTCCTAGAAAGAATACGTTACTCTGTATTTTTTCTAATTTGATGGCCGTACAATTTGTTGTTCTACTTGAGCTAGATCAACTGAAAGGACACACTGTATTTCAATTTTATGAACGTTTTCACACTTTTCACAAAATAATGAAGATTTGCTCTTAATTATGAGGACTGAGATATCAATTTACTCTGTCGTATGGTAATGAGACGAATACTGACCGTACTGTTATTAAGGGTCTGTTTGGTCTTCATAACTACACGTTCCAAGTTGTTGACTTTTTCTATCAAACTTTTTGTATCTCTAAGGTAAGGAAAAGTATTTTCAATGTTACACCGTGCCAATATTTTCTCTTCAACGAAATTAGCATTTTATTTGGTAGTGTTTTACCATTTTATGAGTTTTCCCTCTGCAGGTTACCCCCAACATTTCCAGCTGTGCTAATCATACACAGGACGTTATTTCAGTCATATAGAGTAGTGTTTTATCATTCACATTTCTGTACATTCTCGATAACAGTGCTCTCCATGGAGCTCTGGTTTCTGGGCAAGGTTGTATAATCAGGATACAGTTTGTGTAAGAAACAACTTGTTGCGTTATACCTGATACGCTTCTTCATTGAACAATCGCAGCAGCAGTCCTTTTCAGACATTTCCATGAATCACTTGCATCTTCCCAGGCCTCATTAAATATTTATAAGGCATCAATGGGATTGGCAAGGGGATTTATCATAAAATAGTTTGGGACTAAAAATAGAAACCAGACTAGTTCTGTAGAAGACTAAGCAGGCTGCCATTACCAGACCACCTGCATTTCTTAAGGCTGCTGGTACACCAGACAGGTACTGAGAATGAGTTGAGCGGTTGTATTGTACAGTTTAACACCCGAGCAGGTTACCTATGATTTCTTTAACATTTTTAATAATTACTGAACGGACAGAACAAGAACAAACTTTCATCAACAATTATCAACAATACTACAACGACACGATACTACCCCGAGCTTGTCAGTTACATTTTTCAAAAAGACAATTACCTTATCATTATTTTGCGTTATATATACATGCATATGATGAAGTATCTTAAAGATGGGAAGCTTTATGTATTTGAAACTGAGTGCGCCTAAAGACATACCTTCACATATTAGATTATAGTATATGTAGGTATACGATAGGAGACTTAAACCACTGCGATAATGTCATTTAAATGTTGCTAACAGATAATATAATATTTTCTTGTTGTGTGCTAAATATGAAGATATATCAAATTAAGTGCCAGCGATATTACAATGGAAGTTTCTTCTAAGTTACAATACTGCCACGTCCTCTCTAATATTATACCAACTTATGTTCCGAAAATTATGTCAAAAAACACAAAATGTTTTAAACAGCTTGTCAACATGATATAGTTTGCAAACTTTTAGCAAATAAAAATAAATTAAACATAAATATATTTTTATTGCAAACAAGGCAATTTGGATCGGCTTAAAAGTTTTGTCGCCTTTCTCAAGCAAGAATACTTTATAATACAAAAAGGTTTAATATAGTTGGGATATGTACACAATTAATTTCATAAATAAATATTGTAATGGTGATATTGAAAGGAGATAATGAAGAAAAGAAAAAAAGAAGGTTGAAAAGAGAAGAATCTAGATCCAATGTCACATATACATGAAAAGACTCAAGCATTGTTGGGATCGAACCGTTCCGTAGCTTTTTTATATTTGTGTTCTGCCAACCTATAATTTGATGTTGCTATTTGGTTAGTTTGGGATTCCTCTTAATAATAATTCCAAATTTATATACAGATGGTTTAGTTATGGTTTAGTTAAAGTGCTAATATGCGTCTTTGATTAACATACCTGTGATATAATAAGAAATAATATTTATTAGTTTTGGCGACTTCTCCACATGCACAGATGGGAGTGTCACTTAAACCTACTCTGTACAGATGGTGCCGTAGGGAGCTACACTTATTCAGCTTTGCATTGCATGTATAATCGATAATTTTCTATCGCGAAGCCAACTGTTTTTGAAAGTATTTGTTTTTGGAAGCAGGAATTTTTTTAACTCCTCTAGCGACGTAAGCTGACATACCACGAATTGACACTGGCTGGTATAAACGAATTTCTGTAAGGAGCATACCTGTATGAAACTGAAACAATGTCAGACCTATTATGCAATGGATATCAGCTTGTCTCGCTAACATAAGGAGGAATCAATTCTTATAAAAATAGTGGGAACACCGTTGATAATTCTCTTGAAAGTTGTTAGTTTTTGACTGGTTCTCCTTTCACTCAAAGGAATAAAACCTGTTTTTAAATATAAACATTCTTTACTTGCGTAACAAGTAAACCAGCGATAATGCGGCAGCTTCAAGCTGTCTTCTTTCTATTTTAATCGAATTCTTCTCATTACAACCGTCCCAGACTACACTAGCATATTCCAGTACGGATCTAAAATAAGTCAGGTACAAGTCTGAAAGAGTTGCTCTGGAAAGCTTAAACTTCAATGCTCATATCAAGGCCAATTTTTCATTTCCCATTTTGGCTACATCTTCAATATGTTCAATATGTTCATTCCAGTACAAACCAGTCCGAATTATGAAATCAAGTTGTCTATGAGAATTTAACAAAGTGTACGCTTTTGCCATCTAACAATATTTCAGGTACTTGTAATTTGTTTTGAGCACAAAATTACTTCATTTTTCGTAGCAGTCCGTGTTATAAGGCACTGTTTTGACCAATCATTTAATTTTTCAAATGTAAAATGTCAGTTTTGTTAGGAGGTTAATAATATAAAGATGAGTCATCTGCAAAAAGACGAGTAAGGAAATAAATTTATTCAGCAATATCATTGACTTAAACCAAGAATAATAAAGGGCCTAAAACGAAACCCTTGGTGTACTCCTGCATTTATATTTCTAACACTAGATAATGAATTTTTAATAATAACATTGCGCTTACAATCAACAAGACAGCTTTCAAAAGAGACAAGTTGATCATTGTTATTCCATGTTCCCTACGTTTAAAAACAAGTCCTCGATGCCACACAGCGTATGCTACATCTCAATCAATTTAAACAGTGTTGAGTTAGACGGTAAGAAGCCACACTAATACTTATAAAGATTATTTGCATGAAAAAAGTTCTAAAAATATTTATACACAATCTTTTCAAACAGTTTTCAAATGCAGTTTATGAGTGAAGTAGTCCTATAGCCGGATGCCAAACTTGTATCACCTTTTTTAAAGACTGGTACAACATTAGCTGACTGGTACAACATTAGCTGACTGGTACAACATTCGCTAATTTCCAGGAATTAGGAGAGGTTTCTTCCTGTAGAGATCTATTGAACAAATAGCATAAGACTCTATGAAATGATTGAGAAACAGGTTTCACCATCTTAGGACTTATAGGGTAGCGACCATTCGCCTTATTGACAGCTAAAGTTTGTATAGCATCCAAAACGTCATATTCAGTAACCTTAATAATTGATAGTTCATTATAAGTCATCATCATCATCATCATCATCATCATCATCATCAGGTTGAGTTCTGGAAAGGTCTGGTTTTGGTCTTCGATTGTCGATATTGACGCAAAATAGGAGTTTAAAATGTCTGCTTTTTAAATGTCTTCATATGCAAATAAATCAGATTGACGCGAGTCTGAGGATTGCAGAGGTCGTATTTGGTTCGTAAATTTTGATTCTGTCATGAAATATCTAGTGATTCTGTAGTGATTCTGTCATGAAATATCTAATGATTCTCAAAAGAAATTCTGGGATCGTTTATACAAGTAAATTTTAAATTTGCATCGAAGTTTTACTTTTTCCAGTCTGTTGAGTTCCTGGTACGAATGGCCTATTTACGCATTCTATACCGTTTTCTTCTCATCTTCCTGATAGCTGAATCATACCATATTTTGTAGTCTGGTCTTATCACGAACCTTTTATTTGGAATGCAGTCTTTGACGAATGTTAAGAATGTAATGTTGAAACTATTAACACAATCATTAATATCAGAGCAGTGGACAAATACCTGATCCGAAGTAAAGCTATTGATTTGATCATTAAGTTTATTAAAGTCTGCATTCTTATAATTGCAAACATTTCGCTCGAAACATCGATTAAGTTGCACTGCAAAATCGATAAAACAAAAATTTATTATATGATCACCAATACGACGGTCGACGGCATTTGTACCCACTTCAATGATTGTGATATTATTGGCTACAGAGTTGAGGAGTTGTCTGTCACTCTAGTTTGTTCGGTGATAAAATTGGAGAAATTATATTTACTTATGGTCCGCAAGATTCCCGCATTCTGACACTGAGAAAGAACGTTTTCATTAAACTCTCCCAGTACTATAACCTTTGATGCTGAACTCAAAGCTGCATCGACAGCACTATCAAACATTGACCAAAAGCTATTACCTAAATTGATTATTTGGGGACCTGTATAGAACGCCAACAAACAAGTTCTTTCGTAAATTATTTCAACCGAAAGACTCTCTATGTTCTGTTGTTTTCTAAATTGAAGCGTCTAATTACTCGCAACATTTCCAATACGTACACAATTACTCCTTCACCCGTATTTCTTCTATCTTTACGAATTCGAGGATGAAAACCGTCTAATTGTAGGCAATGACTTGAAGCCGTATCTTCCAACTTGCGCTCAGTTAAACACATAACATCATATTCGTCCACAACTTCTTTATTAAAAGACATTTTGCTTCTCAAACTTCTAATATTAAGATGAAACAATTTACTTTCATTTTTCGTTCAAGTTTCCGAGTCTCCGAATTTTTGCTATAGTTCCCACATGCGTTAAAAGATAGAATAATATTAATGTAATAACAATGTTCTTTTTGGAATTTAATTAGTACAAGCATACTAGATATAGAAAAATACAAGTACATTTACAGTTATCTACAAACGTTTGTCAGTCCTACCTATTTGTGAACATGTGTGACATACTAAAACAGACCTACAGACATCTAGTTAGTCTTTGCACACGCAGAACTATCCCTGAGGATCATGAGTCTGGTATTTGCCCCTGCTACTATAATGTTATTCTCTCATTCGAGTTAGGCAGAAATGTGGTCCCTGATTCATCGGCTGCCAGCTTGCTTTATGGAATTATATTGTTGTTAAGCCGAAATCCATTGGCTGACAGCCTGCTTTATGGAATCATACTGTTATTAAGCTGAAATATATCGGCTGCCAGCCTGCTTTATATAATCATACTGTTATTAAGCTGAAATCTATCGGCTGCCAGCCTTCTTTATGGAATCATACTGTTATTAAGCTGAAATCCATCGGCTGCCAACCTGCTTTATGGAATCATCCTGTTCTTAAGCCGAAATCCATGTATATTTGTATCACTGTAGGGGGAGAATTAAACTTAAGTTTTGATAACTTGTAACCCAACACAATTTATTTAAATTTGTGACAAATTAAATATGTTTAAACAGACATACGTGTATTCCAGACACACCTTGCATATATGTATTCACGACATACCTTGCGTACATATACTTCATACACACCTTGCACACATGTATTTAAGACACCTTGCATACGTGTACTCCAG
Source organism: Margaritifera margaritifera (assembly GCA_029931535.1). NCBI lineage: Eukaryota > Metazoa > Mollusca > Bivalvia > Unionida > Margaritiferidae > Margaritifera > Margaritifera margaritifera. The sequence goes on from JAQPZY010001484.1 coordinate 3,111,706, forward strand.
ACACACCTTGCATACATTTATTCACGACACACCTTGCATATATGTACTCCAGGCACACCTTGCATACATGTACTCCAGACACACCTTGCATGCATGTACTCCAGACAACACCTTGCATACATGTACTCCAGTCACACCTTGCATACATGTACTCCAGACACACCTTGCATACATGTATTGGACGGGAAGAAAGAGTCTGACTCCATTGTAGATTACTGAACAGTATACAATCATAATGACGGATGTAATACTTGCGTTTTCAGATACGAATGAATGCATCGGTGAAGGCAATGGTAACACTTGTCCCCCGTCCACAATTTGTAACAACATTGAAGGTGACTACACATGCGAGTGTAAACAGGAAATGACGTGCGTGAAGAGTAAGTCTATCTGCATATATATTTTTATATCATTACCTCTGTTGTTGTCTGTGTTTTTATTCCCCTATGTTCTCTCTGTCTGTATTATTTCTTCTGCCAAAGTACATTTCATTCTGTCAGTCTGTCCGTGTTTTTGTACGTAATTCTGACAAAATGTCTCATTATCTTAAAAAAAACTAGTTTTAAATTATGCTTAGCGATATCATCTTAAACTTAAAAGATACGAATGCTGTTGTTAAATAAACTTGAATAACATATAATTGGCAAAAATTAGAAATGATCAAAACCAGTGTTAAACGAGATTAATTAAAGCAAACGTCGATCGATACGAACGTTCTAGGCATTTCTTTGCTTAAACGATTTTATTATATATTTGTTAAAATTGTCCGCTTTTGTTTTTTCTCGATCAGAACTTACACTCATCTACTGAGTGGCGATGGCTTTTGTTATTTCTCGATTAATACTTGCAGTCGTCTACTGAGTGGCGTCTACTGAGTGGCGATGGCTTTTGTTTTTTCTTGATTAGTACTTACGATGGTCTACTGAGTGGCGTCTACTGAGTGGCGATGTCTCCTGGTTTAAATTAGATGTCAGTGATACATAAGAGACCCTGTGTACAATATTTTCATATGGAACCTAAATTTGGGCAATAAAAAAAATATCCATATCCATATGTCCTCGTGATAAACTTAATATCCCTATTTTGATATATGTCTGAAAACTTTATGTTAAGGCGGCGTGGATGTTATTAGTCCTATAATGAAGGCGATGATACTTACTACTAAATGACACTAACCATTGTTAAGATCTGCAATAGTATTTTGTATGGTAAGGCTTTGTATGGTAAGAGTTTGTATGGTAAGACTTTGTATGGTAAGACTTTGTATGGTAAGAGTCAATGTTGCCTAAGATCAAGAGATAACTTGCTTGCTGAAGCTTAATTGTTTAGTTCTTCAGTCTCAGGCACCCATGAAATATAATCATTGTGCAATATATATATATATATATATATATATATATATATATATATATATATATATATATATATATATATATATATAATGACATAAAAAGTTGGAAAACTGCGCGGGGTAAAACAAGTTTCAATATATTTCGATCTAAAAGAGGTCTTTCTAAGGGTACAGTAAAGAACATACACAAAAAGTGACATGCGTAGAACAATAAATATTTATAATTTGACACAGAGAGAAGCGCAGCTATCCAAAATAATGAGAGGTAAAAAATTAAGAGAAAGAACTAAATAAAAAAAAATAACTAGATTTCTAAAAGGGGCCTAACATCGAGTTATAAGGTGAACAAGTTTAGATTTAAGCTAGAAGCACGATAGTGCTGTTTTTATATAATCAGCATACAGGTTTTTATAACAGTATATATATAGTCAGCATACCGTTTCTTATAACAGCATATATATCAGCATACCGGTTCTAATAACAGTATATATATAGTCAGCATACCGGTTCTTAGAACAATATATATAGTCAGCATACCGGTTCTTAGAACAATATATATAGTCTGCATACCGGTTCTAATAACAGTATATATATAGTCAGCATACCGGTTCTTAGAACAATATATATAGTCAGCATACCGGTTCTAATAACAGTATATATATAGTCAGCATACCGGTTCTTAGAACAATATATATAGTCAGCATACCGTTTCTTATAACATTATATATAGTCAGCATACTGTTTCCTATAACAGCATACATATCAGCATACCGGTTCTTATAACAGTATATATATATAGTCAGCATACCATTTCTTATAATAGCATACATATCAGCATACTGGTTCTTATAACAGTATATATTTTGTCAGCATACCGGTTCTAGGAACAATATATATAGTCAGCATAGCGGTTCTTATAACAGTATATATATTCAGCATACCGGTTTTTATAACAGTGTGTATATATATATATATATATATATATATATATATATATATATATATATATATATATATATATATATATATATATATATATATATAGTCAGCATACCGGTTCTTACAACCTTTAACGTTTTGCAAAACATATACTAGTAATTATTTGCAAATGCAGATTGTATGAATACCATTCTTGGAACCGTTTCTTTTATCGGAGCATGATATATTGCTAAGGGAAGTTTTTCTTCAATTCTCTCCAGACTGCATATCTGAGGGGTCCGAACACGAAAATGACTCAATCTGGCGATCGAGATTTGACAAGTGTATGCAGTGCACGTGCCATGTAAGTCAATCTACTGAAAGTCGAATTAACCTGTACCGGTTTTGAATGCTAATTTTGCAGAATGCCAGTGATAATAAAGAACGCTGAAGCATTGTACATTTAGAGTTCTGATCTCAATGTAACCAACACAACTCTTTGTTAGATCTAAACTTAAGACTTTTGATTGGTCATTTTTAAGCTAGACTTAGATTTCAGCCAATCAGATGGCTGGATTTCAAACAAATTTAAGTCTGGACTTTAAGTTATATTTCTGAAAAGCAGACCAAATTCTTAAGTTTAAAAAAGGACTGAAAATCTGATATTAACTATTTTCTGGAAGAAAAATTATACAAATATAGATTCTTTCACCCTTTGTTCTTTTTACTTTTTCAAGATTAAGTTTGAATAATTATTACAATTGTTAAAAATAAAGAGGCAAAAAAAAAAAAAATAATAAAAACGTGCCGATTATTTGACAACAGAATATATGTTACTCCCGGAACCTTTTACGTAAAGAGTCCTAAATTATCTTCGAATTTATTCGTTTAAACTGTGATTTGTTTCAGTCAAATAAGGAAATACTCGAGATATCCATTCAAATCAACCTACGTTAGCATTTTGGTAATATGGAATTTGGCGAATATGGCTCAGCCTGAGTTCTTTTTAAACTGTGTTTACTATTTCCTTTTGTTCTTTTAATTCTCAGGACGGAGTAACCCAGTGTCATAGACTCCAGTGTAACTGCAGTGACAGAAACGTAGTTAGAGAGTGCTGCCCGCAGTGTGACATGACAAGCCAGTGCCAACATCAGGAGACGATGCTACGGAAAGGAAACGGCGAGAGGTGGACTTTCCAGTGTCAGACCTGCGAATGTCTGGTTTGTATCTTTTCCCGATTCTAACTGCATATAACGAGGTGTCATGCAGAATACAATTTAATTTTTCTTTCATTTCTTGGAACATTGATCTCTTTATCCGTACGATTTCTGGAAGATATTCTGTATTTGGCTTACTGACGCAGAATCTAACTATTGGTTTACGACCTCAAAAACCTGTTCAACATGAAACATCGTAAGTGAGGCAAGTCGATTGTTTCACGGATAATGATACGTTGTAAAAATTGTTAAAATTCTTGCCATGCGAGTATATTTTGAATTGTTCATAATAAATTTAAATGGTGTCGACTTTTTATAAAATGATCCCATAACTTACCTCTTTACTCACGTATGTTTATACTTTTTAAAACAGAGGTTGATCCAGAAATACTTTTTTTTCAAAGTGTTTCCAAAGTATGTGATTTAAAAAAAAATCCTTTTCTTTTTACATTTAAAGCAAATACATATTGTAATATAAAAACATGCACACCATAATCGTTGTTAATCTCTGTTATGGTGGCGCATATTTGTTTCCCCAGTAAGAACATTATTCTGACCGTATATCATATGTACCTCTATTTTCATATATATATATATATTAGTCAATGTTACCTTATTGTAGCATGGCGAGATTGACTGCTGGCCACTCGAATGCCCTACCCGCCGCTGCACAAACTATATACAGGAAGCAGGGGACTGCTGCCCACGGTGCATGGATGATAACCCCTGCTTAAACCAGAACCACGAGGTAGGCGGGGCCGACCTCTCAACCTTCACCTGCATGTACAAAGGTCAAAGGTTCCAACACGGAGAGAGCTGGATCCTGGATACTGACCCTTGTACAAGATGTGATTGTAAGGTAAAGAAACCTGCTCAGCTTTACAGCTCTTCCTTCTGCTATTAACTTGTAATATCTATACATTTATATTTAGAACGGGATCTGGCAAAAACTACACAGTCCAAAGTATAGATGCCATATTTTAAGTAAACTATAAAAAAATAATGCTATCAAAAGTTTTAATCATAAAAGTTTGTCACTTCTGCTCTTCGCACAGTCTCTTTGAGTAATTTCGATGATTAATACAACTTTGTATGCGAATCTCATTAACTAATGCAACCATATTATTTTGAATAATTCTTTGAAAAATAGAAAATGCAAACATGTCATTAGAAAAGACATATACCCCCCCCCCGCCAAAAAAAACAACAAAAAAACATCACAATTTTATGGAGTTCATGTGTGAAGAAAAATGACAATTATTTAGAAACAAAACTACAGAAATCAGCCAAGTCCAATGAGTATCTTCAGTGTATCATTTAAATAAATAGCCTACTGTGATATAATCAAATGTTTATTTGAGCGATACGTATGTCCATGATTGAAATGACAATACAGGTATCCATATGAAAACAGTTGAAAAGAAAACAACTTTACATACAAGCAACAAGTCAGTCAACCTTTTTTCTCTTGTATGCATTATGTAAAGCTATAATAAAAACCAGTACATCTTGGGGAGAAAATGACTGGCATAAAAGTCTAATGGGAGGCGGCAATGCATATAGTTATAGGATCTAAGAAATGTTGTAGATTTTGACCAAAGTAAGATCACATACCAGTTTATATATTATATCAAATGAATACGTCAGCTTGCATCCGCTGTCTGGGTTGCATCAAAAATGTCCATCTTGATTATTTTTTAAAAATAATTTCAGTGACTAATCGTTTTATTTTAGGTTGGCCATATATGCTGCACGTTCAGCCATACTTGTCACAACTATGTCGGTCTTGAGCCACTAAGACTTCTTCCTGACTCTCCTACCTCAGAGGGCATCTCACTTCCTGTTAATTAAGGGACACAAGTCAATTGCCGGGTCCACAAACAGTTTTCTAAATCACCACACACAAATGGCTGTTGTTTCATTACACGTTAAAGCAACATCCTTTATTCTTTGAGATGAAGGCTGTATAACATCTACTAGATCGACCACAGAACACTTTGAGATGAAGGCTTTATAACATCTACTAGATCGACCACAGAACACTTTGAGATGAAGGCTGTATAACATCTACTAGATCGACCACAGAACACTTTGAGATGAAGGATGTATAACATCTACTAGATCGACCACAGAACACTTTGAGATGAAGGATGTATAACATCTACTAGATCGACCACAGAACAGATAACATTACGTTTGCACATACCTTGTAAAAATGTTGCATTGACTTAAGAATTCAGTTAAGCTGTGCCGCAGCCTTTTAATGACAGAAAGTGACAATCAAGAATGAGATATTTAAAGGCACTTTTTGCATTTATTTGAAGATGAAGGAGATGACTACATATTAATATGTGGCAGATAAATGATCGAATGGCGATTCAGAGAAGCACGAATATAACGTCAAATTCTGTCTAATCTTAGGATCTGCAATTCCTAACGCTGTTATGATTATATTATCTCAAATGTGTGAGTCGTTCCTTTCTCTAATGTAGATAGCATAATCTGGAGAAGTGTCTTAGGATGATGTGGAAATGAAGCACACTATAATACAGATATAATCTTTTGAGATGTGTACAGACTATTATCTTTTCAAAGAGGTTTTCTGGTTTAAAAGAATAAGAACCATTCTCATGTCATGCTTACTGCAGTCAATGTCCTGTTTATCAAAGCTTTCTTGTGCTTTCTTGGATAGAATACATCTGCAGCGTTGACTGCTCTCGTCTTACAGAGTTGTGGCCTCGTGTATTGCCATTGTAATCAGAGTTGTAGTCTTGTGTATTGCCATTGTAATCAGGGTTGTGGTCTTGTGTATTGTCATTGTAATACAGGAGTTGATGTAAAACCAATGTTGTATTTTTAGCTTCCAAAAAGATTGGGGTTCCCCCCCCCCCCCCCAAATCATAACGCTTTATAGTTATCGTGCCTAAGTTTGGCGGATGTTTGTGTTTTCAAATGAGCACATCTGTGATGATTAATCTTTAGCTTAACTCACATACTGTTAAACAATAAATACTTGTATATGTCAGTATACATTTGACGATGTTAAATTTTGACACTGTTTGCGTTTTTCTAAAAGAAAGCCATACTTTATTCTCATCAAATAAAGGCCCTTTACAATTATTGAGAAGTGTCCACCTTTGCTATATGTGCAACAAATGGTATCTTTGCGTTTTTGGCACTTCGAGATGGTATAATTTTATGCTAAATCGAGCTCTTACCGTTCTATATTGTCTTTTGTTTTATTTGTATGATAATCCATGTTACACTGAATGTTTGTCTTTAAGAAAGAAAATGGACGAGCGTTCTGGAACGTTTCTGGTCAAGTTATATGTCTTGAAAACACTTTGCTAGGTCGATTGTTTTCTAATGAAAGACGAACTTGTATCATATATTTTGCCTAATTCAGAAACCCAGAGATGATGTGATGAAATCCGTGTAGAAAGATGCAACTCATGCAATAAAAGTGAATGTTAAAAACAAAAGTGTCGAAAATACAATATCCTTTGGTAAAGTGAACTGTATAACACAATATTACCACCCATCCTTCTATGCATGACTGAACAGCTGGAGAAACTTTATTTGTGCATGCATGTATGCTGTCTAAACGCCTTAATAATTTACCTAAAATCAATGTATTGCATATATGATTTTGTTATTTTATGGTTTTGATTGATCTTTTTCGACCATGGATCATATATCGTCAGTTTATATGTTTTATATCTTTGCATGTATCTATTATTGGGAGAAAGAAACTGCTTGTCCGTTCCTCTTTGTGCATCGGTGTACTTCATCACTGCACTGTTGGAAGAAAGAACAGAGATGACAAGAAACTGCCTGTTTGTTCCTCTTTGTCCCTTCGTGTGCTTCATCGCAGCACTACTGAAAGAAAGTACAGAGATGACAAGAAACTGCATGTCCATTTCTCTTTGTCCATATGTGTGCTTCATCACTGCACTGTTGGAAGAAAGAACAGAGATGACAAGAAACTGCCTCTCCGTTCCTATTTGTGCCTGTGTGAGCTTCATCATTGCACTATTAGGAGAAATAACGGGGACGATAAGAAACGGCCTGTCCGTTCCAACATGTCCCTGTGAGTGATTCATGGTTAATTTATCCCTGCTATAAAGGTTTGATGTTTGTTGGTTTTAACGGCACTTTTGAACGCATTATTGGCTATATCATACCAAGGAAATGGGAGGTAAATGCCTTTCCCAAGGACACACAGAGGCAGCCGAACTGACCTGGCCTGAGCGGGTATCAAACCTGCGACTCTTGGATTGCGGGTCTGACGCTCTTTCAACTGAGCTACCGCGGCACCGCTGCTATAAAGGACAAGACAAATCTTCTGACAATGATCTGTGGATGCAAATAAAGGCTAAATATGTTTTAATATGTGGATGTCAATAAAGGCTAGGTATGTTTTAAAATATGGATATAAGTAAAGGCTAGGTATGTTTTAATAACGGCTAGGTATGTTTTAATATGTGGATGTCAATAAAGGCTAGGTATGTTTTAATATGTGGATGTCAAGAAAGGCTAGGTATGTTTTAATATGTGGATGTCAATAAAGGCTAGGTATGTTTTAATATGTGGATGTCAACAAAGGCTAGGTATGTTTTAATATGTTGATTTAAATAAAGGCTAGGTATGTTTTAATATGTGGATGTCAATAAAGGCTAGGTATGTTTTAATATGTGGATATACATCAAGGCTGTGTATGTTTTAATAAAGGTTAGGTATGTTTTAATATGTGGATGTCAATAAAGGCTAGGTATGTTTTAATATGTGGATGTCAATAAAGGCTAGGTATGTTTAAATAAAGGCTAGGTATGTTTTAATATGTGGATGTCAATAAAGGCTAGGTATGTTTTAATATGTGGATGTCAATAAAGGCTAGGTATGTTTTAATATGTGGATGTCAATAAAGGCTAGGTATGTTTTAATATGTGGATGTCAATAAAGGCTAGGTATGTTTTAATATGTGGATGTCAATAAAGGCTAGGTATGTTTAAATAAAGGCTAGGTATGTTTTAATATGTGGATGTCAATAAAGGCTAGGTATGTTTTAATATGTGGATATACATAAAGGCTATGTATGTTTTAATAAAGGCTAGGTATGTTTTAATATTTGGATGTCAATAAAGGCTAGGTATGTTTTAATATTTGGATGTCAATAAAGGCTAGGTATGTTTAAATAAAGGCTAGGTATGTTTTAGTATGTGTCTTACTACTGTTAGACATGGTAAGATGGGTTGTGTAATAGATGCAAATCACTGCTTACCCATTTTACATGTTAAAAACATTTTAAAATATGGAATATATCGACACCAAGGCAAGATAAATAACAGAAGTGTCGGAATTTAAACAGCTTCCAAATCATATGAAAAGCATATAAAAGTAGACCCTCTCTTGGTCGAGAGATGATGAGGCTTTCTGTGTTTGAAAGTTATTTTACTAAGAAAGAATGAAACGGTGACAGATTTTAAGTGTCTAGTTAAGTGCAAGAATATACTTTCTTTTATTATTAATTGTCAGCACGTTGCGCACTATTTTTTTTTTATACTTATTTATCGCATTTTGTGATTATTTATTGTATCTACCTCTGTTTTGTTCAGGTTCATATACATAGACTAGTACATTGTTTCTCATAAGCATGCCTTGCCATGAATCGAAGGATACTACGACGATTATCATTTTTGGACAAGTTCAGGATCGTTCCAACACTTTAACACCTAGATGATTTACCCACAAATTGGGGGAGCGTCACGCCTTTTTGCCATAAGTTTGAATACATTTTTGTGTGTAACAGAGCAAAAGGGACAGATAAAAGCAGATGTGTACAAACAACGCCCTTTCCTGAGGTTTTTGAAAACCTTTCAAGAAACTGATTGGATCCAGAGAGCGTATAAGGCGAATGTAAGTTGCATATGCTGGAACAATCATTGAAATGACCTATTGCCGTGGAACAATCATTGAAATGACCTATTGCCATGGAACAATCATTGAAATGACCTATTGCCATGGAACAATCATTGAAATGACATATTGCCATGGAACAATCATTAAAATAACCTATTGCCAGGGAACAATCATTAAAATGCCCTATTGCCATGGAACAATCATTGAAATGACCTATTGTCATGGAACAATCATTGAAATGACCTATTGCCATGGAACAATCATTGAAATGCCCTATTGTCATGGAACAATCATTGAAATGACCTATTGCCATGGAACAATCATTGAAATGACCTATTGCCATGGAACAATCATTGAAATGATCTATTGCCAGACCATATTTTAGAAGAAGTAAAATATGGAGATTTCGGAAGATGGTAAAACAATCACGGATAGACAATATGTTAAGGCACATACTGCAAATATAAAAATGTATTATTTTCAAGCAAGAAAAGAAAATAAGAAAATTTATGGATTAGAGAGAACATATAACTTATAAAGATAAACAACCCGATTACTGAGTTTAATAATCTGCAAGATAAGTCGCCATATTTCAGTCTAAAGTATCAGTATATAAATTTGCTTCTTCCAATCCATGTGTTGATCTGTCCTATACAAGGCTATGCCCAATCTGATCAATTCTTCTGCTCAGTAAAGCAGGGAAGAAAGAAATAGCAACAAAAAACCTAATGGACCTCTGGTATTGCACTGTGATTCCTTTTGATTAGTACTAAATTAGATTAAGCGACCTCTGGTATTGCACTGTGATTCCTTTTGATTAGTACTAAATTAGATTAAGCGACCTCTGGTATTGCACTGTGATTCCTTTTGATTAGTACTAAATTATACTAAGGGACCTCTGGTATTGCACTGTGATTCCTTTTGATTAGTACTAAATTATACTAAGGGACCTCTGGTATTGCACTGTGATTCCTTTTGATTAGTACTAAATTATACTAAGGGACCTCTGATATTGCACTGTGATTCCTTTTGATTAGTACTAAATTAGATCTTGATACGCTTTTATAGTCTCACAACTACTGGCGCTTCATATAATTTTTTAATACGTTAATTGTTGTACATACATCGTAGGTATATAAGATATTTGAACCGTTCGTCATGCAAACCAAGAGTGCTTTGTTTTGAGTGTTTTAATACCGTTTTGATAAGTTTTGTACTTTTCTCTAGGTGTGTATTGTTCTCTAGATGAATTCTTCGCACGATTTCATGTCTATATATTTGGTGATGGTGACAAAACCTTATATTCAAAACTTTATATCATCACCTAGATTGTATTTTACTTTCTAGTTACGGATCGAACATTGGTGTTAGCTAGAATGTTGCAAAGAACTTTCAAGGAAACGCCGGTGTCACTATCTCTAACAGGACATGTTGATTTACTTTATTTCAACCTTCTGCGAAGAAAACTAATTTATATAACTCAGAATTAATAACAAGGTAAAATTTAACTTATTGAAACTGTTGAATAACAAATGTGTTTTATAACCAAATAAAGCACATTCATTAAATTATGTAAACAAGGGGGATAACATAAGGATCTAAGGACGTTAAGAGTGGCTTTCTGGTCACAAACTGAGATTTAGAGGCTACGCCTTTGAATCCTCAAACACAAGATTGTTATCCCTATTCTAGCACATTTTTGAAAATACTGTCGAAATGGAGCAGAAAATATAATTTTAGTTGGCACTACTCACAGGGAGAGTCATTGCGTCTCAATGGCGTCTAAATTTAGGACAGTATATCGTGAATTTTACTGCCACAAATCTTTACGTTCAGCCAATCAGAAAGCGCGTTACATTCGCATGTATGTTAGGATTTTAAGAAGAAATCGCTTTTTAAACGTATGAAAACTTGTTGATCGCAAGGCCTTCTTTTACAGTGGCATATTGCCTCCAAGTAAGCTAAAAAAATCTTTTCGTTATTTCGAAATAACATCTTTTTGTTAATGTGGAAAGGATGTTTTCGTTATAAAGAAAAGATTTACATTTTATGTTATTTCTAAAAAAAAAAACATCTTTTAGTTCTAACGAAAATATGCTTTTTGAAATAACGAAAATATTTTTTCTCTTAGTGGTGGTAATACGCCCTGAAGTGTTCTATAAACTATGTGAATTTTACTGCTACTCCTCCATTAATCCTCAGATGATGTTTGATATAGAAAGTTGATTGTAGACTTATTGGAAAAAAGTGCAATTTACGCTCGTATCTGTGACAATATGTTGTGGAAGGTGTTGTCTCGTCGATTTCATATTTACCTTTTACTGGAAATATTCTTCGCCTCTATTAACATAAGAGATTTCGTGTGTTGTTAGCAGTACATTTATAGTGTTTTCTGTATCTTGTTCTATATCTTAGTTTTTATTATAAGTATTTAATAGATTGTAGAATATATATATATATATATATATATATATATATATATATATATATATATAATATTATCATACAGGTTAGAGAATTTTGATTCGTAATCTACGGAGATTGGAAACCCTGATCCGCCGGTTACGGCACCCATCACCTTGACTGTAATATTATTTATTAATATTTAGAAAGTATGTTAATGTTATCAAGCATTCTCCTGTAGAATACAGGAATAGCACTTTCCGCTCTGTTTGGTGTATATTTGTAATTCTCTCTCTCTCTCTCTCTCTCTCTCTCTCTCTCTCTCTCTATATATATATATATATATATATATATATATATATATATATATATATATATATATATATATAGATAGATAGGTACACGATTTAGGTCGTGATAAATGTTCCAAATTATTCGATCGCTTATTTTTTCTCCAATGATCCGGTCTATAAAGTTTTATACTAATTTTCAAATCCTGGTTTTACCATAGAAGTTAGAAACGACATATATATTTGAGATTTACTTGGGTCGCAAAATATGAAAAAGAAACACAAACTGATTAGTCCTTTATATAGTAACGTCAGAAGAATTTTTTAAAAAATGAGTCACTAATCATGAGAAAGTTTGGCAAACGAGGGCGATAGCAGAAAGAACAGCAATAAGAAAATATAACCATTTAATCATATATAAAATATACTCAACATGTGTATGTGTCGGATTAACTTTTGATGTTGTCATGTTTATGCAATAAATGAAGTTCCTCTTAAAAAAATAACCCATCTTGTTTACAACCCTTGCATGTTACCATAGCATATCACTGTTTGCCATTCCCGACAAGATGTGCAAATCGAATTACAATTTATTGCAAAATCAGATAGTATTTGCCACTTTGCGATGCGCAAGGAACCAATAACATAATACACTGGATATTTACAAGTCAGGAAACATTGATGGTGCATCTGTCTCTTGCAAATAATTAAGTACATAGAAATATCTTTTTAAGAAATGCGTTTTTTTTATAACTAAATGGTTAGGAGCATGAATTTGCAACTCAATTATACGTGCAGGTGCCACTGATTTTAATTCATTGCCAACAAATATTGTTTAAAGAATTTTAATTAATAGTAGAATTTGTATGTCAGAAAGAAGAACTTATATATCGGAAAGAAGAGTGTCAAGATGTGCAATAACAGTTTTACATTTATGTCTTCAAATCCAGTATAAAGCAATTTTGAAAAGTCTTTTCTATTTAGGAAAAATTAAACCGCACACAGTTTGTGTGCATTTCTATAAGCTAAGTTAAAAAAAGGCCTAAACAGATGTGAGTGTCCACTCGAAACGAACAAAAAAAACCCCCAGTTTTTAATTGATGATATGCACTGAGGCAGGGAAAGGACTGCAAATCTATTTTCTCCACATTTTTCGATTTTTTTTAGTCTCCAACCTGTCCCCACAACAGATTTTAAGAGAAACACATAAAGCATCTGTCGATTTACTAGGATACTGTCAAGTAAACAAATCATACATAATCATGCATAATTTAAATTTAACGAAAAGACCTTTGATGGAATCTGAAAAATTTGCGTAAAGTCATGAAGAAAACGATTAAACTGAATTTTTAATTACATTTTTTTTGTTTGGTAATTCAATAAGATATTATTTAAGGTTCTATTCTTACTAACTTTGGATTTGGTCGTTTCCCAATAATGTTAGTCCAAATGAAATTTAAGCCGTGTTGGTATAAATTTAGTTTTCCCGTTAAGCAGTTTGTACCTAAGTTTTTAATTATATATTAATATAATATAATATAATATAATATAATATAATATAATATAATATAATATAATATAATATAATATAATATAATATAATATAATATAATATAATAGATAAAGGTCAGCTAGATCGCACTGATATGCAATGGATGAGATGAAATCTTCTCTGCTGGTAGTTCAACGAAAAGAAATTCCTTCTGTTTCACGTGCACTCGCTATTTATCATATGACATGTTACCTGTCTAAATTGGGAGTCCTCTCGAAAGTTCTCTGATAAATAATTGATAACAGCAACATTTGAAATGTTTTGTTGAAAGCTCGATTCAGATCGTTTTATTTTTACTGTTTAGCAAACCAGACCTACTCTTTGTAGCTTTACACACACACTCTCTCTCTCTCTCTCTCTCTCTCTCTCTCTCTCTCTCTCTCTCTCTCTCTCTCTCTCTCTCTCTCTCTCTCTCTCTCTCTCTCTCACACACACACACACACACACATGCAGAGAGAGCGAGAGAGAGAGAGAGAGAGAGTGAGAGAGTTCTGGACCATATTACGAAACTTAAATAGTACGATTTTTTTGTCATGTGGGTCACGCGTAATAAATGAATGAATACATCGAGAAATTCTCATTTCACAAATCCCTATATTTACCTACCCTACAGCTATATAGCAGTATAGTACTCTTTGAACTCCTACTGGCCCAATAAATGCTAAAGTGCTACAAGTGTACTGGACCAATCATGTTTTTGTGTTTTTACATCCCGTATATAGTGATACAAGAACATTACAAATCAAAATCAATAAAGCTTACTACACCAGTTAGACTCGTGGGTATTTGGAGAATCAATAAAAATTACTGGACAAGTCAGACTTGGGAGGTATTTGTAGAATCATTTACAGTCATTTTGTCGCTGTTGTTGTTGTTGTTGTTGTTGTTGAATAAATGTAAATTTAATGACTCACAACTGTTACGACTCTATGGTCTAAGAAAAATGTAACAGAAAGAAAGTGAAACCAACAAATCAAGTAAAAATTAACAAGCAATTTATTTCTAGATAATTAAACTGAAATTCAAAAGACAATTACAGTGTCCTAATCACAAGTCCTAAATATAGAATGTTCCGAATGAATTTCAGTATCCTTGAATATGCTGATGTGCCAATAGTCTTTAATGTCCTGATGTGCCGGTAGTCTTTAATATGATGATGTGCCAAAATGAAGTACTCCCGAATATCTTTGAATAAGTTCACATAAATCCCAAAATCATCAATTCTAAATCCAAAATCCAAAAGTCTATGAGCACTTTTATAATCCAATTAATATTTTAAATAATTCCTCGCTCTGAATTTTGAATGATTTTTCACAACTGTAATGACTCTTTACAGACTGATGGTAAGGTCAAAAACTGTAAACTGTCCACTAAACATGGTATATATAAAGATAGGTCACATGACAGAATGTTCTAGAAAATTATATGGTGTATGTGACTTTTAACACACAACTCTAAAGGAAATTCTAGTTTTATATGTAAACACAATTAACCCTGATCTCAAATTAAATAAACAACTTGTTTACCAAACCGTCCTTGAACTCAAATAGTAAGTAAACAACCTAATTGAAGGACAATAGCTAAACATGTAAACCTTGTACATACCATTAAGGTTTAAGCAAATATTAAAGTCAAGAAACATTTATAATTTCCTAAAATATATATAATATTTTCTAAACATCATACATAACACTACAAAGCAACTACATCGATCATAATATACCTATTCTAAAATCACCAGACTAGTAATACTCGGAAATAGTTTGAAACCTTACTATTAAAATAAATGGAGATGATACAATGCTACAGTTTTGGCACTGCAAAACAAACGAAATGGAGAATAACAGAAGAATTTATCCCACCTGAAGTTGTAATGACCATTTAACTATCCAGGGACGAACTATAGGACACATAGGTAATCATGGGTCTATAAAAGTTCACATGTGTCACAGTTATGGAAGATGGTACCCATCTAGACCAGCTGAAAATCATGAGAGGTTTTACCAAACCATTCACCCATAAACAAATTTTTTATCGCAGAGAAGCTTTACCCAATGCATGTAGCTGATGTTGTAATGTTAAATAACATTTTCATTTCAAATATGAGTAGTATTAAGTATTATTATTTCTTTTAAATTTATACATATTTCCAGCACGAAAATATCAATGCATTTTTGTGAATCACAAACTGGCCATCAATAGACATCATGCAATATTACCGTCAAATATTCTAAAGGTCCTTAAAATGGGAAAACCCTTGGAATTGACATTCTTCAAAGGAAAATGTAACCACTAGTAAATCGATTTTGTTTTTGTTTTAAATCTATTTTATTGTATATATTAGAAAAACACAAGGTTAGGCACAGGTTCTCCCAACTTAGAAAAGCCTTTCCCAAATACAAAACACATATTTCATTCATCAGGTGAAAATTACCAAGAAAATTGAAATTATGCTGCTGTAGGCAGATATATATATATATATATATATATATATATATATATATATATATATATATATATATATATATATATATATATGAGTGCAAGAGCTAAACCAATCTAAAGCAATCATTGTTTGAGGCGTGAGATTATAAAGAAATAAAGAAAGGTGACATACCATGAGAGAATAAATACATATTTTGAAATATATGAATAGTTCGTATGTCATTTAATTTTTTACTCGTATTCCTGGACGAATACATTTCATCATATTTGAATTGTAACATAATAGCTTCGGATACATGTAAACACACACACACACACACACACACACACACACACACACACACATATATATATATATATATATATATATATATATATATATATATATATATATATATATATATGACAATAAATAGATTTCACATACCGGATCGGTCGCGACCCGGGTTACCAATGACCGCGCCGTCCGCTGGACACCGGGACGGAGGTGACAGGTATGCTACTGGTGCAACTACCATCAAAGTACGGGAAAGAGATAACATCACCATTGGAACATGGAATGTCAGGACATTAAGACCAGCAGGGAAACTTGAGGAGCTAACTCTTGAGATGGGAATATACCAATGGCACAATAGCGAACATGACTTGCTGATGATGACTATCAAAATTCGTCTGAGGAAGACCAGTAAGCCAAGACAAGTTAGGATCAGGTTCGACCTTGAAAAACTTAAAGATCCAAGCGTGGCACAAGCATTTGAATCATCAATAGACGGCAAATTTGCACAACTCACAATTCTGGGACATGAAGAAATAAACCTAGACTCCTTGATCATCACCTTCAACAAGGCAGTAATAGACACAGCCGGAGAGATCCTTGGCAAGCATCGTAGAATAAAGAAGCCTTGGGTCACAGCAGATATCCTCGACCTCTGCGATGTGAGGAGAAAACTGAGGAGTAAGCGAGGAGACCATGAAGGAGCAAAACAATACAATGAGATTAACAACAGGATTAAGAAGAGCACAAAGAAAGCAAAAGAAAGCTGGCTAGAGGACCAATGCAAGGAAGTCGAGAAAAGCCTGAACGAGAATGACAGTAAAAGGGCATACCAGTTGGTGAAAGACCTGACAACAGAGAAACAGAGGAGATCTAATACGATTCAGGACAAGGCTGGCAAGAGTCTGACAGAAAACCAAGACATTCTTAACAGATGGACGGAATACTGTTCGGAGCTTTACAACCAGGAGACTTCTGGAGACCAAGCTGTACTAAACGTACCACTGACCACAACAGAGGTTGACCACTCGATCCTCAAGGACGAAGTAGAGGCTGCAGTAAAGGCACTAAAGAAGGGGAAGTCAGCTGGGGTAGACAATATACCAGCAGAACTTGTTCAAGCAGGAGGAACTTCCATGATAGATGTCCTCACAACAATCTGCAACCAAATCTGGCAAACAGGAGAATGGCCCACCCCATGGACCCAGTCTCTGATCGTGACTCTTCATGAAAAAGGGAATCTACAACTGTGCCAGAACTACCTAACAATCAGTCTCATCAGTCACCCAAGCAAGGTTATGCTTAAGATCATCCTCAACAGACTGAAACCCCAAGCAGAGCACATCATTGCGGAAGAACAGGCAGGTTTATGAGCAGGACGTAGCACTACAGAACATATCTTCAATCTTAGAATCCTCTGTGAAAAATATCTCCAGCACCAACAGAACCTCTATCTTGTCTTCGTTGACTTCAAGAAGGCTTTCGACAAGGTATGGCATGCAGCCTTGTGTGCCATCATGCGGATATACAACATAAACGCAAAACTAATCTGCACTATAGAAACACTGTTTGACAAGGTGACTAGTACAGTTCTCGTCAAAGGCAACATAGGAGACTGGTTGAGAACCACAGTCGGAATCAGACAGGGGTGCCTTCTCTCACCCACTCTCTTCAACATCTACCTGGAAAGGATCATGTCCGACGCCTTGGAAGACCATGAGGGCAGTGTCAGTGTTGGAGGCAGAACAATCACCAAGCTGCGCTTCGCTGATGATATCGATGGCTTAGCAGGAGATGAAGAAGAAATGGAAACCTTAGTGAACCGTCTCAATCAAGCATCACTAAGATATGGGATGGAGATCAACGCTGAAAAGACAAACCTAATACAAACAACCCGAGTGGCATCCAAAAGAAAATAAGAGTGAATGGACAGAAGCTGGGCTCAGTAACAAGCTTCAAGTACCTAGGTGCTATCGCCTCTGATGAAGGTTCAAAACCTGAGGTTCTTTCCAGGACTGCGCAGACAACAGCTGCTCTGGCTAGGCTGAAGCCTAGTTGGAAAGACAGCAACATCACGCTTGGGTCCAAGGTCAAGCTTATGCGCTCCCTCGTCATGTCCATATTCCTATATGCATGTAAGACATGGACCCTAACAGCAGAATTAGAGAGAAGAATTCATGCCTTAGAGATGAGATGTTATCGAAGGATCACGAAAATCTCATACTTAGACCACGTCTCTAATGCGGAGGTGCGCACTAAAATCCAAGGTGCAATTAGACCTTATGAAGATCTGCTCACCACTGTAAAGAAACGCAAACTAAGATGGTATGGTCACGTCTCACACTCAACTAGCCTGTCAAAGACAATCCTACAGAGCACAGTGAGAGGAAAGAGAAAACGAGGCAGACAGAAGAAGAGATGGGAAGACAATATCAAAGAGTGGACAGGCATGGACTTTGCAAAGTCCCAAAGAGCAGTGGAGAACAGAGCAAAATGGAGAGAGATTGTCGCAAAGTCACCAGTGGCGCCCCTACGACCAGCAAGGTTACGGGAGAAATGAAAAAAATTATATATATATATATATATATATATATATATATATATATATACATACATACATACATACATACATACATACATACATACATATATTACCATACTATTTTCTCTGTTCTTTGCCAACGGACCAATGGACTTTTGGTCAGTTATTTCTGTACCCTCATCAAATTATCTTATTAACATTTTTTCTTGTATTATTTCGTTTCCCATGATTACCAAAATATCTTCTACTTTGAAAGAGGGTTTTCATGGTCACATGATGTTTGTAGCGGCATAGTATTGCCTGCTACTGTGTTTTGTCAGTGATTTAATGCAGTACCTTGAGTTTATAAGCATGTTTCTGATGTTGAGAAAACTTCCTTCGCTTGAATTTGAATATACAACAACCCCAAATATTCACGTGCTTTATGTTATCTCTGTACATACAATACTAAAAGCACGAAATCCCTCTTTCAATTATTTAACTACAACACATTTCCGGGTTTATGATGCCATTGTATGATAATCTTACAAGTATTATTTGTATCTTATGAAACATGGGTTTGTAAAGGTGGTTAAAAACATTTTTGATTGTGAAGAATTATCCCAATGACAGTATAAAGCCATTTTTACACTGCTATACTAGGATGGTGAGCGTTAAAACATATAAAACTGGCATACAATATCACTTTTTTGTGCGGACTGCAAAATTAAATAAATCCTAAATGATAAGGTAATGTACAATGATACAATGGATAATGATCTGCTCGTATCTGAAAGTCTACTGGTATTATAAACATTGTATCATACCATGTCAACTGTAGAGCTTTAGTATCAGTGTTTTACTATTACGCACTGCTGATTGCGACTTTATCATTCATAAAGACTTGTTTACTATCAGTGTTTTACTACTACGCACTGCTGATTATGACTTTATCATTCATAAAACTTGTTTTGTATCAGTGTTTTACTATTACGCACTGCAGACTGTGACTTTATCATTCATAAAGACTTGTTTAGTATCAGTGTTTTACTATTACGCACTGCTGATTGTGACTTTATCATTCATAAAGACTTGTTTAGTATCAGTATGTTACTACTACGCACTGCTGATTGTGACTTTATCATTCATAAAACTTGTTTTGTATCAGTGTTTTACTATTACGCACTGCAGACTGTGACTTTATCATTCGTAAAGACTTGTTTAGTATCAGTGTTTTACTATTACGCACTGCTGATTGTGACTTTATCATTCATAAAGACTTGTTTAGGATCAGTATTTTACTACTACGCACTGCTGATTGTGACTTTATCATTCATAAAACTTGTTTAATATCACTGTTTTACTATTACTCACTGCTGACTGTGACTTTATCATTCATAAAGACTTGTTTAGTATCAGTGTTTTACTATTATGCACTGCTGATTGTGACTTTATCATTCATAAAGACTTGTTTAGTATCAGTGTTTTACTATCACGCACTGCTGATTGTATCATACCATGTCAACTGTAGAGCTTTAGTATCAGTGTTTTACTATTACGCACTGCTGATTGTGACTTTATCATTCATAAAGACTTGTTTAGTATCAGTGTTTTACTATTACGCACCGCTGATTGTGACTTTATCATTCATAAAGACTCGTTTAGTATCAGTGTTTTACTATTACGCACTGCTGATCGTGACTTTATCATTCATAAAACTTATTTAATATCAGTGTTTTACTATTACGTACTACTGATCGTGACTTTATCATTCATAAAGACTTGTTCAATCCTATTTTTTCTAACCGAATCAAATAACCATAGATATGTCTATATCTTGAAGATGTTGTAGTCATTTAACTTGAGAAGATCATCACTGCTATAGGATATGGTGATAACTTTCACAACAATTCTACCTCACTGCTATAGGATATGGTGATAACTTTCACAACAATTCTATCTCACAGCTATAGGATATGGTGATAACTTTCACAACAATTCTAACTCACTGCTATAGGATATGGCGATAACTTTCACAACAATTCTACCTCACTGCTATAGGATATGGTGATAACTTTCACAACAATTCTACCTCAATTGTTTAGCACTGCATTTGTTAGCATTTCCTTTTACCTTCATATGCAATGACACAAATATGAGGTAAGTTGTGAATTGGCTAACAAAAACTGAGATAATTAGCTTTTCAATTTTTGCGGTATTAATGTTTGACGGTGGACCCATTGTACACCCCAATACTTATCCTATTCTACGAATATTTCATATTTCATGTAAGAGGCCGAGGCAAATTTTGTACAAACTATTTTAATCTCACTTTGAGGAAACAATTTTATTAGGTGTGATAGGAATTATATTTCGATTTTGTTCTATGATTTCTCACACAGCAGTTGGAGCGAGTTGAAGCTCAACGCAAAATTCGACGCTCCATCGATATAGAAGGACTTACATTACTTAGAACGATGCTCCGGCGCATAGGAAGTGAGATAAAAATATATGTTGTTGCAAGGTTATGATTTAGCACTAGTGTTGTAATTGTAATAGCAACAGTTAGTATTTTTACTTCCATCAAACGTATTCTCCATCGTATAAATGTGATATAATGTGCCGTTGTTCTATATGCGGGTAGAGTAGTAATAAATTGAGTGCTTGATGCCACCCCAACCCCGGGAGGAGGTGAGAGTTCAAAAGTCACAGGAAACCTTTAAACTGTTTGGGACCGGCCCCACCCCCATGAGCCTGGCCTAAACTTGAAGGAGCTTATACTGTTGTTTTTCTATCAGCGCCCCCCCCCCTCCGGCAATTTGTTTTAGGAGCTTCCGGTACTCATTTGGTGGGAGGCAAGAGGTGTAAAGGATGACATCATCGGGGCTGGTTTGCCATTTATAACCATTTTTGTATTACTGGGATTTCTCTGCATCAGGGCCAGTCGTGCTGGCCGCCCAAGTAGGGGTCCTCATCGACATCGATCTCCTTTTCCCATTCTCCATGGATCTTTGGAAGGAACCAGCGCAGCATTTCCCTGCTGTCTTGGGGGGGGGGGGGGGAGGAACTCCACTCGGCAATATAGCCTCGCTCGGCACATTGCGCCAAACGAAAATCTACCAAATCGATACCTGTTGCTCCCATGGCCTGAAGGTAGCTCTCGACGGACAGAGGAAAGAAATTCTCAAATATCACCTCATGCCGAGCCGCAGAAACAGCAGATTTGTTCTGCCCAGTCGCGGGAACAGCAGGCTCATTAAGCACGAGCTCGGAAAGGAGACTATCATTGTCCTCGTACAGGCAAACGCCATGTTACAAAGCTGTGTATCGGCATTAATACTTAGGTAACCCCGTGCATGTACGGTGTATATGTCTGTCTAAATGATTTTTTTTTTTTTTTTTTAAATTTTGTTATTTTTATTTTTACAGTTACTTAGGAGTTATTGATGTGCTTCTTATCAACATCTCTTTTGCGAGATTAAATAATGCATTAGGTGTATTCTTTGTGACGTACTGATTAATTGTGTCGATTAACACATATTTCCAAAGAATGCATACAGGTATGCAGACCATATATATTACAGACTTGCATTATTTACCAGCTGGACGGCTGTAGCCAACGTGATTATGGAAATTAGCCAAATCTACTAGAGATTATCTTGTACATTTTCTCTACACCTGGATAGCCAGGATGGCAAGTCTATAGAGATGAACCAAATCAAGTTCATATTCTCGTCTTAGCATTCTCCTATTAGAGCCCCTAATTAATAGAGTGCGGGGGAGGCAGTGAATGTAATTGACGCGTTTAAAGGTTGGTAAGATAAGAGAAGGAAACATCTCACATGCAATATAGGGCCTCAATTGGGATAGAAATTTTTTAAGCGTTTCCAATAACCTTGCAGATAAGACTTGCTATAACCTTCAGTTCTCAGTATCAATTCTCTCTGCCTTGATTATGTATGTTGTCTATTCTTAAACACATTTCATGATTTACATACACAAAACAGTTGATTAGATCAATACATCACCTTATTGTAATTTTAGTCCACAAAGATCCGCCGAGAACTGTAAATAAATGGAAGAGATAAGATTTTTTTTAAAAAATGTGCCGATATTATTTTGTCTAGCATGCAAACACGCATTACCTGAACTCATGTTCACTCATCGTTTTTTTTTTTTTTTATTTGTTTTTTTATTTCTTTCCTTCTTTTATCTGTGCATGATTTTAGTGTCTGAATATGTCTTTTTCAGTGCAGGATTTTAGTGCATGAATATGTCCTTTTTCATTACACTGTATAATTTACACAGCTCATTTCTTGTTGATATTCTTACAACCATATAAATAAGCCACCTTGATTTTACGGATTTAATAAAATACACAGGTTCTGATACCGATCAAATATATTTCAAAGGGCAGTGACACATGTCTTATTGTCCGTGCAGTATAAAACAGTTCGTGCTTCTTGTCATGTTATATGCACTTAGAGAATACATTATTGGGACTCAGACAGCATATTAAGTGGTACGATAAAGGGCCAAATCGTCTATATTGCTTAAGGCAATATCTACTCAGAATCTAAAATATGATTTTAAATGTTCCTTTCCATAAAAGATATCCGCGAACATGTAAACACTCACCCTCCTCACCCCTTCCCGGCTGTAACCATTGCTCATTCATGCGTTTGATCCCAAACCCTCTCCAAGCACACGGTTTTGTGACTTGTTGAAAAAACGGCAACGTTTAGCGATGTTTGAATGCCTATGCAGCCCTAAGACTGAACAAATGAGAAAATGAACTATTTCTATTACATTTAAACTATACGTTACCTATAGGTTATATTGCTTTGTATAGATCCAACAATTTCAAGTAACAATTGTTTTGGAAATAAATTCAATTATCTTGATTAACTTTTAAATTACAACTTTCAGATATTAAGTTGATATTTCTATATATTAAGTGGAAATTTCGAGATATTAAGTCAAGATTTTGAGATATTAACTAATTTATGAGATATATCGAGATACTACTAAGTCGAAATTTCGAGATATTAGTAGAAGCTGCGAGTTATTAACTCGATCTTTCAACATATTATGTCGAAATTTCGAGATACCAACTCTAATTTTCGAGATACTAAGTTGAAATTGTGATATATTACAGCGAATTTTTGAGATGCTAGATCGACATCTCGAGTTACTGTTGACATAATAAATCAACCCACTTCGCCCTAGTGCTTCATCATACTTTTTTTGACAAGTATCTAGAATTGTAGTATATCTGACACCACAACATGTTGGGAGAACATTGCGGTGCATTGTGAACTTTAGAACTGAGCATGCTAGGTTTAGCGATTCTTCCATTGTCTAACCGGATCCTAAAAATGCATCATATTTTCTGCTCTGCAGGCAAATTCAAATATATAGACAACAGACTTCGTGTGCAATATCTACCTGATGCCAAGCATAAAAATATAGCCAATCTTTGGTTGCGCACACCCATTCCCCCATTAGTATACTTCAAAGGATTAGACTTATCGCTGGCGTGTATTAGTTAAACTTTTTGCTTAGCACTAATTGAAATTAACTTTGCTTACAACGGAGCCATAACAATAACAACATAAAATTGATACGAAACAGGTGTTTGTACCGTTAGATGTATTAGTCTGCAAAATCGGGGACTATCACTTTCATTTGTAAATCTTGACTGGCTGTAGAAATAGATTATGACATTTATTTAATATTTTATTATCAGATACGATAGACAGGTCTGGAAGCTAGTTCAGCACATATATCAACCTATGACTCAACCCAGCTGACTCTTGAAATGTATGAAATTTTCCAGCTTAAACTAACTGGTATTTAAATCACGTTGGAAAATAAATACAGATAGATAACGTTTATTTTAAAGACGCTACCACACATTTCAGTTACTTGTATAATTTATTCTAATATTTTGGTATAAATTCGTTACTTAGTCCATCAAAAGTATCGACTGCAATTTCCTTTTCCAATTCATTAGTGAAACTGCCTATCGAGGTATAGGGGTTTTTTCTTGGTCAGCAGTGCTTACGTATTTACCATTGTAATAATTTAAATCACAGCTAACTAATGTCATAAGTAGGATTTTATTTACAGCTTACAGTGGAATGTATGTTTCTCACATATACACACAGTGGAATGTATACCCCAACCCACCCCCACCCACCCCCACACACAGTGGAATGTATGTCCTTACCCCCGCACACACACACACACACAGTCGAATGTATTTTCCCTCCCCCTTTCATAGTGGAATGTATGTCTCCCCCTCCCCCCAAACACACAGAGTGGAATGTATGTCTCCTCCCACCTCTCACAGTGGAATGTATGTTCCCTCCCCCCAGCACATATACAATAGAATGTATGACCCCCTCCCCCCCAGTGGAATGTATGTCTCCCCCCTCCTAGCACATACACAATGGAATATATGCCCCCCTTCCCCCAATGGAATGTATGACATACACACACACACAGAGTGGAATGAATGTCCTCCCTCCACCTCTGACAGTGGAATTATGTTCCACACACCCCCCCCCCCCTACACATATAGAGTGGAATGTATGCCCCCTCCTCTCCAGTGGAATATATGTCCCTTTTTTTAGTGGAATGTATGTTCCCTCCAACACACACACACGCACACAGAGAACAGAAGGTATGTTTCTCCCCCCCCCCCTACAGTGGAATGCATGACACAAATATAATCAAACAGGTTAAAGAGTCGTGATCCGTTCCAAAGACACAGGTTAAAGAGTCGTGATCCGAAGACAAATCGATTTCTGCTTGGAACGAATTATGACTCACTAACCTTTCTGATTATATTTGTGTCATTCTGTATCCATACTTACAATTCAGTGTGGTATCCAGTGATAATCGCTTTCATTTCCGTTGTGTATATAGTTGTAATCTATATCTATCCATCTATCTATCTGTCTATCTATCTTTATATATATATATATATATATATATATATATATATATATATATATATATATGTGTGTGTGTGTGTGTGTGTGCGTGCGTGCGTGTGTGTATGTGCGCGTGTGTTTATGGCAGACGCACATTTGTTTATAATCTGACACAGGTGACTAGATTAATAGCTCTTCCTGATGAAATAACTGTTTCTCTATATTTTTCTGCCTCATAAATTTCTTGATCAGCTCTCAGATTAATTTTCCAAACCATGAACCAAAAACTCAGGCACCGGAAATAAGAAGATTAGAGAAGCAGCTTCAGTCATAATCATGTTGCTTCGACTAATTGAATATATTACCGTTCGTACTCGCTTATAAGTCGAGTTCAACTGCAAACTGCACAGACCCAGATCTGCCGGCGCATTATTAAATGCAGTTTGTTAGGAATAATCAATAGAACAAACAACATAGACCCTGATCTACTGGAGCATTATGCGAGAGCAGATCAGGTTCTATGTTATTTGCAACATAACTCGACTTGTAAGCGAGTAGAGACGGTAGATGGTGGGTATTCTATGCCTCATTTTTGTACTCAGAGGGCAGATACAAGTTATATTTTTCAAAAAGAATACTGTATACTTCCAATAAATCCATTTCTTCTTTAACCTATATGCTCATTTTATAATGTTTCATTTTCGTTCTAAATAAGTCTAATAACGGAACGTTTCTACTTTAAAGATGTTGATTTCTGCCATATAAGAAACAGCTTGGCAAGAACTAGTACTGCAGGTACAATAGTTGAGTTTTGTGTTTAGCTGAGAACTCCACTTCACCTTGCCAAGATTTTATTGGATTTGAGCCCAAACAATTTAAACAGCTGGAAACTAAAGTATTTTCAGTAAACCCTCCTAAATAGAAACAGGATCGTAATGATATGCCTGATGTATAAGCATAGATGTATCAAAAAGGGCCATTTAACTTGAGAAGTAAACTGAAAGTAATTGACTTAAACTGAACATATCTTGAGTACTACAGTTATTAATATAGCTTATGCGGAAATGGTAAGGGAAGCTATTGCTTTAATTAAATGAAAACTTTGGATAACTTCATACATGTTCCATCCTGGAACTAATATGGTTAGGCATTGCTTCCCACATAGTTGCCTCCAAAACTTGAGTTTGACAGGTTTATCTTTTTCTTTAAAAAATGTCGTTCATGTATGAATGGGGAAAACTTCATACTAGTTCAGATTTATTGTAGAGTATTGTACCAAAAACTTTAGTTGTTATTGCTTTTTAACAATTTTAGCATATGAATCCTAACTTTCATTGCAAACATTTGTCGCAACAACAGCAATAACGTAAATAATGGAATTACTTTTCAGGGTATTAAACTATACATATTCAATAACTAAAAATGTTGGACTTGCATGAAGAATTACTGATAGTATTCTTATGAGCTAAGGTTATTTTAACCTTAGTATGTGCACAGAATTGTAAAAAGTAAACTTCTTATAAATTTAATTAAGCAACAACCTGCTCTATAAAGCAACTATCTATTAGAAGTTGTTATAGGATTTTGACAATAGTAATGTATCTGCATAAAGGGTCTGGCCTTCTAGAACGCTTGGACTAAATTTCACTGATTATTTATTTCTATAGGTGTGAATTTACATCACTTGATGTGAGAACAGTATTTCAAACCGAGGAAAAAGATTTTGAATTATCAATATACACCCAAGCATTCAAAGAATGTCAGATTTAAGTTTATTACAGGAGAGCATAAATATATCAAGTACAGGAATTACATGTATGCTAATAGTTTGCTTAAATAAAAACCCAAATGAATAAAATCTAACTGCATAATTTAAAATACATGGGACTTTTTAATTCTTTGGAAACAACTTTTCGTCTAAATATTTCATTGCCCTAGTGGCAAACAAAGGCAACATTTCTCGAAATTTTTTCAAAGTTTTAAAACTTCCTGTCGGTAAAATAGAAACAATTTACACACACCATTGTAAAAAGTCTGGTAATTTCTTGCAGTGCTTACCCGATACTTACTATACAATTGGATACAATTGCACAATGGCATTAATATTATACTCCTTTCTTGCAGATTGTAATTGTCGATCTAACGGGTAAGAATTTGTATGTTCTCTTCATTTTTTCAGTCTGTGTACATATTGAGCCAAACACTGGTTGGAATCATCTTACAATGCACAGAGTTCTTTCCAAGCCAGTATAGATCGTCGGTCCGGACAGGCTTAGAAAATTGCTCCTGGTAAGCGGCAACCCTAAATTTCTGAGACATCCTTTGATTTCAGTAGTGACATGCCCACGATATTGAATGTACACAACGTAACGTCACAACATGGCTTCGAAGAGCACCGTCCTGCAATAGATGTATCGAGTTATGCCCTGTTCAGTTGGTAGGAACGGAATGTAAGCAAGATTGTGGAGAATTGGTAGGATCGAGAACCTGGCCGGACAACCGTTCCTTACAAGTGAAATTCTGGACAAATTTCGACCTGAATCACGAGTTGGCAAGAGGACTCACTCAATCGCGAAACGTCAGCTTAACTTAGCTGGGGAGTCAGTTAATACTTCTGATACCTCGTTTCACTGTTGCTGGTAACACTAACACAAACATTTCTCTTGACAAGTTTAAAATAGTGTCTGCTGATAAAAAAAGGTGGAATGTATTTTATCGTGTTTACAAAATATGGCGGTAACCAACGAAAATCTCAAGGCAGTACAGAAGTCGGTGGAGGATATCAGGTGAATCACCGATTCAACATAAATACAATCAACATATTTGCACACAAATCAATCGACCATGAAGCGCGGCAAACATTTAATAACTTTGTCTTCTGGGAAAGCTCTGAGATGGTCGATGGCATTTATACGCAAACATTGTCTGACATTCTGAGCGACACATTTGGCCTTGATGCAGATGCCATTTGTGTGTAAAATAAGCATCACATAGGAATCCACTTCTTTAGGCGAAGGGAGCTTGACAACGATAGGCGTAGGGGGCGTGGCAGCGATAGGCAAAGGGAACGTGGCAGCGACAGTTTTCCTTCTGTAGTAGTAATACACCGATCCTTGATTGCCGCTTTTAGAGATTATCAAGACGTAGAACCAATATTGACAAATGCCCACAAGCTCAAGGGAACAAAACTCGGCGTCAACCTTGACTATCTCATTAAGATTGTAGCAGCCATGAAATCCCTGTACAGTGAAAGGAAACCTCTGAAAAAGAAGTTTTCCCGTTTGAAAGTCTCAATCGAATATGTCACCAAGCTTGTCATTGACGGTTAAATAGATAACGACAAGTTCCATGAGTGGCGCGAAGTCATGAGATCAAGTAGGATAGAGACGGCGCGAGCAAACAACGACGATCGAGTGGACGAATCGGTGGTTTCTCGTGAGTCTGATCCCAAGCCAATCGACGATTCCATCTTCAACTGTACACCTGGATCTGACATGACGCTTCATGCAGATTCCGCACACGACTTTCAGACCAAGAAACAGCAAAATCCTTAATTGACAACACATGAAACCAGCTACCCACTAATGCAAGGAAAACTGTGTTTGAATGTGAACTAAATAGTGGCACCGAGAACCAGACGACATCAATAACCTCATTCCCGAACATTGTAGTTGATGTACTACCAGACTGTGTAACTGAGAAGACACGGGAATTTCAAAGACAATGCAAAAAACAATTCACTTAACAATGTAAGCAAAGAGATACATTGCAATAGAAACAATGCTAATAAAAATGTGACTTTCATTAAAAAACTATTTGTCTTTCGAGTGTTTACATTCCCGTCGGCTTTAAAACAGACTAAACTACCCCCGACTGATCTCAAATCTAAGTATGGTGTTTTGCAGTTGTTGTTGTTTTTGGATTTGGTTTTTTGTGTAATTAAATGGAATGATGATCAAAAAAGGTTAATTACATACCTCGTGTGCGAGGCCACCTTTTAGATCATATGATTAGTATTAACTTATTAAAATTTGTTCATGCAACAACGATTAGCAAAGAATGGTTCGGTCGATTCCTATTGGTCAAAACTCGGGCAATAAAATGCGTTTGTCAAAATGTATCTCAACTTGTGACTTTAGATCAATTACGTTGATGTCGATGCCGCGATTGTCACGATTCCTGGGAAGTTACATTTTCACGATCTTATAAGGCCGACATTTTTTTAAGACTGTATTCTGAGGCCATTTGTAAAGTCTGTTTAGCCTAAACTTTGTGAGACTGTATGTGACGTTCACATTGCACATTGATTCTCAGTCATTTTGAGTCGCTTTCGCTGCATTCATCATGGCAACCAGTGCAAACAATAAATCGAAAAGGGAATCCAAAATTAAGAACTACAGAGATTTTAAAACAGTCGGTCGAACTGATGAACTGTTGATAACGATGACGTAATGACCGATAAATGCGACGTCGAGTGCGCGGAAGAAGCTGTGATTGAAAATACCCCAACTAGGAACGAGAAGGTCAAGGACGGGAAATCCCCCCAGCAACCCGATAGACAAATTGTTACAATAATGACTTCTCCACCCAGATGATAAAATCGTCATATTGTGAGAGAAAATCAGACAGGTTACAAGAATAAGGGAGTTGGAGGCTGGAGAGAGAGAGAGGAAATTACATTAGCTGAAAGAAGAACTAGAGAAGCATCAGAAAGGACAAGACTACGTCCAGACAGAAGGTAGAGGGCAAGTCCAACCAGAAGGGTCAAGATAAAACATCATCTGACAACATCAGGCAGGGGAGAATACTCCTAAAACTACTCTGATAGGTGAGAATATTTCTTCATATCAAAATATCAATCTTAAAAATCTGAGATCAAGATCTTTTCCAAATCACAAAGTAGAAAAATCTGAGATCAAGATCTTTTCTAAATCGCAAAGTAGAAAAATCTGAGATCAAGATCTTTTGTAAATCGCAAAGTAGAAAAATCTGAGATCAAGATCTTTTGTAAATCACAAAGTAGAAAAATCTGAGATCAAGATCTTTTGTAAATCGCAAAGTAGAAAAATCTGAAATCAAGATCTTTTGTAAATCACAAAGTGGAAAAATCTGAGATCAAGATCTTTTGTAATCACAAAGTAGAAAAATCTGAGATCAAGATCTTTTGTAAATCACAAAGTAGAAAAATCTGAGATCAAGATCTTTTCCAAATCACAAAGTAGAAAAATCTGAGATCAAGATCTTTTGTAAATCGCAAAGTAGAAAAATCTGAGATCAAGATCTTTTCTAAATCGCAAAGTAGAAAAATCTGAGATCAAGATCTTTTCTAAATCGCAAAGTAGAAAAATCTGATGGATTGGGTTTCAAGTTCTTCCAACAGCACTTCTACAATTTTTGTTTCTTCAAATGGCGGCTCTTCCTTGTTTTCAACATCTTCAGATAAATATACATGTTAAAAACACAGATAGAGATCAAAGAAAAGAAAGTTTAAATCAGTTATGGCATACCAAGTCTATGATAAAGTCACATTCTCTCTAACGTGGCCACACTCAGTATTACAATCTGAGCATGTAGCTTAGGGAATTAAGTTAAATGATGCATCACTCAAAGAAATATAAATTGTCACCAGTAGAAAATCTCTCGTTCTGAGAAAAGGGATCGACTTTCTCTTTAGAATAAAACTGTTTATGATAGCAATGTATATGAATGGACGGATTTGCTGGCCTTCTATGCTGCTTGGCTCAGACAGACTTATATGGGTTATATAGCTTGATCTAATCGTCCAACTGACTTTGAATTTCATTTTCTTGATGAGCATTCTGAAGTAAGACAAAATGAAAAGGGCAGCCCTGAATCCTCAAATAATACGCAGACTGATTGAGTTATCTGTTACTACAAATATCAACGTAACATATCTGAAACCAAGAACATATGGCGAACATGAAAGACCAAAATGTGCTTGTTTCTCACATATATACTGCTTGATGGCTGAAACAAAAGGTTACATCCTTAATGTTACTTTTTGTGTTTTGCTCCATTAGTCTCAAATGACTATATAAATATAATGATGAAGACGCAATCTCAACAGCCCTTTTCCTTCCGGAGTTTGCAATGAGTGAAAAAGTCAACTCTTAATATGTAAATAAAGACTTGTCCTCAACAAAACTAAGAAATGCTCTATGGCATATAACATTTTTAAAATTTGTACAGTTTCCAAAGGGTCATCTTTTCAAGAAAAAATGTGGACATTTTAGCAGTGCTCGAAAAAGGGTTGCTGAGGCAGGTTTTAATACTTTTTTAACTCTATCAGATTTAATTGCCAAATTGAACCATGCATATATCAACACGCATTTGTCAGAATACGAAGATACATGAATTGTATCGTTATTAGAATTTAGTTGTTTCCCTGTTAGTTATGATGAATATTTCCCAGAATCCAGCACTAATACTGCTCTTGCACAAGAAACTACTCTAGCACAAATAGAAACCTGTGAGAGTTTTCCAAAACAAAATTTGGGCAGAGTTAGATTAGATCCAAATCACAAGGGTGTGAGAGAGTATCGTACTGATACACTTAAATATTTGGAGAAGGAAAGTAAACATGATGCATTTTTCCATCCATTTTAAATTCAGTCCCTGTAATAAACCAATTAAGTTAACTCCTCTCAATATTGTTCCAAAAAGAATGCAATGACAGGAGAATTGTTTTTCTCAGTTTTTTGTGTCTGTTTTTTTTTTTTTTTTTTTTCCCACCACACAAAAAATTAATAGTCATATTAAGAACGATTTATATTTAGGTAATTGTGTAAATCTTGCTTATTCAAAAGTTGGTGATTTTGTGGAATTGATCAAACAGAAATGTCAGGGCTGCTTGTTGTTCAATAGAGACCTGCGCAGAGTAGAATTACAGATACATACTGATCTGCAGGGAATTCAAGACGTTACTAGAACATGGACTTTTATCTGTGCCCGTCAGTCCTCCGTTATGTCGGAGATCTCGATTTTAATTTTACTGAGATGCCAAGAGCTTCAAAAAGTGGAGTGTGAGGTTACAGTCCTCTTTAAAATGTCTAACCTGTCGAAGTTGCAAACATCAAATCAATTTGGAAACTTACTTCAGACTCGTATATATTATTCGGACAGAAAATGCACCCTATGTAATAGTGATAAATTAGATCATTCAGATAGGAAATACACCGTATGTAATAGTGATAAATTAGATCATTCGGACAGTAAATGCACCCTATGTAATAGTGATAAATTAGATCATTCGGATAGGAAATACACCGTATGTAATAGTGATAAATTAGATCATTCGGACAGTAAATGCACCCTATGTAATAGTGATAAATTAGATCATTCGGATAGGAAATACACCCTATGTAATAGTGATAAATTAGATTATTCGGACAGGAAATACACCGTATGTAATAGTGATAAATTAGATTATTCGGACAGAAAATGCACCCTATGTAATAGTGATAAATTAGATTATTCAGACAGTAAATGCACCCTATGTAATAGTGATAAATTAGATTATTCAGACAGGAAATGCACCCTATGTAATTGTAATAAATTAGATTATTTGGACAAGAAAGCGCCCTATGTAATAGTGATAAATTATATTATTAGGGCAGGAAATGCACCCTATGTAACAGTAATAAAATAGATTAGTCGGACAGGAAATGCGCCCTTTGTAATAGTGATAAATTGAGAAATAAATTTCGTTATCTTTTTAACTGTCAACATTTGATCAATGAAAGAAAGCAAATACTTATCACTCATTTTAATTCAAGACGTAGCACACACAAATTTCATACTTTATTTAATTCCACAGATATAAAGCTTGTTAACAGATTAAGTAAAATTAAGATTACCAGACGTGGTGCTTGCAAAATAATCATGTATCTAAATTTATCTCTATAACAGTATAAACAATTTTTTTTGGGTCCTCCCCTCGAATATTGACCTAGAATGCTAGCATGTGTATGCAATGTTAGTCATCCGCTGTGTAATTGTCAGTATTATTCTGAATATTGACCTGGAATGCTAGCATGTGTATGCTATGTTTGTCATCCCCTGTATAATTGTTAACATTGTTCTGACTATTTACCTGAAATGCTAGCATGTGTATGTCATGTTTGTCATCCCCTGTATAATTGTCAATATTTTTCTGACTATTTACCCGAAATGCTAGCATGTGTATGTCATGTTTGTCATCCCCTGTATAATTTTCAATATTTTTCTGACTATTTACCCGGAATGCTAGCATGTGTATGCTATGTTTGTCATCCCCTGTATAATTGTCAATATTTTTCTGACTATTTACCCGGAATGCTAGCATGTGTATGTCATGTTTGTCATCCCCTGTATAATTGTCAATATTTTTCTGACTATTTACCCGGAATGCTAACATGTGTATGCTATGTTTGTCACCCATATCTACTGTATAACTGTCAATATTATTCTTCCATATACCACCTGGTTGTGGCCTGAAGGAATTTTCGTTTAATAAAATCGATGTTCTGTGTTGTCTTCTTATGTGTTAGAACCCCGGTGAACTGACTCTACGGCATTTGATGGAATGTGTGTGTGTGTGTGTGTGTGTGTGTGTGTATATGTGTGTGTGTGTGTGTGTGTGTGTGCAAGTAGTCTTTTTAAAACAGATAGCTTTTAATATACTGCTGTACAAAAGTTACACTTGCTAGATCAAAGAGTTAGCATTTAGTTTTTGGTGTCGATTGTAGATTTACAACTCTACTAGTCATCTATTTTTGTTTGTTAAGAATAGTGCTACTCACAAACTTATTGTATTCTCACATAATGTGCGACATGTACAGAAATGCATTTAAAATAATGTGCGACAAGTACAGAAATGCGTTTGAAATATTGTGAGACATGTACAGAAATGCGTTTGAAATAATGTGCGACATGTACAGAAATGCGTTTGAAATAACGTGCGACATGTACAGAAATGCGTTTGAAATAATGTGCGACATGCGATATGTACAGACATGCGTTTGAAATAACGTGCGACATGCGACATGTACAGAAATGCGTTTGAAATAATGTGCGACATGCGACATGTACAGAAATGCGTTTGAAATAATGTGCGACATGTACAGAAATGCATTTGAAATAACGTGCGACATGTACAGAAATGCGTTTGATATAATGTGCGACATGTACAGAAATGCATTTGAAATAATGTGCGACATGTACAGAAATGCGTTTGAAATAATGTGCGACATGTACAGAAATGAGTTTGAAATTTCGTGCTCAACTAAACCAGAAATGTTGTTATATATATCTCTGATGCACACCGATACTATTTTTGTATTGATTGCAAATACATAAATGAATAAATCCCTAGCAAACCCAAAAAATGTCTTCGACATTTTTTATTACTTAAGCCCATACTCGCGTGAGATTATCATTAAAAACAGGAGGTTAAGATAACACATTTTACAAAAAGACATAATATTAAATGAAAACACATAGAAGCTGTATTAATTACTACAAAAATAGCTCTCTGCATACTTTTTAATCAGGAAAATAAAAAGGAAACAAAATACTTTTTTCAGGATGAAAAAAAGCAAAAGGCAAAGGAGCAGAATGAACTAAAAAAAAAAAAAAAGACATCATAAAAATGTTTAAATGTTTAGACAAAAGCAGTCACGGACTGAATTTTATTGACAGACTTTATGCAAGGAACCTTTTGGAAAATCCTGGGGGGAATCCTGATGCAGTTTAAGAAGGTTAATTGATAGTTCTGTTTAACTGATATATTGAAAAGAATATATACGTTGGCTGTTTGTTGGCTCTATTCTAAACTATTTTTTTTTTCAGATCTAAAAGTTGTTACAATTCAAATTGCCAGGACAACATTAAATTATCCAGTTACTGTTTGGGAAATATCATAAAGAATATTTTTCGATTACTGTTGAGGCTATGTTTCTGGTTTCTGATCAAAAGTTGATTTTGACTTGATGTAGCAATAGCCCCCTGAATTCTATAGCGTCACAAGTTGATTTTGACTTGATGTAGCAATAGCCCCCTGAATTCTATAGCGTCACAAGTTGATTTTGACTTGATGTAGCTACGGGCCACTGAATTCTAGAGCGTCACAATTATGACTTGATGTACCTATAGCCCCCTGAACTCTATAGCGTCACAAGTTTTGACTTGATGTAGCTATAGCCCCGTGAATTCTAGAGCGTCACAAGTATGACTTGATATTGCTATACCCCCGAATTCAATAGCGTCACAATTTTGACTTCATGTTGCCATAGCTCCCGAATTTCATATAGCGTTATAAGTTGATTTTGACTTGATGTAGCTATAGTTGCTTAATTCTACAGCGTCACAAGAAATTATTATTACTGTTAGTCAGAATCCATTTTTCTCCTTGCTCCAAACAAAAAAAAAACACAGGTCAAGCTAGTAATTGATATTTCTATATCTGGAGCAAAAATCAGTTGTAGAGGCTTATTTGTTCTTAAGTCCCATGTGTAGTCGATGATGTGCTGCAATCTAAATATATTTCTTACTCACAAGTAGCGGTGCACTGTATGATTCATTTGCCACACAGACCCCATGGCAACGCGTGTGTGAAACTGCAGCATATGCCACATGTGTTTCATGCTGCAGGCGTATTTCAGATACCTGTTTGAAATCAAGATATTGCAAAGCTGAGGTTTTTTAGCTACAGAAGGAAGCATACATATTTTCAGTTAGGCTAATATGATCACAGAGAGCAGTCATTTTCAGGAAAGCTTATACTCTGTTCATACGCTTTATTCTTTTAAATTGGTAAAAAAAAAAAAAAAAAAAAGAAAATCAAACAAACATCGAATCAATTAAGAATAGCAGTGGTTTTTCCAAGTTATAAAGTGAAAAGATATTAAGTGTTTGTATGATGTATGCCAGTGTTTGTATGATGTATGCCAGTGTTTGTATTCTAGAAGAAACATATGAACATCCTTGCATAATATAAACAAATGACATTCATAAGTTTCTCTTCAAGACGAGTTAATATATTGCAGAATACAATATTCGCTCATTTTTTTTTCTGGTCACAATTATACATTTTTATTGTACATTGACTGACAAGCGGCGCCAAAATCGGAATAAATTCAGTCTCATGGCGTTTCCGCTGTTTTTAAGGTGAGCTGCAGCGTAAGTAATTCTCCTTGAAACTGCCTTTTAACAAATTAAAATTTAATTAGGTAAATCTATATCTTTTATTATTTTATGCAAACAGTGTTAACCTATACGTCGCATTCATGGTAAAAATCTAAAGAAGAGAGATTTTCAGATCAATGCAAATGGACGAAAGCTGGCAAAAATATCACAATAGTGCACAATATTTTTAGCGAGACAGTGCAAACTGTTATCCATAATATATCACATGCAATCAGCGATCTGACCCAGGACTTAATTCTCAGCTGCCACGCTACAGTGATCTGACCCAGGACTTAATTCTCAGTTGCCACGCTAAAGTGATCTGACCCAAGACATAACTCACATTTGCCACGCTGGAGTGAATTGACGCAGGACTTAACACTCATCTGCCACGCTGCAGCGACCTGACACATAACAAAACTCTCAGCTACCACTTGCAGCTATCTGACTCAGGACTTAACTCTCAGCTACAACTTGCAGCGATCTGACTAGGGACTTAACTCTCAGCTACCACTTGCAGCGATCTGACTAGGGACTTAACTCTCAGCTACCACTTGCAGCGATCTGACCCAAGACTTAATTCTCAGCTGCCACACTAATTCTCTGCTACACACACACTTTATCACAGTGTGAAGTGAACATGAATTGTTTAATCGCTAATACTATATGTCCTAAATAATAGCATGAAAACATACCACAAAAATATTAAAAACTGTCCATCGGGTGGCGAGAAGAGTGAGCGGTGGGGCACAACTATACATTTTAATGCTATCATGAAACTGATTCTTTTTAATGCTCAACCATAACGTGACATGGAATTTATTCATCTTTAATCTACAGTTTCGGAATAACGCTGCCCACAGTAGCAAACAAATTTCAAAATATGTCTGGTTAATTTATTCATGACATTTTGTCAGTGGCTATAGTTACTCATTTGTGAGATCAAGAATTACATGCGTATGACATAATTGCTTTGTCAAGTTAATATTTAGATCATAATATCAGTCCTATACGTGAAATTATACACAACTTTGTCAATTAATTTAGTACTGAATCGTAATGCTAGGTGTGTGGCTCTTAATAACTAATAACTACAAATATCGGCATAATTACATTAGAATAAAAGGTTGTGTATTGATGTGGGGCTTTGTCCTGTACATCAGCGAGCGACTCAGCTTGAGTCTTTCAATCTGTTTACCTATGACCTCTAACTGCGTATAACATACTTCTGACATCCGTTCTTAATATAGCCAAATATTTGCCCCTAGAACCTAATTAATGTCAAAACATTTGCAATGCTATATTAAACTTAAGGCTTAGTATTTATTTTCTGGATGATTTAACATCTTGTGCCCTTTAACATTTGTGATTCAGTATATTATTTTCAAAATGTAAATTTCCTCCAAGGATTTTTAAAAAAATCAATATTAAGAGCAGGTACTTAGGCTTAAAAATGTATGAAGCATGAAAAGGCTTAAAAATGTATATATGAAGCAGGTACTTAGGCTTAAAAATGTATATATGAAGCAGGAAAAGGCTTAAAAATGTATATATGAAGCAGGAAAAGGCTTAAAAATGTATATATGAAGCAGGTACTTAGGCTTAAAAATGTATATACGAAGCAGGTACTTAGGCTTAAAAATGTATATATGAAGCAGGAAAAGGCTTAAAAATGTATATATGAAGCAGGTACTTAGGCTTAAAAATGTATATATGAAGCAGGAAAAGGCGTTTATTTGCGATTTCACACATAGTTTTCACGTATAGTGCCACATGTTTTCTTGACAAAGAACATTGCACAAATGAAAAGATCACTCTTTCCCCCAAACCATTTAACTAGGTGTTTCAGTTTAAATAGAGAACATTCTTTGAAGATGATCCTCATTCATAATCGCTTTGATCCAACTATTAAGCATTTGATCGGTAAGCATTTTTTAATTAACTTTTGCACTGTATTTTCTATATTTTCCAATAAAAATATGGACCCGACTTAATTTTGTCAGAAAATGTTTTAAGAACGTAATGGATGAGAGTC
This sequence comes from Margaritifera margaritifera, assembly GCA_029931535.1. NCBI lineage: Eukaryota > Metazoa > Mollusca > Bivalvia > Unionida > Margaritiferidae > Margaritifera > Margaritifera margaritifera. The sequence goes on from JAQPZY010001484.1 coordinate 3,150,756, forward strand.
ACTCTTTTAGAAAAGAAACATACTTGTCTTTTAGCCACAGAAACATGTTTAAGTCAATATTACACTGCAAGTTTTAGCAACATATTCTCTGATGTTTCTACCACTGATCCAGTTTATTTGTGAAAAAAATCAGACTACAATTCGTCTTCTGAAATATCGTCATTTCATTGCTAAAGATCTCCAGATGCACATTTGAACTAGCTTGTACTTGAAAAATTTCAAATATTCTAGGGATAAATAATTGCTATCGGCACTGGAAACAATGTATGTTTTATTTTTTTATTTCTTGTTTTTTGTGTCTTTATATCTGTATATCTTGATTTAATATATATATATATATATATATATATATATATATATATATATATATATATATATATATATATATATATATATATATATATATCTGTGTGTGTGTCTATGTATGTGTGTATCTTTGTATATGTGTTTGCATGTGTATGGATATATATATATATATATATATATATATATATATATATATATATATATATATATAATGTGGGAGTGTATATTTGCATGTATAAATATGCATTGGATTTGTGTATATACATGTAAGTGTACATCTTTTATATTGATTCAATCTTTGTACATGTGATAGATTTGTGTTACTGTATATATATATATATATATATATATATATATATATATATATATATATATATATATATATATATATATATATACATTACAATCATTTTATGCATGGCATAAACTCAGTTCTTTATAAAAAAAAATAGAGAAGAAACCCTCAGACCTTTATCGAGCCAACAATGGTAAATAAAAGAAATGCATAATTAGGTCTGCTAAGAGAATAAACTGAGTATTTCTAACTTCCATATTTCTTTTGGCAATGTGTGGAAGGATACTTGCGTGTCTTTTTCCATATTATTAAGAGAAAGGTTTCTTTGAGGACCTTGTTATGCATCAAAATTTCAAGTCGATGTTTCGTAAATGAAGTACTGCATCCTTAGGTCAAGATTTCAAAAGTTAGCAACAATGGCACCAGTAAACAAACATGGACCATAAGAAAACCACGGTAAAGCAGATTAGCATTGCAGATGTACATTTCCCACCCCACCCCCATCCCCGACCACCCCCACCTCCCCTTTTGTAAGCTAGTCCCTTGGTTACAACTGCTTGGTCATTCTGTCACTAAAATATTAATTTGCTATAAAAGAAGTCAGCTTCAGCATACTTAAAAAAAGAAAACAAACCTAGTAACAGCAACAAGGTACAACTCATCATCGACCAAGTTAATAGCTAGAACACCTCTGTCAGCTCTTGTCAGCAAACATGATCTTGGGTGTAACATAAACAATCCCCTACCTGAACGAGAGAATGTAAACTTCTAGCAATATGTCTGGAATTCCGTACAGATAGGTAGAACAAGTCTAACTTGGTACGTAACTACTCATCTAAAGAATATTGTATGTCAAGCCGTTATTTATTAAAGATTACAGCACTTCTTGGTGGATCAATTATCTTAATTTACTATGTATAATTACAATGTACTAAAACTTTCCAGCTATTTAAAAAAAATATAGACCGCTGAAGAAAAGTCTGTTGTCAAGGAAATATTTGATAAGGCTACACAGCAGGTGTTGAAGCGTATCCTATAATTATCAATAACATGTGATCTGAAGCGTATCCAAAAATTATCAATGACATGTGATACACAGCAGATTTTGAAGCGTATCCTATAATTATCAATTACATGTGATCTGAAGCGTATCCTATAATTATCAATTACATGTGATATACAGCAGATTTTGAAGCGTATCCTATAAATATCAATTGCATGTGATACACAGAAGATTTTGAAGTGTATCCTATAATTATCAATTACATGTGATCTGAAGCGTATCCTATAATTATCAATTACATGTGATACACAGCAGATTTTGAAGCGTATCAATTGGATGCGATCGGATGAAAAAATGGTGGGTAGAGCGACTTTCTTCTGCAAATAATATCAGTACAAATTTAATACAACTGTCTCCCAAAGACTCTCACACCAACAATGCAAATGGTTGAGAGCAGAACGTGCACCCAGAATATAGAGTGTTATCTTGGTTCTTTGATATAATCAAACGATATCGGATAAATAGAAATAAAGGTCAGGATTCACAATTTACTGCAAATACAAACTTGTGAAAAAATGGCATACATTTGCAATTCCATAAAGAATAATTATTGTTTGTTTTTGTTTAATTTTTTTATATACAGAATGCATTAACGGTTTAATATGTTTCTCAATATAAGTGGAAAAAACAGATGTGTCAAATTTACCTTATTTGTTAATTTTCTACAAATTATTCATTGATACCCTATATGATCAATTATACTGAGTTCTTTCTTCTTTTTCGTCTACAACCTTTCTGTATATGACAAGAAACGTTCAATAGGAAAGATATAATAATTGCGAAAACCTGAATATTGCAAGCTGCTGCATCTGCATGTCATTAAATCTAAATGATATTTGCTAAATAAATGTTGTTTTATCACCACAGAGATATATCTATCTCCTGATCTAAAGATTGCATCTTTATCTTCATTTCACTTACTGTATTAAAATGTATCTGTATTACATTTAAAGACTGCAGCAATACAAACAAGTATAAATTCACCTATATATATATATATATATATATATATATATATATATATATATATATATATATATATATATATATCAGTATGTATACATTCCAGTATGTTCTTAAGGAATGAAAAATGCGCTAAACTTAATATCCTTATCAATACCTGGAGGATGGAGCAAAACTATTTGTTAATGTGACCTAATTTTGGACTCGTATGAATGATGAGGTAATGATGGAAATCAGGGAGTTTTCATCAATTTGTGTGGACTCAAATGATGGAAATTAGGGAGTTTTCACCAGTTTGTGTGGACTGATCGTGGTAGAAAGTAGTGTGATGTATGACAACAGATACGTGACGTAAGATATAGATATTTTCCATCGGTGTACTATATTGGACATAGGATAATACACACATATGAATGTGAGATATCGTGATACCTACCGTCTGTCAGTCCTTCTGTCTATAACTATAGTCCTCCTAATGTTTAAGGTCAAATGCACAAAAATTTAAAGTACACTAACATTTCTTAAAATACTTTTGACCGATCTTTATACACGGATGTTGTTCATTTGACTGAGCTTTATACACGGAGGTTGTTCATTTGACCGATCTTTATACACAGAGGTTGTTCATTTGACCGATCTTTATACACGGAGGTTGTTCATTTGACCGATCTTTATACACGGAGGTTGTTCATTTGACTGAGCTTTATACACGGAGGTTGTTCATTTGACCGATCTTTATACACAGAGGTTGTTCATTTGACTGCGCTTTATACACGGAAGTTGATTATTTGACCGAACTTTCTGCAGGGAAGTTGGTCCTGAATATTATGAAAGAAAGGACTGAAAAAGAGGTTACTGGCGTTTGAGTTTATAATAAAAGTCATATAGGTAGTCCCAGACCAAGGTTACAATATAATAATCACAAAAAAATGTTTGTAAACAACATACATATATATCACCGCTCTGCTTTGAGAGGTTTCATCCTCTTTTTTGTGCCACTAGAGCTGAGTTTCAGAGGAGGGGGTAGTGTAGACCCTGAGTCTATGGTCGGTTACATATGTAAATTCGTGTCTTCATGCACAGTAATTTTATGTACGATTATAGCTTCCAAAATATGACCTAGGGGCCACATTGTATATTCTGAGACATGACATTAGCGAGGGTGTCTCATTCAAATTCCCGCCTGATATGTGTAGACAGTTGGATCAGTGATGACATAAACCAGTTCTGAGACATGTATGACAAAAACTTTAGGTGTTATTTCAATTTTATGTAAAACCGCTTCCATCCTCAAGCCCCACCCCAAGGGAAAGAACCGAAGTTCTAAACCCGTTGTGTACATTTACAGACTACCTACAATCAGATACCATGATCTAAAGTCCTTGTTGTGTATGGTGTAGGAGTTATGCAACAGTACAAACACACTCACTCTCAGACCGGCAGGATTCAATAATATCAGCCTCTTCTTCGAAACACGCGAGGATAAAACTACATAGTAAGTAAAGATAATGACATGACAGCATTAAAAACCAATAGGAAAATTGCCATTGTAAATAGGGGCACAGAGATTTGACAACTTAGAAGAAATTTGAGAGAATGAATATTGATGTAGAATTCATACGAAGGTCGTTAAGGAAGCGCTGTATGGCTTGTGAGAGATTATTGCTTTAATATTTCTCCAAAATTTTTGTTGTTGTTTAATAGCCAATATTTTATTATTATTAATATTAATATTATTAATTTTATTATTATTATTATTATTATTTTATATATATATATATATATATATATATATATATATATATATATATATATAATGATTAAAAAAAACTAATACAACGTAAGGCCTTCTAATATTTGTTTCTAGTACGTTACAGAACTTTTATGCACATTTCTTTTTCTTTTTCTTTTTATTTGTAAAGTTCAGATACATTATATTTGAAATGGCACCCCGGGAAAAGTGCGCAGGACAAAAGCACCCCGACAAAAAAGCGCAAACAATGCACATTTTATGTATCCTGTCAAGAAAAGACAAACAAATACAGCATTAAAGATCATTAAGCATAGTTTATTTATTAATATCTCAATATGCAGAAAAACAGCGTTAAATAACAAATAACACCATCCATTCATTAATATCTCAATATGCAGAAATATAGCGTCTATTAATTTTTCAAACGTTCACTTATTACGAGTGTCTTCTACAGTGTGACGTTTTGCGCGATCCCGAGCAGATAGTCCATTATTGACATATTGCATGTCAGAATTAAAGCTTGCAGGCGACGATTGAGTTGAACATATTTCGACTTCGAAGCTTCGGGATGTTTAACGCCGGATTGATAGCGTTCGATCTGCAGCTCCACGTGATCCTGTCCCTTGCGGAAAGTGTCTATCAGCTTGCATACCGACGGATGATAACAATCGACTGTTTGCTGGAATGAACGATATCAAGCATCCACTGAATTGTTGGTACGTGACAGATTGTCATTCACGCGATCACGTATGTTCCACAAGTTGAACGGAAATCTCCGATGTTCTCGACCGCGTCTTCGCTGTCCAATAATCGTCAAAAACTGCCGGTATGTCAGTAACTGGGACAAAGCAGAGAGCTAACAGCATTTTGACGTGCGGGCGCAAGTTTTCATCGTCACGATACGAATCTGCTAAATAAAATTCTTGCACTTTGCGTCAAAGAAACTGGCAGAGATGGAAAAAACATCCAGCAATCCGTCTTCCTGGAAGACGGTTTTGCACGCGTTTTGACAAGCTTTCTCGAAATCTGATATCCATCAATTAAAATATGCTCTTTCTGCGTCTGCGATTCGGTTCTTTTTATGACTGCAAATGTTTAGGCCTAAACATACTTGTGCTATTTTTTACAGTTTCGGGTACTAATCTAGCTTTGAAGAACGACTCCTCAAATAATATTTGGAACTTAGAAATTATCCCACTTATTATCTTATATATCTATATCTATATAGATATATATATATATATATATATATATATATATATATATATATATATATATATATATATAGAGAGAGAGAGAGAGAGAGAGAGAGAGAGAGAGAGAGAGAGAGAGAGAGGAGTTCACGTCTAGAATAAAACTTCTGTTATGTATTACATTTCCACCTAGAGTTCATATCCGAATGAAATATCTATTATGTATTAAATTTCTACATGTCAATCAAAATTGTAAACATAAAACCATCATATATTGGGTAGAGTAACAGAGTAAATATAAAGTCATTAGCACAAGACAATTCGAATATTTGAATAAAAGCTGATACATGAATAAATATAACTATATATTAAATACGACGAATTAATATTCAGGGGATTGATACAGCAATCAAGTAATATATTGACCAACACGTACGGTACTAAGTTAGTTATGTTAATTTTAAAAAAAATTAACACCATCTAATATTATCTTCCATTTTGCCACCCTCCGTTTTATCTGCCAACTGCCCCATGCCCCTACATTAGCCCCTAATACATCAGAAAGCATAGAGTCGTTTGACTGAAGTAAACAACCTGTCATTGACACGAACATTTCATTAAGTTCGTGTTAATCAGAATCTGGTCTTCAATACAAGTCATTTGTTGGGAGGAACTTTAAGTTGATACCATAATCAGGTCTCCAATACAAGTCGCAGTTCATTAGAATCTGGTCTTATATACAAGTCTTTTGTCGGTAGGAAATCATATTTCATCAGAATCTGGTCTCATATGCAAAGTCTTTTAGAGCGAGGAACTCACAGTTCATCAGAATCTGGTCTCCAGTACAAGTCTTTTGTCGGTAGGAATGCACATCTGGTCTTATAAAGAAGTCTTATGCAGGTAGGAAATCACATTTCATCAGAATCTGGTCTTATATAAAAGTCTTTTGTAGGGAGGAACTCATAGTTAATCAGAATCTGGTCTTCAATACAAGTCTTTTGTCGGCTGAAATTCACATCTGGTATTGTATAGAAGTCTTATGCAGGTAGGAAATCACAGTTCATCAGAATTTGGTCTTATGTAAAAGTCTTTTGAAGGTAGGAACTCACAGTTGATCAGAATCTGGTCTCCAGTACAAGACTTTTGGAGGAAGGAAGTAACAGTTCATCAGAATCTGGTCTCATATGCAAGCCTTTTGGAGGTAGGAAGTCACAGTTCATCAGACTCTGGTCTGCAATAGAAGTGTTTTGGAGGGGGAACTCACAGTTCATCAGAAACTGGTCTCATATGCAAGTCTTTTGTAAGGAGGTACTCACAGTTCATCAGAATCTAATCTCATATACAAGTTTTTGGAGGTAGAAACTCACACTTCATCAGAATCTGGTCACATATGCAAGTCGTTTGGAGGGATGAACTCAAAGTTAGAATCTGGTCTCATATACAAATCTTTTGGATGCAGTAACTCGCTGTTTATTAAGATCTGGTCTCATATGCAGTGGTGAAACTCTTTACAATATGTCAAAATTTTCACTAAAAGCATTCTTTATTTTTAATTTAATTTTCTGCATATTTTGACATTTAGTATTAATAAAGCAAAAAAAAAAAAAGAAAAAGAGAGAGAGAAAAAAAAGAAATGGAAAGTTTGTAGTGCACGGAAATAGCGAAATAAAAATGTTGTGCAAAGATATTAATTCGTAGACGTCATATTTTATGACCATCTGAACTTAGTGAAATTTCAATGCTTTGCTAAGAGTTTGGTATGATCGTTGCAGCACTAGCTACAGCAGCAACATCAAACAAAAGAAGTAAGATTAGACACATCTAATACCAGGTGGATACAAAATAGGTTGATATTCTATTGAGTTCCTTTCTTTCCAAATCTATTGGATGTAATCCATCGTTTTCGTGCCATGATGGTAAAAAAATCTTGTGGTGAGTATTGAGTTTGATAAAATAACAAAAAGTATGTTATTTGTATCTCTTGTGACGGAATCCTTTTGATGAAGATGTAATTATATATTTCAGTTATATGTATCACAGTCCTTTTTATTCCTTCTCCATCTCCTCCGTAAAAAATGTATTTGTGACTCACATATTTATGTTAACGATGCAGTAGTTATAACACAGGCAAATATCCTCCTTTTTTATCTGATTCTCTCTTTTCTCCTTTTAAAATCTTCAGACTTGATATAGACAACTTTTATTGGAGTATTTTATATTTTCGTTAAAATTATGTTCTATTGGAAACTGGCGACTTTTTTAAAGTAATATTTGTTATGTTTCTTCAAAAATCTTTTGTATCGAAAACTATTAGACTGAGACTCTGTTAGGAATGTATTTAAAGAATATTTATGTCTTCTACTTAGACGAATACGTGAGTAATTCAATTTCGATTCCAAAATCATATTGGATGCTCAAAGAACTAAATACCGCCACCAGATTTGCCAGACATCAGCAAATTGCCGATTTCTCTCTCTCTCTCAAAAATCCTTGAATGAACACAAGTAATATCTTTGCTCTGAAACAAAAACAAACAAGTTCTCTTGGGGCCTGGAAGACGTCTTGATGTGGTCTGTTTTCTGGTTTAAAGGTCAACAATAATTAGGAACGGGAAATACAAACTGCCACAAACGTCAAAACTCTAATCATTGAGTACGCTTAAAATCTTACTAGGAGGGCATGTACCGCTTGACCACTCCTGAGTAGGGGTCAGAACCTTATACTTCTTTGTAATGAAAGACGCTCCGACTGAATTGGTCATCTAAACATTTATAATAGCCCATTAATGCTTACCACTGGGCCGACACACCACCAGGGAACGGGCAAAGAAATTGCTCTAATGGCGGAAAACTGATTTACTGTCTGTTAATTAAGTTTTAAAAGTGCAAATTACTGTAGATGAGTGATTTTCACATTCTTCAAATTCGTTTTTGAACATTTAGACTCGTGTCCATAATAGTTTATTCATTTTTGCCGCTATAAATTTCTGACACCTCTTGGACTTGTCTTGACAAAGTATTGCATGAACTGTGAATTACTACGTCTTTAAATCCTTTTTTTTTCTCAATACATCTCCACAGTAAGTTAATATAAACAACCGTCAAACGCATTAAATATAGGAAACATTTGGTCAACTTCACGTTACGGGCTCTTATGATATCAAACGGCCTATCCCCTCATCCCTCTTCCGTTGTCGGCAATTCTAAAAGATCTAAAGTCCAGTTTGTTTATATTTTTGTATGTATAATAGATAAATCACACATGAATATATTTGTATTTATATAAACGTGCCATCATAATTATTCCCATAATTGATCAACGGCATTCTTTGTTGTTTTAATTATACTGAAGTTATTGTACCTAATCAGATACATAAAATTGAATATCCATAGTATTGCAAATCTCAACATTGATTTGTTATCTGAGAGACATTTTCTTCTGATATTAAATCATATATTCGTGACCTAGCTATCTAAAGTCTGACTTACCATGCTAATTTATGTTATACCTAATTGAGACCGTGTTAGTAGAAATATCTTAGATCAAAATCCGATACAAATGGAAAATAAAAGAGAAAACAAAAACGTTGTATCCATAATTGAGAGGTACCATGTATCAAGATAAATTGCGCACGATTAAGTATGGTTTAATCGACAAGCAGAATCTCGAGCTATCTGCCGGATCCAACCCTCTCTGATGAGGACTGTAGTCTTCCACAGTCCAGTGTTGTTCTTATCTTACAGCTCCAAATAGGCTCCATATTTAAGCTAGATCATGGACACAGACTACTTTGTGTATTCATTTTGTAATTATTTCGCTAGACTTTTTCCACATAGATTTTTCATGGATTGAATTTACCTCGTCATTTTTAAGTACAATTCTAGATGCGTCCTACAGTTTCCTTTAGATCATATCGTAAACAACTATTAATCATGTGAGCAAAGAATTTGATACAGTGTTACAAATTTGATAGTGTTGCTAAGTGATCATCCTCATATAACGGACGTCGTTTTACAAACGTTTTGGAATGGGTGGGTTCTAAAGACAAATAGCATCAACAGACTCCACACTTTCGTCCGATGAGTCTATGGGTGGGTTCTAAAGACAAATAGCATCAACAGACTCCACACTTTCGTCCGATGAGTCTATGGGCGGGTTCTAAAGACAAATAGCATCCAAAGATTCCACACTTTCATTCGATGAGTATTGAGGAAAGCTTGCTTTCGAGTCAGGCTTGTTCTTCCAAAGATTATTACTTGAGAAAAAGAGAATTCGTCGAAAGTATTATTGTCTAAAGTAGAATTACCAAGGCAATTGGATTGGAAACACGTTATATTGCCTAAAGTAGAATTACCAAGACAATAGGATTGGAAACAAGTTATGATTACTTATTAAACAATTGACAATACGGAGCACATGAGATCCAAAGTTCACTACTCATGATATGATTTCATAAAAAGAGGTAACACAAGACTGTTCAAATCGTTCAATTAAATCTATATATTTATTTATCCGTCTGTCTATATTCCTCTCAGACGTCTGTGTGTAAGCCTTATGCTCATGACCTCCACAGTAGGCATTGTGCGAGATCATCTACTTAATAAATCTAAGCCAACGTATCGACTTTCATCTCAAGTATGCGCCTTCCATAAGTACATCGCTTTCTTGTACATAACAGGTTAGCGTAGAAGTGATCGTAGATTAAGCCGAGGAAGTATATATATATATATACACGAGCCATATTGTTTTCAGCCGAGTCAAGTCACCTACAGGACTCACGGTACTAATTTAGCTCCCATAGTAAACGTATGGAAACAACATGATATTAAAAATTCGATAACTTTACATTTTTGAATGCTCATGACCAAACCTGTGTATCTCAGTATAGACAGATCCTTGATGCAAGCTTCTGTGTGGAGAAATCCATATAAACCACTGCATTTTTGTGATCTACATGTGTTTGAAACATGTGTTTTCAATTCTGCACCTTAAGAACCAGGTGCTAATTTCAGTAATGAGAGTTCCAAAGTCAAGTCTGTAAAACGACTGAAATTCCATAAATAAAAGATTGTCTCCATTTTGTTCAGTTACAAATAGGATAAGATCTTAAAAGATTCCTTTTACTAACATTTAACTTTTCATTATCAAGCCATCATGGCCGTCCAAACCCATATATATTCTATTTTATGTTCACCCATTTCTAGACTGGTTCTTATTTATCCATATAATTAGTACCGTGAATACTATATCTAGAAACTATTTGTCTGACCTTATACAAACCATTCTTCGATTGCTGTCGGAAGTGACCCCTAACTAAGTAGTTACATTACAGGGTTCAATGACAATGGTAAGATGTAAACACGGGTGGGAGGAAATTCATTACTTCACCGTTTTTAGACTACAACAATTGGAAACTCATAGATTGCCTTGTAATTGTCTGCATTCATGCTTCTATAAAATGCCTACTGAGTTTTGCAATATTCTCATTAATCCATACAAGAAAGTATATATATATATATATATATATATATATATATATATATATATATATATATATATATATATATAATAGTTTCTGCGTCGGATGGTCAGCAGGCAGTGCTATTTCCCTCTGTTGGTCAGTTGCCCAATGAAGACTGACAGTAAACCCATCCATGCAACACACGTGCAGCTGTCAGGGGTAGAAGTGTGATAGGTTCCTCGAGATTTTGATTTTACTATGATTATAAAAAAGCGTGTAGCACTAGGAAGGCTGCTTTTAAATTTACAGAAGGTTTTCACCAGAAGACTGGCGTGTATCAAACGCTATACTACGCGTAGAAGCGGCTAATGGCGACACCAATTTATCAGAGGAAGACATTCGACTCTTCAAGCTCCATTCCAGAACATAAAACCAATTTTGCGTGTTCGTTGAGTCTTGTAAATATAGCGGTTTTCTTACCATCAAGATTATATTTGTCTTCTTTGAAGCATGCGGCATGTTGATTCATGGTTTCTCTCTCTCTCTCTCTCTCTCTCTCTCTCTCTCTCTCTCTCTCTCTCTCTCTCTCTCTCTCTCTCTCTCTCTCTCCACATCGATAATACGTATCTTCATGGTGTCGAATCATATTATCCCGGAAAGAAAAAGATGTGTCTTTGAGGCAATGCTTGTATGTAATGACAATTTCAATGTTGTAGTAATGTCGAATTAGACAAATGGAAAACACGGCAAATACTGAAATTATCAAAAAAGTGATTATTAACCCAACATATTTAATAGGCCACAATGTTCGTCATACACACCATTTTGCGTAATAATAATAATAATAATAATAATAATAATAATAGATTTTATGCATTTGCATGTACGGTATTCACATTATGTACAATAAAATACATAAGCCACATATATGTATTATCATTGACTGGACACGATAAAACATGGCAAATTCATAAAATTATTAAATTACATTTTGGGTTCAAAAAAATGTTTTGCATTTGTGTTTTAAAAGCAGCAAGGGTTGATATGAGTTTTGTGATACTTAATAGATTTGTACCAAATCAGATCAGCGTATGACTCGAAGACAGGAGTAAAGGTATTTGGATACTCTGGTGCCAGGTTGTTTTGAACTTTGTACACGAGGACTGATTAATTGCAATTTATTTTCCAAGGTAACCATTTGAGTTTTTAAAATAAAGTTTCACTGCGTGTTGACTATTTGTCATCTAAAGAGTCCTAGCCACATTCTTCTGCAGGTGTTCAAGTTTTTCATGAGTGACACATTCAAGCTTGTCATGTCCGTAATATACAGAAAAATACATGTGCACTCTCCTTTTTACATTGCCAGTTAGTAAAACCTAGTTTTTGCTATTATTTATGCACAAAACATTGTTTGTACACCAAGTTAAATAGTTTAACATGTCAGAATTTAAAATAGTTTAATAAATATTTGTACATACAGCTTGGGCAGTTGTGTCATTCGCATACATAAACATAGTAGTATGGTCAGATGCCAGAGGGAGGTCACTGATAAATAGTATAAAGAATAATGGTCATAAAACTGACCCTTGAGTAACTCCTTCAGTAACCTACGACGGATCACTTAAAACACTACTGAAACATATATCTAGCATTTCATTTCAATAGGTCCTGTTATGTTGATTCTGATTTCTAGACACTGTGCACCCAGAACCTTTGCTTTAAATGAAGAATATTATTATTCTTTAGGTTAGAACAAATATGACTAGTATTTGCTATGTACGTTCTTAATAATTTGCCTGATCACCATCTACTGTGACATGCATGTTAGTTTAATATTGACTTTAATTCTAGAATGAAGTCTGAGTGCTACAGGGCGGGATTTCTTTTATTGTGGTTAAGAAGCAGACGGCGCGATCCACTTGTGCCCTGGAGTGAAGAGAAATCCGGAATGGCCTTATGAAAAGACTCTAAAATAAATCGCATCGCCTACTGATTAATGGGAACCTGCGCTCTTTAAATGATAGTCAGCAACGTTATTAGAGTGTCTAGAAAAAAAAGTTTGAACCTGAAGACGTTAAATAGTCTTGTTGACCTAGTATAATTTAGTTTGTTGCGGTAGGTTAAAAAAAAAAAAAAGGAAAGCACTTGACCTTAATAGTAAAGATCTTACACAGTACTGACTCTTGAAATATTAATGGTTTTAAATCTTTGACTTTAAATGGTTTGATGCTCGACATAGAAAAATATTTGGCTTTTGTCCATGGTTCTGCGTGTGCTGAATGTCAAGCGTCTTGCCAAAATACAAAAAGAGCAAGAAGTGAGAAACATTTAAATGAGATCTTTTAAGCACGCATGCAATTCATACAGGTGTAAAGATGATCCTCTTCGGATGAAGCAACATTTCTCTTACAAAGTTCAAACTTCGAGTTCTTACCAGATTCATTGAATTGGTTAGAATAAAACATTTGTTTCACTTCATTTGCAATGAACGCAATAGCGTGCCTAAAATAAAAGTTCCAAGAGTAGCTCCTGGGGGCCTCCTGAAATTTAAATCTAACGATAGTTATTCGCAGCAGATATTGATAAAGGGACTTGAAGGAAATCATGCTCTTGTTTCATTGGTGTGGAGCTTCGTGTACATGTGGACGTAGTCATTAAGTATCTGATAGTCTCCGATTGTATACGACACTCAGTTTGCACTTTGTATTTCTGTGAAAAGTCGTATACCGTTAAAAAGTGTAAAAATGAACAATATAAATTTCATTCCGTAGCACTATCTTAATATCGTTGGAGATGATTATGACATGTAAATTAATCAGCTGCTAGTACGATTAACGTAATATTGTGTATTTTATAATTATATGATCATATTAAATTCATCTCTTCAGGGATTTATAGTTTGGTTAAATAGGCAATCTCACATTATTTTGTATCCCTTTACATATCATCCTTTCAGGTTCGGCAGTCCTAACAGAATAGAGCTTACTTCTAAGGCCATAACATTCTTGTACAGGAACACCACCTTATTCATCTTTTAAAAGATCAGGAACTTTCTTCTTCGTTTGAGGAAAACCAATATATTATCCTTCTCGAAATCACTTGGGTCGTAAAACTCGATGTTATCCTGCATGTCATTGTGAAAGTTATCAGTCTCTACATGAATGCGTAACGAATCTGTATATGTCATTAACAACCTCGTGCTATTTGATCAAGAACCATGGTTAAAGTCATACATTTAACTGAATGCGACCCGGATAAAAAGCAATCAATTGCTTTGAAAAATACTTTTTTAAACTCATGAGTGATTGTGTGTTTTGGGGAACATATGGAAAACGTAAGCAAGATAATTAGGGGGAAAACGTGACGGTGAAAAACAATTCAGACAGCATAAAGATTTATGATTTGCATAGAGATCAATTATAGATAAAGGTTTCGTGTTGCTATAAAAAAAAAAAAGAAAAAGAAAATTAAATTGGCGAAGCCTTTTATGGAGAACTACAGTGTTAGAGTTAAGCAAGCGGTTTCTGTACGAATCTTACTACAATAAGGTAAAATATCAATATAGGTGAAGTTTGCTTCTTTGCGTGTTTGCAAATGGAGAATCAATTATTGTAGGCATTTATTACAGTACTCTTTATTCAATGCAAAATTCGCATGAAATTCACTTTCCTTGTGATTGTGTATCTATCCGCTAGTTATTGGTTTCCACACTTGTAAGTAATTCCTTTGTGATTGTTTCCCTCACTTTTTATGTCCATTGCTATCTTGCTAATATGTTTACCTTGAAAATGTTAAAAGTCGTTTATAATTATATATAAACTGAAAAGGTATGATATATCATCCATTTACAAAACGAGTCAGCGGAAAGTACTACACAACCAAGCACAGTCAAACATGCCTCTTTTACGGCAAACAAACAAACCAGCAACACCAATTGGGTACTACCTAATTTGTACAAAACTATGGAGTTCATGTTTATGTCGCTCCTTAATGCAATCGACATTGACTGGTGGCCTGGTTTTGAACTTAGTCAAAATCTGCTTTCCATAACCTATGTAGAAGATTTATACTTACACGCATCAGCAAAGTGGTACCCATTTTTAAAAAGTCAAACACAGACAGACCACGGCGGCATAAGACGGGCTGACTAACATTATTTACCACAGCTTACACGCTTTATAGAAGAGCCTTTTGCCGACAAACCCTTCTCAGTCCTTAAGAGTGGCATATGGTGGTTTGAGAAGATCAAAGAGAAAAACGAAAGGAAAAATTTCCTTTTATTTAACCAAAGTTTGGCTTGAAATAAACGAAAGAAAATAGCATTCAATAGAATGTCGAGAAAAGATAATAATTTTGTTTTATTTTGTTTGTTTTGTTGTTGTTGTTTTTAAAGGAAAGAATGACCCAGAAGCTCAAAAGCAAGGTTGAATTAGGCGCTGTAGAGTCCAAGACATATCCAGAAGCAACTTCTAATAGTCAGAATAAGCAAGCTTTACAGAGAATAATGAATATGTGAATAATGAATACGTGAATAAAGAATACGTGGAAAGGAAGGAAAAGTGGGTTTTGAAAATAGAGAGATAATTATTTGCCCCATGCTTGTTATAAATACAAATTCAATGCACGGTATTTATTTGGGTGTTTTCAGGTATTTGACATGACTATTGTATAATTCTGTATAGTATTTCCTAGTATTGTACTTGACATGACTATTGTATAATTCTGTATAGTATATCCTAGTATTTGTACTTGACATGACCATTGTATAATTCTGTATAATATTTCCTTGTATTTGTACTTGACATGACCATTGTATAATTCTGTATAATATTTCCTTGTATTTGTACTTGACATGACCATTGTAAAATTCTGTATAGTATTACCTAGTATTTGTACTTGATATGACTATTGTATAATTCTGTATAGTATTTCCTTGTATTTGTACTTGACATGACCATTGTATAATTCTGTATAGTATTTCCTAGTATTTGTACTTGATATGACTATTGTATAATTCTTTATAGTATTTCCTAGTATTTGTACTTGACATGACCATTGTATAATTCTGTATAGTATTACCTAGTATTTGTACTTGATATGACTATTGTATAATTCTTTATAGTATTACCTAGTATTTGTACTTGATATGACTATTGTATAATTCTGAATACATGTTTCTAGTATTTGTACTTGACATGACCATTGTATAATTCTGTATAATATTTCCTTGTATTTGTACTTGACATGACCATTGCATAATTCTGCATAGTATTACCTAGTATTTGTACTTTGTAGACATGTTTCTAGTATTTGTACTTGACATGACCATTGTATAATTCTGTATAGTATTTCCTAGTATTTGTACTTGACATGACTATTGTATAATTCTGTATAGTATTACCTAGTATTTGTACTTGACATGACTATTGTATAATTCTGTGTAGTATTTCCTAGTATTTGTACTTGACATGACTATTGTATAATTCTGTATAATATTTCATTGTATTTGTACTTGACATGACCATTGTATAATTCTTTATAGTATTACCTAGTATTTGTACTTGACATGACTATTGTATAATTCTGTATAATATTTCCTTGTATTTGTACTTGACATGACTATTGTATAATTCTGTATAGTATTACCTAGTATTTGTACTTGACATGACTATTGTATAATTCTGTATAGTATTACCTAGTATTTGTACTTTGTAGACATGTTTCTAGTATTTGTACTTGACATGACCATTGTATAATTCTGTATAGTATTACCTAGTATTTGTACTTGACATGACCATTGCATAATTCTGCATAGTATTACCTAGTATTTGTACTTTGTAGACATGTTTCTAGTATTTGTACTTGACATGACCATTGTATAATTCTGTATAGTATTACCTAGTATTTGTACTTGACATGACTATTGTATAATTCTGTATAGTATTACCTAGTATTTGTACTTGACATGACTATTGTATAATTCTGTATAGTATTACCTAGTATTTGTACTTGACATGACTATTGTATAATTCTGTATAGTATTACCTAGTATTTGTACTTGACATGACTATTGTATAATTCTGTATAGTATTACCTAGTATTTGTACTTGACATGACCATTGTATAATTCTGTATAGTATTACCTAGTATTTGTACTTTGTAGACATGTTTCTAGTATTTGTACTTGACATGACCATTGTATAATTCTGTATAGTATTACCTAGTATTTGTACTTGACATGACCATTGTATAATTCTGTATAGTATTACCTAGTATTTGTACTTGACATGACCATTGTATAATTCTGTATAGTATTACCTAGTATTTGTACTTGACATGACTATTGTATAATTCTGTATACATGTTTCTAGTATTTGTACTTGACATGACTATTGTATAATTCTGTATACATGTTTCTAGTATTTGTACTTGACATGACCATTGTATAATTCTGTATAGTATTTCCTAGTATTGTACTTGGCATGACTATTGTATAATTCTGTATAGTATTTCCTAGTATTTGTACTTGATATGACTATTGTATAATTCTGTATAGTATTTCCTAGTATTTGTACTTGACATGACTATTGTATAATTCTGTATAGTATTACCTAGTATTTGTACTTGACATGACTATTGTATAATTCTGTATAGTATTTCCTAGTATTTGTACTTGATATGACTATTGTATAAATTTGTATAGTATATCCTAGTATTTGTACTTGACATGACTATTGTATAATTCTTTATAGTATTTCCTAGTATTTGTACTTGACATGACCATTGTATAATTCTGTATAGTATTACCTAGTATTTGTACTTGATATGACTATTGTATAATTCTGTATACATGTTTCTAGTATTTGTACTTGACATGACCATTGTATAATTCTGTATAGTATTACCTAGTATTTGTACTTGACATGACCATTGTATAATTCTGTATACATGTTTCTAGTATTTGTACTTGACATGACCATTGTATAATTCTTTATAGTATTACCTAGTATTTGTACTTGACATGACCATTGTATAATTCTGTATAGTATTTCCTAGTATTTGTACTTGACATGACCATTGTATAATTCTGTATAGTATTAACTAGTATTTGTACTTGACATGACCATTGTATAATTCTTTATAGTATTACCTAGTATTTGTACTTGATATGACTATTGTATAATTCTGAATACATGTTTCTAGTATTTGTACTTGACATGACCATTGTATAATTCTGTATAGTATTACCTAGTATTTGTACTTGACATGACCATTGTATAATTCTGTATAGTATTACCTAGTATTTGTACTTGATATGACTATTGTATAATTCTGTATAATATTTCATTGTATTTGTACTTGACATGACTATTGTATAATTCTGTATAATATTTCATTGTATTTGTACTTGACATGACCATTGTATAATTCTGTATAATATATCCTAGTATTTGTACTTGACATGACCA
Source organism: Margaritifera margaritifera (assembly GCA_029931535.1). Lineage (NCBI taxonomy): Eukaryota > Metazoa > Mollusca > Bivalvia > Unionida > Margaritiferidae > Margaritifera > Margaritifera margaritifera. The sequence continues at coordinate 3,169,259 of JAQPZY010001484.1, forward strand.
TTGTATAATTCTTTATAGTATATCCTAGTATTTGTACTTGACATGACTATTGTATAATTCTGTATAGTATATCCTGGTATTTGTACTTGACATGACTATTGTATAATTCTGTATAGTATATCCTAGTATTTGTACTTGACATGACTATTGTATAATTCTGTATAGTATATCCTAGTATTTGTACTTGACATGACTATTGTATAATTCTGTATAATATTTCATTGTATTTGTACTTGACATGACTATTGTATAATTCTGTATAGTTTTTCCTAGTATTTGTACTTGACATGACCATTGTATAATTCTGTATAGTATTTCCTAGTATTTGTACTTGACATGACTATTGTATAATTCTGTATAGTATATCCTAGTACTTGTACTTGACATGACTATTGTATAATTCTGTATAGTATATCCTAGTATTTGTACTTGACATGACTATTGTATAATTCTGTATAGTATTTCCTGGTATTTGTACTTGACATGACTATTGTATAATTCTTTATAGTATTTCCTTGTATTTGTACTTGACATGACCATTGTATAATTCTGTATAGTATATCCTAGTATTTGTACTTGACATGACTATTGTATAATTCTGTATAGTATTACCTAGTATTTGTACTTGACATGACTATTGTATAATTCTGTATAGTATTACCTAGTATTTGTACTTGACATGACTATTGTATAATTCTGTATAGTATATCCTAGTATTTGTACTTGACATGACTATTGTATAATTCTGTATAGTATATCCTAGTATTTGTACTTGACATGACTATTGTATAATTCTGTATAGTATTTCCTAGTATTTGTACTTGACATGACTATTGTATAATTCTGTATAGTATATCCTAGTATTTGTACTTGACATGACTATTGTATAATTCTGTATAGTATATCCTGGTATTTGTACTTGACATGACTATTGTATAATTCTGTATAGTATATCCTAGTATTTGTACTTGACATGACCATTGTATAATTCTGTATAGTATTAACTAGTATTTGTACTTGACATGACTATTGTATAATTATGTATAATATTTCCTAGTATTTGTACTTGACATGACCATTGTATAATTCTGTATAGTTTTTCCTAGTATTTGTACTTGACATGACTATTGTATAATTCTGTATAGTATTAACTAGTATTTGTACTTGACATGACTATTGTATAATTCTGTGTAGTATTTCCTAGTATTTGTACTTGACATGACCATTGTATAATTCTGTATAGTTTTTCCTAGTATTTGTACTTGACATGACTATTGTATAATTCTGTGTAGTATTTCCTAGTATTTGTACTTGACATGACCATTGTATAATTCTGTGTAGTATTTCCTAGTATTTGTACTTGACATGACCATTGTATAATTCTGTATAGTATTACCTAGTATTTGTACTTGACATGACTATTGTATAATTCTGTGTAGTATTTCCTAGTATTTGTACTTGACATGACCATTGTATAATTCTGTATAGTTTTTCCTAGTATTTGTACTTGACATGACTATTGTATAATTCTGTGTAGTATTTCCTAGTATTTGTACTTGACATGACCATTGTATAATTCTGTGTAGTATTTCCTAGTATTTGTACTTGACATGACCATTGTATAATTCTGTATAGTATATCCTAGTATTTGTACTTGACATGACCATTGTATAATTCTGTATAGTATTAACTAGTATTTGTACTTGACATGACTATTGTATAATTCTGTATAGTATTACCTAGTATTTGTACTTGACATGACTATTGTATAATTCTGTATAGTATTAACTAGTATTTGTACTTGACATGACCATTGTATAATTCTCTATAATATTTCCTAGTATTTGTACTTGACATGACTATTGTATAATTCTGTATAGTATTAACTAGTATTTGTACTTGACATGACTATTGTATAATTCTCTATAATATTTCCTAGTATTTGTACTTGACATGACCATTGTATAATTCTGTATAGTATTTCCTAGTATTTGTACTTGACATGACTATTGTATAATTCTTTATAGTATTTCCTAGTATTTGTACTTGACATGACCATTGTATAATTCTTTATAGTATTTCCTAGTATTTGTACTTGACATGACCATTGTATAATTCTGTATAGTATTACCTAGTATTTCTACTTGATATGACTATTGTATAATTCTGAATACATGTTTCTAGTATTTGTACTTGACATGACTATTGTATAATTCTGTATAATATTTCCTTGTATTTGTACTTGACATGACTATTGTATAATTCTGTATAGTATTTCCTAGTATTTGTACTTGACATGACTATTGTATAATTCTGTATAATATTTCCTTGTATTTGTACTTGACATGACTATTGTATAATTCTGTATAATATTTCCTAGTATTTGTACTTGACATGACTATTGTATAATTCTTTATAGTATTACCTAGTATTTGTACTTGACATGACTATTGTATAATTCTGTATACATGTTTCTAGTATTTGTACTTGACATGACCATTGTATAATTCTGTATAGTATTTCCTAGTATTTGTACTTGACATGACTATTGTATAATTCTGTATAGTATTTCCTAGTATTTGTTTAGGCATTCGACACAAGAAATAATCTAAACACAAATCGCGAACACGAGAGTGCAACTGTCAGAATAATCCGAATAGTATCCTTACTATCGTTTAAACTTGTATTTCACCAAATTATGGACATGCTCGTACAAGTTTTGCGAGATTTCTTAACTTTCTCTGCCAAATAGTTATATATGGTCAGAATTTGTTCAGCTAGATCCATGTATCAGACTCCCGGCATTGTTATTGTACTGACAATAATAGGATTCATTTCTGGTTTGGTACATAATCGACACAGTAATGTACTTTAGCCATAATTTGGTTTGGAGTTAAATTGGTTTTTAATTGCCATCGTTAGCTGCATGCAACAATTTGCAAAGAATTATTCGTTAGTTTAAGTTATTTGCGATGATTCACCGTTTAGTCATCAATCAGAGGAAAGCAGACAGGCAATTATTCTGGGGAATTGGATTGAATTTGATAAGGCAAAATACTATTCTGATACTACCAAATATTGCATAAATGTTATCAGTAATGCATAATTTCGTCTGCAAAAGGCGCCAAAATTTGGTTTAATGAACCCAGAGGATTTCAATTTAGAAAACAGCAAAATAGTTTTATCGATTGGACTCAACACGTGGTTCTGCAGGTCCAGTCAAATTTTAAATTTTTCAGTATGTCTTTTGACGTTTTGATTTTATGACGGCTCTCTAGTTTAGATGATAAACGGTTGGTGAGTCATTCCCACCTCTGGCATATCCCCAAGATGATCGAAGTAATAAAGTGTGCGCATCAAACATTTACAACTGAGTATTCAAAATCATAAGAACGAAAGGACAATAGAAAGCTTTTCTTAGAGTTTACAATTTTTATCTCATTTTGGTCCGGTCATTTTCATTGGGTCGCAACATTTTCAGGATAGAGTATTCAGGTACTTCCAGCTTTGGAAAATAAAGACTGTATTTGATTTAAATACATTGAATTTAGTTGCATCATTTGCACCGTAAAGAAGAGTAGATGTACTCTTGTAACCTCGAAATCACGGATAATTTGAAGTGATATTTGTAACTTGAAGCAATACAAAGGTGAAATGCATAAAATCCCACTTCGTATGTAATAAATCTTCCGAGAGGTTAAAGTAAGGCCAAGAAATGTCTGTAAAAGTTTGAACTACAACGTGTTCAGATGAGCAAGGTTTCGAGTCAGAACATGAATTTTATGTTCTCCGCATTTCTATAGATTCTAGGACGTAGCCTAAATTTTCCTGACAAGAGCAAACTGTGAATTTGGTTTTCAAATTGATGAAAATCAATAATTAACTTTTGCTTGAAAATGTCTTCATTATGTATAATATTTACACTTTGAAATTGGATTCTGTAAATAAGAGAGTGACGTTACCAGTCTCCAGACTTCTCTGAATATAAATACATGTAATACAAGGGTTTTTGTGATAGACACAAACTTCGATTGATTACACGTTACAACATAAGGTATTTTGTCCAATTTTTGAATGCTATACAAATGATCTGTCTGACTTGGCACTTCATCAGAGTATGTCTCAAACACTAATCTTTACTTTGGTGTGAAGAGTCTTTTTAAAATCCTGGAGAGTACATATTATATCTTGACATAAAACCTAATCTTGACTTTGAAAAGGACTATAATGCATCGTTGACTTACAATCTATTGCCATTCTAAGAAAGGATAAAGATTAGAGATCACTTAGTACCTAGTGGTAAGAGTGATGAAAATTGATGGTAATACAAATTTGTAAGTCGTATAAAGCTGTTAGAGAGATAATGGACACATTTTGACACGAAAAACTGTTGTATATTTTGCCTACATTTTCAGATCATTCATCAGATCAGAATTTGTTCTGCACATTCATGTAATTATGGTCAACGTATGCAAAAACAAAGAGCACAGTTCATGTCTATATTCGGTAAAATACTTGCAAGATTTGTTGTCCTTTTGTCCACAGCAATATATCTTCTTCCTACCGTAGGAAACAAAAATTTGAAAACTTGAACAAACATGTACGAATAGATTATGCTGTAGTTAGAGACATTCGTTTCTAAGGAAGTTAAATTCTGGCCACCTTTATTTTTTGAGCTGCTGTTAAAACGCAGCTATGTTTAACGTGTTAGTTCAGTAGCTGACCCTAGATTCTGGGACAAAACTAACTATTTAACTAATTTTGCGCAACTCAGACTTCAAAAGGTGATTTTATCAAAAAGAGAGAACTAAGGTTCATAAATAGTTTTTGACACAATATTTCAAAGTATCTTGTCTATTATTATAAATCTGGATGAATTAGAAAGATAATTCCTTCTATTATACAAGTCTACGATTGTAAAAAAAAATACATTTTATTTTTCATAAAATGCGGTTAAGATCGCCCCGTTTAACGTCGTTTAAAATGAAACTGCAGAAGTAACGATGCTTACCTTGTCTGCTTGCCTATTTATCTGACTTTAACCATGTAATATTCGATGGTGACTAACCTGTTTCAATGTAGTATTTATCAATGGAAGTCATTTGTTTCACCCACAACCCTCTTCTTCGCAATTCCTGATTCTAGTGATTATTTTTGAAAACTCTATAATTAAATATCCGAAAAAATCATGATTTTATGACCCCACATTTGGTGAGGCCTTGTAGCTCCTTGACATCGTGTCCAATGTGCATAGCTGAGGATCACTAAAAGAATCAAAACAAGGACATTCTGGTATTAACAAAACCTGTGAGGTTTGACAAAACTGAATTATGTCCTTATCCAAGGCAATATCCTGTTATGAAATACGAGAGTAATATCCATCTATGTTCACGATAGTGTGTCAGGTTCTATAAGAGTAAGAAAAACGAGATGGAATGTGACGATAATCAGAAACTGAAAAACTGGAACCTTTTACCACACATTAAACCCTCTAGACAAACCAACTCCAATGTCCATTACATTTAAGTCCTAACTAAATCATGTTACTGTATCTATCCATCAATCTTTAAGGTTACCAAATTCTTTAGACTGATATAAAGTTTAATGTTTCCCCCAAACCTCCGAAAATCACAGCATTTTAAATTAGTAGTGTTGCCATTTTTCTCAGTCGCCAATGGGCTGGTTACCTGCACCCCCTCCCTCCCGACACTCCAACTCTCTCCTCCAGCTTACTTATTAGACATAAAATGTAATCAACCAAATGTCGAGGTTCATCATTCATTGTCCTGCACTTCCTCGCTAACAAAGCCGTCAACTGAGCTCTTATATCTGGGAAGGTTAAAAACTCACGAAAACAGTTTTTGTACGAAATGTTGCCTAGCAACTAATGTACTTTTTCATTCAACAATCGCAGCATCTGTACACATTCTCAATTTACGCAGACATTTAAATTAATTATTTGCAGGTACTCACGTTTTATTACATAAATAAAGGCATCCATGAGTTGGGGGAGGAGGGGCTGATCATCAGTGGGATGTGTGCCATAACTTCACAACAGACTGGTTCTTGTCTTGACTAATTATAATACTATTACTATATCATATATTTTCGTAACCAGTCTTATACACAGGACAGTAACGAGAAATTACTTGCATCTAAATATGTTGAGTTCTTATCCACTTCACTTCCGATCACAAACGATTTTCAGATAAATATACTTCTATTGGAACATTAAAATAGATACAACTCATTCGGTGATCAGTCGAATATAAGGTGAAAATGAGTCATACGTATATGTGGAACAGCTTTTACATATGTTTCTTACATCAACTTTGCTGTCGCATAGTGGGATTATCTCAGTCAATCCTCTTTCGTCCAAGATGACCCCATTTTAGGTGCTGAAAAAAAACCTCACATGACATTTCGTTTAACACGTATGCCATATTTTATATATATCTTTGACATACCTTTCAAAGCTAAGATGAAATCAGCGTGCTCCGCGTTTCATTATTCAGATTAATCATAAGAAGTAGGCAACTCTCATATTTGCAGCCTCATATTTTCATAAAGATAATGGACTCGGACAGCACTGAATTAATTAAACAGTTTCTCCATATTTTTCATTCGATGGTATGTTGAAAAGAATGTTTGAGGCTTTCAAAAAAACATGAGTAACATCATCACACTTTATCCTGACTCGATAGCGCCATTCTATCTTGACTGCATTAAAATCATATCATGTTTAAATAGCTGCAACCTCTAACGACTTATATAGTTGTGAAGTGACAAGAAATGACAAAGAAATCACTCGCGCATTTTCTGTACCTACTTCAACTTTATAATACAAAACTTTTTATTAACGAAGTTTGCTGTGTCAGGCATCTATTAAATACTTGCGATAAAACTAAAGTGGTGATAATTAAGATGTGAAAGTCATATTTTTCAGCATTCATGAAATCATGATTACATATTGTATGAAGGCCGTTCATGTATAGTGTGCCATCGATTTTTAAGCTTAATGACTCAATGAATCTATAAAATGGGAAGTTACATTCTTATTTTTACCAATATTTCAAGAAATAATAACAAATCTCGAGAAATAAATAACTGCAGTATATTTTAATCATTGTTTACAAGTATTGTCAAAGCAGACAAGAAGGGCACATGAATACATAAGTAGTTCCGTTTCTGGCATTATGAACAAATAGCTTATGGTCTTCTGTGTCAGATGATACGAATTAACCAATCCAAACGCTTGTTACAAAGGCTTAGTAAAATTATGTATAATGGTTAATGATTGGCCTTGTCGATTAGTCTGCATTTAAACAGCCAATGGAGAGCACGTTCTTGTCCTTGTCTTGCTTATAATATGATATCAGGCTCAATGGCAATACGCATCACACGTTATAAAGACATGTCTTGTGATAACAAGCATTATTCTATCCACAATAAACGTAGAACTGGTAAAATCTGCTTTAAAGAATGTTAGATACCCCAAAGCCATTTTTTACAACTCTTACACACGAACCTGAAAAATGTCTCACGGAATGAATATTTGGTGGCGAGTGTTTTGTATCAATGACAGGAATCATATAAATGTATTCCTTGTTTAATATGCATTGTTTTGTATCAATGACCGGAATCATATAAATGTATTCCTGGTTTAATATGCATTGTTTTGTATCAATGACCGGAATCATACAAATGTATTCCTTGTTTAATGTCCATTGCGAGCCTTAGTTCAGCAAGACCAAATAATGCAGAACATGACATACGAACAAGGCTTTACTTTAATTCCAGCTACACAGAAAGACGAAGAAAGTCTTACAACACGCAAATAACACGTCACACACACACACACACACAGAGTGTTTGTTCCATGAAGAAATGACATTCAAAGAATATGAAAACCAGCATGAACCAAACTTGCAAAACACAAAATACAGGGCGAGGGGCAGCATACAAAATTAAAAATAAAAAAGTTAAACATAACTAAATCGAAGTGGAAAGGACATAACAACTTTTCAGCAAAACACAGACGAGCATTGGTTGTTGCCTTTCATAAATTATATCGACCTAAGAAAGATAGCATAAAACAAAGAAAGAAGGGAAAAAAGAAAAGAAAACAAACAAACACAGCTAAACAAGGACGAAATATAAACTTTTAGCAGATGTTATTCTTGAGTTGGCAAACATAGGTCAATGACTGTGAGTACGGCAGAGAACAAAGTATTTTCTCAGATCACCTTACCTACATTACCTTCATCAACAAGAGGTGAACGGGTGCATTTTGACCGACGATCTCGATATTGTTAAAACTGTATTGCCAATTTCTTCATCTAGACCAATATAGTTGAGCTTTGATATAAAAGAAGCCTCTTTCATCTAATCAGTGAGAAACAGATGTAACATTGTTACGTGGCATGTTGCTCTAACCGTGCGTACCATTAGATTGATTTGGGTCGTTATCTGTCAATCTTAGACGTGGTCATTAATCATTCACATGTTTCATCCACTGATAGAAGAGGAATGTATAAACTTACAAAGACCCACACGCCAACGGGCAAATATCAGGCTTAGTGAGAATATAGAGAATCTGACATGCATAAAAACATAAGAATATATTTATCACATAACGATAAATACTGACTTTATTGGGGAAAGGGAGGGGGGGGGGGGCTTTTGATTCAGTTTGACGGGCCTTCATGAATAATCATTACAGTTTTTACATTTTGGAGAGGGGTTTCCAAAATGGATAAAAACACAATAATACAAACTAGTGTGTAATTATTAATTGTGCAACTGTAATTCATGGTTAGACATTAGGATAGGCTGCAAACAAGGAGATCCCCTCTATCCTTGCATTTTCATCCTATGCGCGGAGATATTGTCCCATATAATCAGGAAAAGTTCAGATGTAAAGGAAATCATTATAGATTATCTTATTGACACAGCATTCACTCTTGATGGCTCTGAAACGCTTTGGACCTCATATATCAATACTTACAATTGTCAGGCCTTAGAACAAGCACTGAAAAAACGAATGCAGTCTGGATTGGTAGTAGAACAGGAAGTAATGTCTAAAGCAGTCTGGATTGGTAGTAGAACAGGAAGTAATGTCTAAGGCAGTCTTGCTTAGCTGTAGAACAGGAAATAATTCTAAGGCAGTCTGAATTGGTAGTAGAACAAGAATTAATGTCTAAAGCAGTCTGGATTGGCAGTAAAACAGGAAGCAATGTCTAAGGCAGTCTGAGTAGGCAGTGAAACAAAATGTAATGTCTAAAGCAGTCTGGATTGGTAGTAGAACAGGAAGTAATGTCTAAGGCAGTCTGAATTGGTAGTAGAACAAGAAGTAATGTCTAAAGCAGTCTGGATTGGTAGTAGAACAGGAAGTAATGTCTAAGGCAGTCTGAATTGGTAGTAGAACAAGAAGTAATGTCTAAAGCAGTCTGGATTGGTAGTAGAACAGGAAGCAATGTCTAAGGCAGTCTGGGTAGGCAGTGAAACAAAATGTAATGTATAAAACAGTCTGGATTTGTAGTAGAACAGAAGGTAATGTCTAAAGCAGTCTGGATTGGTAGTAGAACAGGAAGTAATGTCAAGTATTGTTCAGAATATAATTGGATCAGGATTCATCTGAATTTACTTACCTGGTTATACATTTTTCTACAGACTTAAATAATATGTGGAAATTAAATTAGGGATGTTAGAAATCTTCCTTTGAAATGGTCTAAAAGATTACTCATAAAACCTATCCAATTATTATGGAGTCTACCAAACCCTCTTCAAAATGTACTTAAGGGGCTAGATTCTTTTTTCTACAAGTTTCTTTCGGCAAGAGATAGAATTGCAAGAAAAAATCAGTATTAAGGATTACCATCAAGGTAACATACACATGGTGGATATCAATATGTTCACCGACACCTTTAAATTAACTTGGATTAGTAGAAGAATTACTTCTGAGCCAAAAAATGAAACAAATTATTTTAGCTGCCTTCGCTTCAACGGTAGACACGTTTTATGTTTGGAATATATTTTATCAATGAAAGTCATATAGGCGAAATATATTACGTAAGGTTGTCATGCTATTGTTTATAAACATCTAGGTTACTTTTTCATGCTATTGTTTATAAACATCTAGGTTACTTTGTCATGCTATTGTTTATAAACATCTAGGTTACTTGGTCATGCTATTGTTTATAAACATCTAGGTTACTTTGTCATGCCATTGTTTATAAACATCTGGGTTACTTTGTCAAGAGATTTTATACAAGTTTATGGAAGCTTCAGCTACAGCGGAATTGGATTTACACTAGAAAAGGACAGCCGTGCTGACGAAACGATATATATATATATATATATATATATATATATATATATATATATATATATATATATGTGAGCTGCTTCTTCCTACTTTCAGTCTTTTCAAACACTTATCTGCGTCCTTTAATTGTTGTTCAAGAGTTATTTTAAAATGGTGATGTTCATTCACTTACACATTTTCATTCCTCTATCTAGTTTTAATAAATGAATGAGTTTTGAAGAAAGTGTCATAAATATATGTATGGATAAAACAGGTCTCATTGGTATCCAGCAGTACATACCTTTATTTATTTATTTATTCTTGTGATTTATTTATTTTTTGTGGAATGTTTTGCAGTTATTTATTTGTTTGTTTGTTCTTTAATATATGTGTAATATTCATGCGACTCATGTAAGTTTCCTCTCTCAATAGTTTTAAAAATTTCCCAACTGTTTTTCTTGAAGGCAAAAAGAGCTTGTTGTCTTATTTGGACCGTCAGGTTACCTTGCTAATTTGCTTAATGGGCAATATTGACTGTCGGACTTTGACCCAATCTCTTTAACGCTATGGATATTGGTTAACTGGCGTAAGTAGTTTTAATTTGTAACTTGTTATGGAACCTACACCTTGCTACCGATGTCTTTATACATTACCCTGACCAAAGGCAATTTTCAAACCATCAGCTGTCAAATTAGAACCAAAACAGAACGTGAGCAACAAATAAGCTGGGCTACAGCAAAGGGTTGCTAAATCAAATATTTTATGTAGATATACAGCTAACAGTCAATTTTAGAACTTTTATCTACAGATAATATTAATCATAATATATTGTGCAATGCTATTTTAACTTTCGAAATAAAACTTTTATCTGGCTATGCAGGAATTAGTAACTTTGATATAACTTAAAACTTATTAAAGAAGGCCGAAAATCTCCGAATTCTACCTGTAGTCTTTCGTTTGTTAGGTCTTTAATAAGCAATTAGATTGTGGATTAAACAAAATTTCCTCAGTTAATTTACCGCTAATATACTCAATATCACCATACTCCGTCACAAGAATGCGGAGTACTTTGGGCTTTTTGGCAGTGCCTTTATGTGTCGTTCAATCGCGACAATTGGTTGAAGTGTGTGAAGAAATCAGAGCCGTTCAAACAAGAAAACCAACCGAGCTAAACAGCCTCTACTTCAGTGTCCTTTATTGCGCCGCATCATTTTCGTTAAACATTGCTTGTAGTAAAATTACAGGCAAAAAACCCTGGAAACACACTAGACTAAAGGTAAGTTTTACCTCTATATTTTGTTATAAGAAATGCTGTTTTGAAAAATAAAAAATGTAGCGCAGCGTAGACAACATAGCCGTAACTATTTGTCTCAGTTGGTTTTCATGTCTGAGGGGCTGTGATTGGTTCAAACACTTCGACCAATGTATTCATTCAGCTGAGGTCTGAAGCTGATACAGAAAAGCCCGAAAGAATCCAAATGTCCATGATGTAGGATGGTGCGACTACTACTGTCAAATATCGACAGTTAGCGCGCCGAAACCTTGGCGATATATCACCCAGGGACATTTTAGCGCAGATTAAATTTGGTAAATGTCTTAATTCAAGAAAGAAAAACAAAAATACTAAGTAAAAACATTGCCACCTATGTATGTGAGCACAAATCCGCCAAATGCGGAAAAGTTTGTCATGTGCTATCATCAGTTATTGTACATTATTATTATTATGCGCCTGAATAAAGTATTTCCAGCGAACGAAAAAAAAAATCTTGATGAAATATGGGTAAATACTTTTTCAGTCTTTTTCATATCTAATTAAATCACAACTGTTTAAAGTTATATTATTTCCACTTGAAAATGTATATATGATAAAATCGCGTGGTGCGTATATGTAGTGAAACCATAATTACCGGTTAATTGATTCCTATCAAACCAATAATACGCGCAACACTAAAGTAGTCATGCATTGACTGACATATATTGTTGTTTGCCAGCAGATGAAGCGATAAAATCCTGAAGTTATACAGCTTACTTTTTTATCGATATTTTCCCTGCAAATAAAGGACCAATCCAATCAAATAGCGTTTGATTTGATGAATTCAGCAATCAGCATTCCCAATTCAAAGTTATTCTTGTCCTACATTTTAATATCCTCTGAGGTTTGAAAAGAATATAAGGTTGATGGTTAATCGATCGACTTATAACTGATTAACTGATCTGTCATTGGGGTGATCGATTACTTACTTGCTGATTGATTTGATTTCCAGCGTCATGTATTCATTCTTGCGAGCTGAAAAGTTGAAACATGCTTAATTTAGTGTCAATATTAATTATATCAAGGACTTAACTTATTAACAAATTTAACATTTCTTATTTTTACTGCACAACACGGTCTTAGATATGTGAAGTAAAAACCACAGTCAGCGTCATTGTTGGCCAAATTTGCCAGGAAGCTTCGTATTGATTCGAGAACAAAGATCTGATGCCTTTTTCATATTGTGTAAACTACTCGTTTTTCTTCAGAAAACTAAGAAGTTATTAATTTATTTGTTATTCCATATTTAATTAGGCTATACATTTGGCGTCTAGCCATTCTTATTTGAATGGCCTCGACATATTTATAGTAAGTACAAATGCGATAAAAATGCTCGGGTCTGTTACTTATCAACGTTTTCTTGCGCCATAGTTTAAAAAAAGCTTCAACATGAATCGAAACTATGGAGTCTTAATGAATGAACACTGATTAAATATGCTACTTTGGTTTTTTTTAACTATTCACTTGAAGAATGTTAAGTCAGTTTCATTAGGCACTTGTTGAAACAGAACCCTTGCGTCATCCCAAAGGGGAGAAAGTATTAGAGCCTTGTTGAAACAGAATATGTGCGTCATCCCAAAGGGGAGAGAGCATTAGAACCTTGTTTAAACAGAACCCTTGGGTCATCCCAAAGGGGAAAAAGTATTAGGGCCTTGTTGAAAAAGAACCCCTGGGTCATCCCGAAGGAGAGACAGTATTAGGCCCTTGTTGAAATAGAAGCCTTGCGTCATCCCAAAGGTGAGAGAGCATTTGAGCCTTGTTGAAATAGAACCTTTGCGTCATCCCAAAAGGGAAGAAAGTATTAAGGCCTTCTTGAAACAGAACCCTTGGGTCGTCCCAAAGAGGACAGAGCATTAGGGCCTTGTTGAAATAGAACCCTTGGGTCATCCCAAAGGGGAGAGAGCAATAGGGCTTGTTGAAATAGAACCCTTGGGTCATCCCAAAGGGGAGAGAGCATCAGGGCCTTATTCAAATAGAACACTTCGGTCATCCCAAAGGAGAGAAAGCATTAGGCCCTTGTTGAAACAGAACCCTTGGATCATTCCAAATGAGAAAGACCATTAATCTCTTGTTGAAACAGAACACTTGCGTCATCCCAAAGGGAAGAAAGCATTATAGCCTTGTTGAAATAGAACCCTTGGGTCACACCAAAATGTAGAAAGCATTAGGGCCTTGTTGAAAAAGAAACTTTGGTCGTCCCTTGGGCGAGAGAACACATAGTGTTTTAATGACAATGCTGAACAAGCACTCTACATACAATTTTCAAATGTTGTACGCAGTTAGAAATATAATGAAATGTATGCACACTGAGGTCGTGACCTTGTTTTTGTATTATTACTGAAGTATATTTATATATAATTACATATGTAAATGACGTCTATCATCTTGGCAATTCCCAATAGTGTTTATAATAAATTGAAGAAGACCACTGAAATTCCATTGAGAAAAAGATCGAAAATCTAAAGCCCTTGTCATATTTCGTGGAAAGAACGGAATCTCGATTTATGAGCACCAGGTCACGTCTCCATAGGCATTCAGTAAGTAACGCATGCGCTTATAAGCTGGTATGTCGTCACGAGAAGAGATATGCACATTTACTTGCTCGTTTAATAGTGGAGTCATCACTTGATAATGAACAGCTGCTTTTTGGCAGTAATTTAATAGCCGTACATGAAAGCAAATGTAGCTATGATAATTGGTGTGAATGGTACAGACTCCAATTTTTTGAAATGCCAGTGACAACTATGTTTTTGTTTTATCTGTGTCTTTCTGCCTTCTCTTCAATTATAAATTACACATTAGCAAAGATAAAGCCTATGAAGTAAATTCCTTTTGCAATGTAATCGTCGTAACCTGATGTTACCAGTTACATGATTTTGCAAGGTACCTGTGATCGTCGTAACCTGATGTTACCAGTTACATTATTTTCTGTAGCTACTGATTTCATAATAACAAAGCAGTCAAACCAGACTCGTCTAAGGTCTGACATTGTGGATCACAACCATGTTGACCGCTTTCACATATCGATAGAATCTGCAACATTTCAGGCACTTTTGAGTACCAAAAGTTTGATGTGAAGAATTAAATAACTACTTTCAAAGAAGAAATTAAGATTTGTATAGCCTTGTATTCATTTATACCACTGTTGTACCCTCGACTAACTGCAAGAAGGCTGCAAATGTATTAGTCGGCGCCTTTGTTGACTAAACGTGTCGATATTATGCAAGTCTTGGCTCATTTACATGCCGACCTCACGTGATAAAAGTAATTGTTTATGACCTTGTTGTTATCTTCTTGATTGACATGTACCATTTTATCAACTAGTGCATACAAGACATTAACGATAACTGACTGGCATATGTATGTAGAGCATGATGACCGGAGTTCCTGGTAGGGCTTTTATTTTTAATAAACACTGATTCCATGCCGTCAAAATACATTGGAGAAATCGTGACAGATTCAGAAATTTTAGAAGAAAACGAGCATTCGAAAAAAACAAACAAACAAGCTGCATCGTTGTTTCTATTAAAAGCACATCTATCAAAATTTCACCTGACCCTATTTGATTTAGAGAAAAATTAAAAATATGTCCTACTGAAGGGTTTGTACATCTACTAAGCACAACGTGCATTAAATACAGTGTGAAATCCCTTACGGGCATCGTATTGGTTGATTGAATAAGATTACATGCAACAGTCTTTGGAAGTAGGCCTGAGACACGGGTTCTATGTTTTCTCTAATCGTATAATAAGCTCATTTCAATTCCTATTTCACTCAGAATCCTAAAATCATGTACATAAATTGGGCGAACAAACAAATTTTTAATTAATCGTGTAACCTCTATATCAGGTATGGCCGTCTTCATTCCTATTTCAGAGATGCGAATCAATTTTTGCTGATCGTGCTATTTGTTCACCGAACAATCTACACTTCTACGTCAGTAAAAAGTACATAAAATCCTTAGAAAAATTATCTTGTTCCTCGAGTGTATGATCCTGCAGAGAACAATAACGAGTGCGCTTATAAATATATTCCTCTTTCAAGCTGGTTCCTGAATACACCATCCAACTCACTTCTTAATGTTTATTTCTATTTAATGAAAGCAACCTAAACTTGACGGATACAGAAAGCATAAACTGATGGTTTACATATTGTTAGATAAAATTGTACTGATCTTGCTACCTTGAATTTTGGATAGGTGATATACAATCTATAAGGAATATTCAATGTAATTTGCTTAATTTTTGGAAAGACACTTTGAAAGAAATTAATTATCAGCGTTTCCTTGAATAGTTGAGTTACACGACTATGCTTGATTAACGAACATTAGAGTGAATAGTTGAGTTACACGACAATGCTTGATTGACGAACATTAGAGTGAATAGTTGAGTTACACGACTATGCTTGATTTACTAACATTAGAGTGAATAGTTGAGTTACACGACTATGCTTGATTGACTAACATTAGAGTAAATAGTTGAGTTACACGACTATGCTTGATTTACTAACATTAGAGTGAATAGTTGAGTTACACGACTATGCTTGATTGACTAACATTAGAGTAAATAGTTGAGTTACACGACTATGCTTGATTTACTAACATTAGAGTGAATAGTTGAGTTACACGACTATGCTTTATTTACTAACATTAGAGTGAATTATTGAGTTACACGACTATGCTTGATTGACTAACATTAGAGTAAATAGTTGAGTTACACGACTGACTATGCTTGATTTACTAACATTAGAGTAAATAGTTGAGTTACACGACTATGCTTGATTTACTAACATTAGAGTGAATAGTTGAGTTACACGACTATGCTTGATTGACTAACATTAGAGTAAATAGTTGAGTTACACGACTATGCTTGATTTACTAACATTAGAGTGAATAGTTGAGTTACACGACTATGCTTTATTTACTAACATTAGAGTGAATAGTTGAGTTACACGACTATGCTTGATTGACTAACATTAGAGTAAATAGTTGAGTTACACGACTGACTATGCTTGATTTACTAACATTAGAGTAAATAGTTGAGTTACACGACTATGCTTGATTTACTAACATTAGAGTGAATAGTTGAGTTACACGACTATGCTTGATTTACGAACATTAGAGTGAATAGTTGAGTTACACGACAATGCTTGATTTACGAACATTAGAGTGAATAGTTGAGTTACACGACTATGCTTGATTTACTAACATTAGAGTGAATAGTTGAGTTACACGACTGACAATGCTTGATTTACTAACATTAGAGTGAATAGTTGAGTTACACGACTATGCTTGATTTACGAACATTAGAGTAAATAGTTGAGTTACACGACAATGCTTGATTTACGAACATTAGAGTGAATAGTTGAGTTACACGACAATGCTTGATTTACGAACATTAGAGTGAATAGTTGAGTTACACGATTATGCTTTATTTACTAACATTAGAGTGAATAGTTGAGTTACACGACTATGCTTGATTTACTAACATTAGAGTGAATAGTTGAGTTACACGACTGACAATGCTTGATTTACTAACATTAGAGTGAATAGTTGAGTTACACGACTATGCTTGATTTACGAACATTAGAGTAAATAGTTGAGTTACACGACAATGCTTGATTTACTAACATTAGAGTGAATAGTTGAGTTACACGACAATGCTTGATTTACTAACATTAGAGTGAATAGTTGAGTTACACGACTGACAATGCTTGATTTACTAACATTAGAGTGAATAGTTGAGTTACACGACTATGCTTGATTTACGAACATTAGAGTAAATAGTTGAGTTACACGACAATGCTTGATTTACGAACATTAGAGTAAATAGTTGAGTTACACGACTATGCTTGATTTACGAACATTAGAGTAAATAGTTGAGATACATGACTATGCTTGATTTACTAACATTAGAATGAATAGTTGAGTTACACGATTATGCTTGATTTACTAACATTAGAGTGAATAGTTGAGTTACACGACTATGCTTGATTTACTAACATTAGAGTGAATAGTTGAGTTACACGATTATGCTTTATTTACTAACATTAGAATGAATAGTTGAGTTACACGACTATGCTTGATTTACTAACATTAGAATGAATAGTTGAGTTACACGACAATGCTTGATTTACTAACATTAGAATGAATAGTTGAGTTACACGACAATGCTTGATTTACTAGCATTAGAGTGAATAGTTGAGTTACACGACTATGCTTGATTTACTAACATTAGAGTGAAATATATTTACTTGCAGGTCTTTTGCTACGAAATATCCTACATACTCTCAACACTTGAGACGTTGCATGCAATTGTAATATCTCAGAATTCGAAGTTTCATTTTGGACTTCGTTTGGTTCCATTTACACTCTTCAGACACGGCTACGTAAATATTACATTCGTCATTAACTGGCGGGCGAGGAAAGGCACGCTCCTTTGCTATCATTCGTAATGATTAAATGTCACGTGCGACAAAACTATGGTCTTCACTATTTAAGGTCATTACTAAACGCAACTAGCAAAACGATGGATTGGACTATAAGCTGCCTAAATTGCTGTCCTGTTTCAGCCTGTTCTTTTTCAATATCATCTTTTTTATATTAAGTGCAACTGTCCCAGATAAAATCCCCGTATTCCAAAAGAGGTCTTACAAAAGAGAACTAAAGAAACTCTGATGAGTTCCTATTGCGTTTGAGCTTCAAACTTTGTAATATATTTTTCCTTTTCTATGCTTTTCCATGCTTTTCCATCTTTTCCATGCTTTTCCATACTTTTCCATCTTTTCCATGCTTTTCCATCTTTTCCATGCTTTTCCAAGCTTAAGTGATTATTTCCTGAGCATATGCATGTCAAGAGAAAGTTTTATCAAAAGTTAAACCCAAATGTTTGTGCAAATATATATTTTAATAAAAGTATTGTTCTTTGAAAGTTGTGGCTGGTGCACTGGTTAAGATTTTCTATATATATATTCACTGATTCAGCTTTATTAGGATTCAAATCAACAAGCCATTGATTAGCCAACATGTCGATCTTTTTTCATCCAACTTTGTAGTTTAAATACTAAACATCTACCCCCACCCAGGCCCAAAGCAGCAACATCTTAAAACAATTTTGTTCTTTATAAGTATTCAAACAATGGTGCCATTCATTAACTTTGTTCATTATGCATTTTTGTATTTATGCAGTAGATATCATTATTTGCTTATTACGTCAGCCTGATTAAAATATAATAAAGTTTTTGCTTGTTTCTCAGTCCTCTATAGATGTATAGACAAAATTGTGATATATCTTATACCAGTTGTGTACTGGCCATTGGGCATACCGGGACAAATCCCGGTGGGCCGCCGCAAAAAAAATCCGTTTTTACCGGTGTTTTACTGGTGTGAGCAAAACCCCGGGCCTGTCCCGGCAGATAAGTCCAGGGCCGAGTTGTTTACCCAGTACACTCCTGTCTTATACTGATGTTGCTATTCAATAAATAGCGTTTAAATCAAACCAAGTTGTCCTCATCAAGGTCACTTTGACCATCTGATTACTGGACGTCTAATAGAGTGTTTCATGAAATTATGTTTCCGTAGATTTCTTTTATTCGTATTTGTTTGTACTAAGAGCTTTCATTTTCTGTTTTATTTCATTAGCTTCAATGCATAAACTACCATATATCATACCTGACTAGGGCGTACGGGTGAACATTTTAACCCAAGCATTGAGAAAAAGTGAATCTGATTGACGAAGTCACGAAAATACGTCGAGCAATCATGAGTACGATTTTTGTTACATAGTAGAAACTGTGTGTGTGAATATTGGCAGGGTGCGGTTATAAAGCCAAGTATATGTAGGAGTGGGGTATATATTAACCTATAATCATGCAGAAACCTTTGATGCAGGAAGCATTCGAACATAAATAACTACTGCAACTGCACATATCTGAAGTGTAGCACTTGAATAATTCTAATTTCAGACCCAAACACTCTTCTCCCTCTGCAGACATTATCAATGCATCTGAATTCGTGGGCTTCAAAGCAGATGAAAAAGACCGACAAAATTGGATTTTCCAGACAGAGTTATGCAGAGCAAAGTGCCAAATCATCTATACGTATGCCTAATAGTTTAATCGAGGAGGATTAGCAATCTAAGTTTGCTTCGTAATACTTTTTCAGGAAGAAAACTATTTCTATGATGCTGTATTTAGTCACTGGGAAACTCAGAAGAAAATAAAACCCAATTTGTAATGACTATCTACGAGTTCATGCAATCCACAGTAAATTGCAATTTTATACATGGTTAGCTTTTAGGTTTACTTCTGACTGTCTAATTGAGGTGTGTTGTCACAAATTGCCTTCCATTTGAGCTATTTTATTCTTATTAAAGGATATTCACTTTTTCATTCACGGTGTCGGCACGTTTTTGCGTTGCAATAGATGATATTGTGTGCAAATCAGTTGGAGATAAAAAGAGCAGAATTCGTAGATTTCTTTTTGCCTCATTAGAAGCCAAATTACATATGTTTACTGTGAGCACTTCGTTAGAACAAACACCATCTGAATACAAGGAATAGTTCGTAGTGATCCAAATCTTTCTGTTGACTAGTCTATTGTTGATATATTCAACAAAATCTCATTTCGAGACAAACCGCTTTTTCCTATCAAACCTTCGACAAAATGTTCGTGTCCACTGCCAGATTGCATTAATCTTCGCTATTTCCGTCGACTTGAAATTATTTTCTCCGCTGATATACCGTGTATCAGTTATTGGTCAAAATGTTTGATTGACTTAGATCTAACAAGCAATAGCAGGTAACAACTACAAAAATAAATCATTACTCATTTCCGCATATAAGCAGATTTAATATAACAGGTGCATGCAAGATTGAATGTTTGTTCTGTAAAAGAAGTTACTGGAAGACAACTGAAAGAAAGGCTGATCAAGTAGTCCCTTTGTGTTATTAAACAAAGTTGTCAGTAGTATTGGGAGATACTCTGGGAGCATTTGGGACCGTATTGGTAAAAGAGGAATTTAACATTAGTTCTAAGGTTTAACATTATGGAAATGTATGGGTGATAGGGGAATGCTAATGTCGAACATTACCATGAGATTTCCCTCTGTACCTATACATATAGTTATGTTTTAACATCATGGGACTGTATGGGTACAAGGGGAAATGTAATGTTAAAACTATCCATAGGTTTAACAGTATGGGATTGTACGGGTACAAGGGGAAATGTAATGCTAAAAGAGACAATAGGTTTAACATACACTTTGACTGACCAATACCAAGTCATCTACTCACCAGCACAGCACCTACTAACCAACGAAAAGGGTAGGAATATATACACACACTAAAATATCAACACGCCGTTTGAGTGACCAACACCCACACTTACTAACCAACGAAAATGGTAGGAATATATACACACACTATATAAATAAACGCACTTATGTACAATCACACAAAGGGTAGGATGTAAAAGAAGGAAGATGAAATCACACACTAGAAGGTAGGAGTGCTTACACACACTATACCCACAAACACGCTTATACACTATCACACACAATGTAGAAGTGTTCACACACACTATACCCACAAACATAATTATATACTATCACACACAATTGGGGGGGGGGGTTAAGTTTTAGTTGTGAAAGACAAAGACAAAGACATACACAAATAAACATCAAAAAACGCAAAGTGGCAATGATTGAGCAGTATCTCTTTTCTAAGAGAGCTGGGTGGCCCTGAAATGGGCCGTTGGTTGCTGTCCTGGATCATTGATGTTGATCTATATCAAGGACAACACCACCTCCCAGGCCGGGATGGACAGCATGTGCACACATGGTCCAAGTCCGTGGATCTGGTAATGGAGACAGAGAACCTAAACTTAGGCTCATCTGCATCCGATTCCCAATTTGCCACCTGCGGAAGTAGGGGTAGCTATTGCTTCTGCTGCCTCAGTTGCTGCCGCTGATCTTCTCTTCTTACTTCTTAGAACCATTCCCCTCCACCTTTCCTGTACCCTCATCCAGTTTTGGTTGAGGCACGGGAATTCATTCTCTCTTCTCTCTTGTTCTCGCGCCCTTTCCTCCACCGTCCACATCCTCTTGATCTTGGCCGTCTCCACTTTGAGCACAGAGTCCCTTCTCTGTTTTATAAGAACCCATCTCCCTCTTCAGCTGACGAATGTGGGGTCAAGATTCCATCTCTTCTACCAGGCCCAGGAGGTGTTGTATTCTCTCCACGAGTGTCATAGCGGTGCTTAGTTTTCTCACTTTGCAGTCTTCTGCCATTCTTCTTCTTCTTTTCTCTGCACATGATTGACGATGGATGACAAACTGGAGAATGCACCGTTTTATATCATATAAGCGGACGTGACGGAAAATATCCTTCATATTCAGTACACGGACGTGAAAGAAAACATCCTCTTAGAAAGATTGAAAGATCCAGAGAGAGAGAGAGAGAGAGAGAGAGAGAGAGAGAGAGAGAGAGAGAGAGAGAGAGAGAGACATAGATAGATAGATAGATAGATAGATAGATAGATAGATAGATAGATACAGAGAGAGAGAGAGAAAGAGAAATGAAAATAGCATGTGAAAATAATTTATTGTAAAAACAAATAAACACCATTTTTCCTTCAAAATAAACATTGTTTTAATAAGCCACGCTAACCCAAACATCAACAAATGAAAAGAAAGGATTATGGCTAGTCCCTTCCTCTTCATGTATAACTGAAAAATACCAAACAAACAAATATTAAACATGAATGTATTTACAAGGTTGACAATATTGTGGACTAAAACTAGACTTCCAATGATCTGGTATAGTGTCATCTTGCCATTGATGGACAACACGTTTTTGAGCTAAAGCAAATATATATCCATAATGTTCCCAAACCACATTTCTATTTTGGCATCATGTCTAGAGGAATCACGTTCAAAACAAGTAAATGTTCTAATGGATGAAGAAAATACGCACAATGTTGTCCACACACTATCGAATCTAATCCTCGTAATGGCACATTATTCAATTTAGTGGTCACAGCATTTCTTCTAATACAGTCTAGGAGGAGAAAAGAGCTAATCCATAGGAAACAAAATATACCACGCTGAGGTCGTTGGGAAAGTAAACGCCTACTCAGTGGGTTCCTGGGTGATGACTGTTATCTGTGTTAATGACATAAGATCGAACGTCCTTAGGTTTTCGATGAGAAAGTTCATCTTTAGCACACATCACTGCATTCCAAGGACCTGTGTACGAACTGTGGGTCAGAAAGTAATGACGTTTTCAGTCATTCACTCTTCACAGGTAATGATAAGTAATGAGTTCACGCTTGTCTTTTTCTTTAATAAGATCTGTTAATCGAAACTGACTGGATATCCTTTCCAACGGAATTTAACTTCTTGGATACGATAGTTTCACACTTTAAGCGTTCTTTGATCGAGAATGCTTTCGATATCGTACACGTCGTCGTCTTTCTTCAAACCAATTGATCAAACACAATCAGTTCGTTTTCAGGTGTCACTTCTTCAGTAGCACCTCTGATGCTACGATGGTACGATTGATTGTAAGCATTGACCAGACGTGGTAACACGGCGATGTATTTGAGGGTATTTTGATGTGTACAATATTTCCACCTAGGGTTTTTTTTTTTGTTGTTTTTTTTTTAAAATTCTTTGAAAACGTTCAACGACACTGACTTTAATTTCAGGATTATCAGTTGTGAGAAAATGAATGTGACGTTTTTTCAATTTTGTTTTTTGAAAAGCTTGGTTCAGAAATGTGCCATCGCAGACGGTGTCTACCACTTTGTTTCAAGACTATTTTTAAAGCTCGTAGTAACTCTGAACTTGTTTTACAGGTCAACGAACTGCTGAAACCGATTTTGAAAGGGCATCAATGACACAAAACAAGTATTTGTAACCTCGATTGTGCGAATCTAATTGAGAGATATCGGCAAAGTCGGCTTGCCATTGATAATCGATTGCTGCTACTTTAGGTTGACTTCTTGAAACTTTCCGTCGAGAGGGCTTTTGTAACGTGTACATCGATTGTCCTTGTAACCGTTGTTGTAATCTTGCAAACGTAGACTTTTGAGTCTGGTTTTGTTGCACGATACAATTTTTAAATTCCTCCGTAGCAAGCGGCATGAGCAGGATTGTAGTAAATGCTGGTTAAACGTATATCCATGTTGTTGCTGCTCAGTAAGTTATCCTCTGTTTGATACTGCTTTTACGTTCCTCTAGTTGTCTTGGTTTGTGATGCTTGACGTGTCCCACGAGCAATAGTAGTAGGAAATGCAGTTTCCACACTAGTCATCGGTTCTTTTGTTACTTTGGTGAAACAGTTGAAGACGTTTCAATAATTGCCCATACCTTTGCGATTGTTCTGTTTCTGATAAATCTGTTCGATCCATCAACGATTGTAACTCTTACTGTGAGTGTGACATCTCTGTGAAATTAAGATGAGGAGGCAAGTGAGGTATCCCTTGTTAACGCCAACGGTGGAGTTTCATCCACCATTTGTAAGGAACTAAAGTTAAAGTTAATTTCGTCCTTTTTTAAGATCCAAGGGTACAGGTGTGATGTCCTTCCAGAAAAGTCAGTCCTTTTTATGTTCACCTCAACACTCCTCGTAAAAGAGGTCAATCAATCAATCCTAACAAGAACTTTTTTCTTTTGGCTAACTGGAATTTTCTTTTTGTACCATTTGTCGAAGAAGGTGAGGATGTCGTCCTAATCGCTGCCTCTGTATCTTTGTCAAATGAACCTTTCCTTTCAAGACGTTCAAACAAGATTCACAGACCGTATCGATGATTTGTTTAGGTGCTTTTTCAAGGATCTCTGTTTGAACCCAAACACTGGCTTTGGTGAGTACTGACAAAGAGATCCCTTTTTTTGACGACATTTTTGGACGTCGTCAACGATGGTGTGAACTTTGAGAGGAAGCCATCGTTGTTCAGAGAAACGGAAGTGAATCTTGTTCTACACTTTATCTTATATACTTGTTTTCATCTCCACTGGTTGCCAGGACGTCGTATTAACTTAATTATAGGCAGCATTTAACGATGTGATATTCTGAAAGGGACAAAATCGTGACAGTTCTTGTTTGGACAAATTCAGCAAACTTTGTAACATACCTGTTCTGTCTTGAACTTTTTTCTTAGGGATGACACCTTTTTGGCTGCTGCAGCAGCAGTTAGTGCAGCAGGAGAAGAAGAAGATGTCGCCAGAGGATAAGTAGAAGTTTCTTTCGAGATGGGTTTCCATTTTTTCATCAGATGGGTAACTCTTGTCTTAAATTAGGTTTAGTGGGCATCATCAAGAACGGATGATGAGAAGGAGGAGAGAAAGGAAAGACGATCACAGATCGAGATTTTCGCGAGTACGTGCGCGCTCAAGCTTCAGTACCTCTCTTTCATGAATAAATTGTTTTATATTTGGTTTTTTGTTCTTAGGAGATAATTTAGAGTGTGAACTTGCTGCTACTCTCTTCTCTTTTGTCTTTTGTGTTTGGTTTTTGGGGTAGGTTTTCAGCTTTGTCATCAGGATTCCATAGTAGAAGTGCACTAATAATGACACCACCTAGGGGTCTACGTACACCTGATTTCAATATGATTTACATTTTGATTTGAGCATCTATTCTTGGAACAGCCAATTGTGTCAAAGGTACTTTATCTTTGTCAAGAAAACGTTGTGAGACAGGTTTCTAACAAATGTGAACGCACTTGTGCATTTTTCTCGCGATTGATTTCATACAGTGCTCGAATCAATTTGGCAGGATGATGAGATTAAAAGGAAATCATGTTAAATACTATCAAAGAGGAAAGAAGTTAATGGTGTTTTGATAGACTTGTTTATACAGACGAAAACGAGGAAGGCAACGTCTAAATGACTGGACCTTCTTTTTGAAACCAATCTTGAAACAAATCAGTAGAAAATCTCAAATAATTTGGAGTAGTAGGTTTTGTATCGACCAGTAAATGTGGCAAATGAGTGGCATCATCATCAGCATAATGTAGCCAAGGTGTTCATAACTCTTTAGGCAACACTTTAATTGGAGATTTGTCTCTTGGACTTTTAAGTAACAAGACATAATGAGCATTGAGACTGATTGTGCAATGAGCTTAACTGTTCTGAAATAAATTTTGAGTAATGAAAAGAATAATGACATTACGATGATGTCCTTTCCTTGTAAACCAAAGTTTAATTTCTTCTTGGTCTTCTAATAACATATCATAGAAAATGACGAGATGTGATTGACTAGAGTCAGACACGATCAAGTCGTCATCGATAGTAATTCCTTCTACAAATGAAATGGATTCTCCTTGACTTTCTCTTTGTAAAACCTCATGATACGTTGTGGAGGACAATCGAACAAAATGAATTTGTTTTCGTTCAAACGTTTGACAGATTCGGGTTGGCCTGAACCACCTGGTCCAGCAATGGGCAAGTTAAAGGGATGGCGAAGATACAGTCCCCACCCTCCCCGAACTTTGACGATCTGATGTTTATTCAATCACTTCGACAACGAAGGATGCAGCCATAACTCTTGAGTAGTTTGAAAAATTCTGAAACAATCACCAAGAATACAAGACATTTTATACACGTTTAATTATTTTGACATGATACAACAAAAGATCTTCACATATCAAAAACAAAGTTCATGTTTTTGTTCAGCCACACACGAAATCTTTGGTATAGCCAGCGACCTCTTGTTTCCAAGTGTCGAATCCAAGACTTTTCCAGCTACGTACATTCTTTCAGTGGTAAATTTGTTGGAGTAACCAACTAGCTTTTTCACATTTCTTGGGAAGTATGGGGAGTAGATAAAGTATGACGAAATTATTCTTCACACGGAGGTAGAGAAGTCGTATCTACCAGTATTCGCAGCACTTTTTACACAATGAGTTTTTCTTGCACATATACATTTTTGGTCGTCATGACTTTGAATGTACTGTTCATATAAATGTGCCACAAAGAATCTGCCGGAAACCGAAATCCAGGAAATGCAGTCACTATTTCACACACGACAAGTCGTACCCCAATTCAAAGGAAACGTATCGTCTTGTGGAATCACTTCTTTTAAAAGTGTTTTTTAATCCACTAAGACTTGAACCGTGTCATTGATTTCCTCCCACGGTATTCGAGGCAACACTGATGACAGAAGTGGTGGGTAGCAAGCTCTATACATTTGTTCATTTGATCAAAAATTACAAATAGATCCTCACTGGGTTCTTCTAAACTGTCCATTCATAGGAATGTCTTTTTGGAGGAAATAGCCACACGTTTCCCAAACGGAATCTGCTGGTAAATCATATCCAAGAAATGTAGTCATTAACTCAGAACACACTACACGTCGTGAAGGAGTCTCGACTTGAGGCAATATTTGTCTTAAATTTCTTTTGGAATCCTGAAAGTCTTGAACTATTTCCTGGACTTCCTCCCATTGAATTTTATGTATCACTCCAACATTGTAGGTAGAAGTCGTGGCATCCAAAGTCGTACAAGATGCGGGTAGTTGATAAATATCTGACCATTTGAACATTTTCAAAGTAATCAGCCTTTTCATACCATTCAGATACCAATAGTTAAAACGTCTATGTCGTAGAGGATGCAATTGCCCTTTGCGTTTCACTTTAATCTGTACAAATTCTCTGTAAATGCATTCTCGCAGCTCCAAATATACACCTCAGATCCAATCCTCTTCTAAAGAATGCATTGGGATACTAATCATGGCCCACCAAGGGAAGGTAATAACAGCACGGAGACCATTTGTCATGTTCAAGGAAAGCTGAATCTGTATAGTCCCATTCGTGGATCTTCACACCACAACTGAAACACTGTACTTGTTATCCTATTTCCTAGTAGACAAACCCTGCTCTGGCTTCATCCAGATATTTGGACCATTTTGTGAACGCCTGGAATCAACTTTCAAAGTCACAATAGCCAGGCAAAGCTACAGTAACGTGTATATTTCTTTGATTTGTGATTCTCGATGAGTTAGTGGTATTCAAAGTGATTTGTGAGTGCATGGAAGATATCCATAGATGGGCACACGAACGGGATAGCTTTCGATAGAAGAGTGGCAAGGTCGTGCTGCATCGCTAATGTCGCAGGGCACATCATCATTCTGGTGCAAGTCTCTTTTCACAATGATGTCTCTGTGTTGGAACTCTCTCCTTTTTGTAATGAAGAACGGTACCAGTACGGTAACGTGTTGTGATCGGGAAGTCGCACTCGTTTTTGGTAGACAATTTGATACAATTTTTCCAAGGGTCTACTGACGATTTGATGATCTGACAAACGTACAATTTTATGAAGAGCAACCGTTTTGACACGAAAGTCTTACTCTCAAATTTGGCCAAATTATGTTGAGCAGTTCTAGAGAAGAGGCCGTTTAAATGGTTTTTCTATTTCTTGTGACGGTGGCCATATCTAAAAATAATTTTCCTTGAGGCTCTTTATTATATACAAATTATATCATTCGTCATTCAATTAAACTGAAAATGTGTTGCTGCCAAATGAATCAGTGGACTGCTCGAAATATATCTGTGTTTTCCTCTGTAGACAGCAGGGGACTACCTTCCCAATTATAGAGCAATATTATCATTATGATCTATTGTAATAATTCTAATAGTTTTCAATGCGGTATATTTGTTACAGAAAAGAAGATAATGAGTTACAGTTTCAAGCTGGCCAAAAATTAATGTATATTTATTTGTAATATGATTGGAATAAATATCATAATTAAGTGAACTGCATCCCATTATGAGTCTAGCATACATAATTTGAGCTCGAAGAGTAGCTGTGCAGAAACACTTAGGAAGATCAGTTAATTATCTATTTAAGTAACATTTGAACATGCTGAGTAAATGATAAGATTTGATATGGTGATGTATAAGATTACACTCTCTCACAGCTCTAGGTACGAAAGGATGTTAATACACATTTACTCTACAAAACAGGACCAGCAAATTATTTGTATTACTTAGCTGACCATTGGTTATTTGGTTTACATTGTTAGAAACTAAGACACGGATATAAGATGTGGCACTATTGTGAACCATTTTGATGAAAGTTACCATTGTATACTAATAGCGTCTGGTATTTTGAGTTTCTCATCTAGTATCCTTCAAGATAGTTTCATCCGAAGCAGATCCTGTTGTACTGGTAACAATATGCCCTGCTGAAATTTGTGTCTTATTTATTTCATTCTTTTTTGTTCATTATTCCAAACAATTTTAGCTTATTCTCACATAAGGCTAATAAAGATCTAATTTGATCAGGACAGTGGTATTTTGTAACGCCATTTCCCGTCACTATCAAAATGTCAACCAAGATAATACACACACACACACACACACACACACACACACACACACACACATATATATATATATATATATATATATATATATATATATATATATATATATATATATATATATATATATATAAAGTTACCTTCAAGTCGAAACAGAGTCTGTCAAGTTTATAATTTATCAAGTGCAAAAGTTACCTGTTTATCTCGTGTGCAGGCAGTTTTGTGCCGAGTTAGAATCTGATAGTTTCCATAAGTTTCTTCGAAATTTTCTGTTTTGCACTCTTCGAATTCAGTGTATACTTTTGACACCACTAAGGATGCAAGCGTCAACACCTTTTCTGTTTTTACATACAACATTTTCATGTGTTTATCTGTCGGCAATTCAACGTTCGATTCTGTACAAAATGAAAAGTAGAGATACACTGAGTTATTTAAAAAAAAGAAAAAGAAATAAATAATAATAATAATAATAATAAAAGTACACGAGTAGAAAAACTGATATAGCAGACCGATTGGGAGTAGATGAATTGGCACAGAAAATAAATTGCACCTGACGAATTTCTGAGTAGACATTTTGGGAGTGGACGAGTTGGAAGCAGACGAAATGGGATGCACCAAAAACTAAGGAAACATATTTTTGCTAAGAATCTACTTTCGTTGTTTTGTTTTAGGGCTAAACTCTACCAAAAACTGTCTCTCCCCGAGGAGAATTTTTTTTAGGGCTAAACTCTACCAACCACTGACTCTTCCGCTGGAATATTTTTAGGGCTCAATTCTACCAACCACTGTCTCTCCCAGAGGAGTATTTCTTTAGGGCTAAACTCTACCAAAAACTGTCTCTACAAGAGGAATATTATTTTTAGGGCTAAACTCTACCAACCACTGTCTCTCCAAAAGGAATATTATTTTTAGGGCTAAACTCTACCAACCACTGTCTCTCCAAGAGGAATATTATTTTTAGGGCTAAACTCTACCAACCACTGTCTCTCCAAGAGGAATATTATTTTTAGGGCTAAACTCTACCAACCACTCTCTCTCCCAGAAGAATATTATTTTTAGGGCTAAACTCTACCAACCACTGTCTCTCCAAGAGGAATATTATTTTTAGGGCTAAACTCTAGCAACCACTGTCTCTACAAGAGGAATATTATTTTTAGTACTAAACTCTACCAACCACTGTCTCTCCAAAAGGAATATTATCTTTAGGGCTAAACTCTACCAACCACTGTCTCTCCAAGAGAAATATTATTTTTAGGGCTAAACTCTAGCAACCACTGTCTTTCCCAGAGGAATATTTTTTTAGGGCTAAACTCTACCAACCACTGTCTCTCCCAGAAGAGTATTTGTTTAGGGCTAAACTCTACCAACCACTGTCTCTCCCAGAGGAGTATTTGTTTAGGACTAAACTCTACCAACCACTGTCTCTTTAAGAGGAATATTATTTTTAGGGCTAAACTCTACCAACCACTGTCTCTCCAAGAGGAATATTATTTTTAGGGCTAAACTCTACCAACCACTCTCTCTCCAAGAGGAATATTATTTTTAGGGCTAAACTCTACCAACCACTGTCTCTCCAAGAGGAATATTATTTTTAGGGCTAAACTCTACCAACCACTGTCTCTCCCAGAGGAATATTATTTTTAGGGCTAAACTCTACCAACCACTCTCTCTCCAAGAGGAATATTATTTTTAGGGCTAAACTCTACCAACCACTGTCTCTCCAAGAGGAATATTATTTTTAGGGCTAAACTCTACCAACCACTGTCTCTCCAAGAGGAATATTATTTTTAGGGCTAAACTCCACCAACCACTGTCTCTCCTGAGGAATATTATTTTTAGGGCTAAACTCTACCAACCACTGTCTCTCCAAGAGGAATATTATTTTTAGGGCTAAACTCTACCAACCACTGTCTCTCCAAGAGGAATATTATTTTTAGGGCTAAACTCTACCAACCACTGTCTCTCCCAGAGGAATATTTTTTTTAGGGCTAAACTCTACCAACCACTGTCTCTCCAAGAGGAGTATTTGCTTAGGGCTAAACTCTACCAACCACTGTCTCTCCAAGAGAAATATTATTTTTAGGGCTAAACTCTAGCAACCACTGTCTCTCCAAGAGGAGTATTTTATTCAGATCATTAGTAAGACTGAATCTTCAACTCCAGTATATAGGGATTTATTACATACTCATTTAGTCTTATATGGTTGATTTGGCGTTCGATATAGATGTTCAATCCCTATTTCCGTATCTCACATCCAGATTGGAGCTACGTTGGTGTCTTCTCTGACGTCCGCACGTCGATATTTTTAGACACAGTGTTTCGAACTTTTAAAACTCCCAATTCTGTTTTAATTTCATTCATACTGTAAAGCTAAAACTATTTTAAAAGCATACAAGAAGTTTTAAATACAAAACCGCATTCTTGTTTAGTTCAGAGTGGGTGGAAAGAATTCGTTCCATATGGCTTATGAATACGGCGTCGATATATCCACACGCTATATCAAACTCGTTTTTTCTGTTGACTCAGAACAAAACACGTATGTAGCCTTGGGTATGTATCATCTGCAAAGTATTTGGTACAAGTTAACTGTCATTGACAACTGTGTATGTATCATCTGCAAACAATTTTATACAAGTTAACTGTCATTGACAACATCGTTAATATATATGGGAAATAATAGTGGACCTTGTAGAAACCCAAGAGGAACACACGTGGATTAATATGTTGACCAGCAGTGGAATGACTTTCAATTACCAGGTTTTGAGAACGATTTTCCATATAACTTTTGAAACCATTTTAACAGCGATTCAGCTTGATCGATCCACTAAAAGCGCCTGGAACTCACCTGCGAGACGATCCATAAGCTGAATGATCATTGTCGGCTGGGAGTACTTTTACATACAGTAAGTATTTATGCAAGTAAAATCAACATGGAATGAACTGAGTCCTCTCCCATAAAAATCCATTGATGGAAAACAGTCTCTTTTTTCTGTATGTGATCAAAAATGGTTTTGCACACTTTCATCTATGCCAGCGCTAATCTTCTGCTAGCACATAATGCCAACTCTACCCTTCTACTTACAGGCAATATATATTCTTTTTTAAATACTTTTTGGAGAACATCTACCAGAGTAGTTGTGAGAATCAGAGGCAATAGTTAGAAACAAGCAAGAAGTATAAATTGACGATCCTATGGAGGATAAACGAATACAGATTGGTTCAGACGTTATGGTAGCACTGTAGAGAAAAAGGGTATGCTATAATTGTAGCCCCAGTGCAGAAAGAAGGAAAATTCATTAAAATAGTATTTGAAATTGTAGAAAAGCTTTCTCCCATTTTTTTTAGCAAAATTGTTTAACACATTATATGCATGCATCATATCGTTTCCAGCTCAAAGAACCTAAAGTACGAAACAAAATAAAATTTGTATTGTTTGGTTTTTTTCTTTGGTTGATTGTTTGTTTGTTTGTTGGAGTAAATGCTGTTAAAGCCCAGGACAGAAGATGTGATGTTTGGAAAAGTTGGGAAGAAAAGCACATTAATCTAGCTTCGTAAGAGTTTCTTTCTGACACTCTTATGAAGCATCCAAAACTATGTCTTGTTCATTTGAATAAGGAAACGAGTAAAGGAAAAGATTTTGATTCCATACAACAGTAACTTTCAAGTTGAGGGACCTGGCTTGTGTGTTCCTTTTTTGAATGGATGACGTTGACAAAGTGCGTTAGTTATAACTCAGTCTTACTGAGCAATGCTAAATACCCGACTAGGTGTTGTTGTAGGATCAAACTCCTCTTATTTGAACACACTATTCACTGACTGGCACTAAGCCCGTACGCACAAAGAACTCTAAAGTTCTAAAGATACATCGGTCACTGAACGCGACGTCTAAATCAACACAAATGGTGGATCTTGTACCGAACACTCTATGACCTAGAGCACCAGGAAAATATAGCAGGTTTGAACCAAAACAGACATTCTATTAAATATCACCAGATAATTCCAATTAGCTCAGGTGATAAGACATTATGGAGGAAATCTACCTTTGAGTAGATATAAGGAAATATTTCACGAGTGAAGTGGAAACATTGTATTGTCACCAGTGGCGAAGCCACGAGTCACTATGCAAAATATTTCCATTTTACTCGTGAAATATTTTCTTATATGTTACTCACAAAACGTAGATTTTCTTTTTATTGTATATTTTTGAAGGCACAAACCGTCGGGTTCTATGGATTTTTTCCCCATTGTGTTGCAGTGTGACTAACGGCTGCTACATCGATAAAAAGAAATTTCGAAATTTTACATTAATTTAGGACAGTGACTTTTGACATATTTAGCATCTATACAGAATGTTTTAAAATGTGTATTTTGATAAATTAATGACTGTTTTCGTACGAAAATGAAGACATTTGTTATTTTCGTTAATACATTTCTTGCGCGGATTGATACAGTGAATATTGTTGGGGGTGGGGGTGGGGAGTAACGTATAATCATCACAGAGAGGTCGTATCTGTCAGACTTCAGAGTGTAACATCTTTAAACAAAATATTTTAGTGATTGTGAGTTTACCTATAAAGATTTTGGTTTTCTGTTTTGTTTATTTCTGCATTCAAACGTGAATTGTGTAGCCTTAGCAAGATGTAATCTAGTTTGGTAACAGACGCTGCACCTCCTCATTGCTTACATACATGTACAGTCTTGATATATTTTAAGGTCTGTTCATCCTGATGGAGAGATAGAGATAGAAAGTGAGGACGACAAGTTAGGGACAGAAGAAGAAGAGAAATGAAATATGCCTGAATATAGGAAATATGAGTATAAATAACATACATAAAGGCAGATATATTTCCATAAATGGGGAAAAAGGTAGTTCCATAAGTGATATCGCCACTGTGGCAATATAAATTTTCACCCACTGATAGATTACAATAGCTCATAAAGCTACCAGTCAGATACGCAGACATGCAGAAGCCAGCAGCAAGGAAGAGAATAAAGCCCTGATAACATTTTCTGTCAAGCTTTATTCAAAGTACGGGCTCAAGAGTTTGAAATAATTTCGTTTCCTTTTATATGTTTTTGACGCATTAGCATCTTGCACAAATGTATCGAGAACCCGACACCAGATACGACTGTGTAACGGTTTATATCTTAGGCGTATGTAAGTCTCTGTAACCTCCTCCGGCTTCATCAACAGGTTGCTGCATCAGCCACCATTAAAAAAAAAACACTATCTGTCTACATCCCTTCCTCTGATAGAGGTTCTTATGCGTTTTCAGTATTTTAATATTGCGATAATACACAGTGCAAGTTCAAATTGTTCTTATTGAAATAAGGAATAAGTACTTTACACGACATAAGGAGCCGCTTCTGTTAACTTTATAAAGTGAGCTACATGTCTACGAATATATGCGTGTGGAGTGTTTGGGAGCGATTAATCCTATGGAAAAGTTTAAATGGTGGTAGATAAAAAGCTGATTAATAAAATAGATAGATAGATAATATTATAGTTTGCATGACTATTTTTATAAATAATATCAAATGGAGTTTGTTTCCCATTCTTGTAGGCCAATATGTATTTTTTATCTTGTTCTTCAAATTTTATACAGTCTTTGAGTTGAAATTGTTAACCGTACGAGTCTATCACTTCAAAACACTAATTGCTTTAGAACTGTTTCATGGAGGAGTTGTGCTTTTTGCTTGGTGTCGATAATCGAAACCTAAAGGTGAAAACAGAACTAAGTAGTGCTTCACACATACCATGACGTTGACTCGTGATGATATAAATTTGCAGGAATCGGCTCTCGATGCATTTGAGGCTCAGTGATGACAAAAGTTTACTGGAATCGGCTCTCGATGCATTTTGAGACTCAGTGATGACAGAAGTTTGCTGGAATCGGCTCTCGATGCATTTGAGACTCAGTATCGTTGACTCGTGCTGATAGAAGTTTGCTGGAGTCGGTTTTCGGTGCATTTGAGACGCAGTTTTTGAAATTAAGCATATCACATAAAACCTTCATATAATTAATTTTTCTCATTATCTTCAGCCTTGTCTTTTTTCTTCAAGATGTACTATATTGATGTGGACGGTTGTGTGCATTGCTATTCCCCAGGTCAGATTCACTTGCTTTTGTCACTGACAACTGTGTCTTCATCGCTGTAGGTAACATTTGATTTTTGATAGAACAGAATTGGAGTATTGCAGTCACGGTTTGCAAGATGAGTCATCCGTCTGGCATCAAAATAGCAGCGTCAAGGGGTACCTATGCTTTCCGTGCACAGAAACTAGATAAAGATTGCTTACCGTTGCTTTGTAATTCCATTGAAAAGATTAACTCGCCGTATTGTCTTTTTCGTTTATCTGTTTGTTTTATTACTGCTTATAGTGCCATCCGACAGAAAATAACCAGAATACTTTGAAATATTAGTAGGATGTTTCATTCATCTATGACATAGAAATGGATATGGAAAGTCCATGCTCCTAAAGTAAATTGTTCTATTTTCAAGCAATAAAAAATATAGCTTTGCTGTTCATAAAGAACTAGAACGAACAGTATAATATACTTGTGATTATTGTGTTATGGCAGGCAGAGTTATGTTGTCATTTCTCAGGTAATTAATATTAGACCCTTTGTAGAAAGTACTTACATATACTTAAAATGATGCATTGACAATATATTGTCAGTTTATAAAGATCCCATTGAGTAGGTGGCATAAACTAAATGCTCTGGTGCGATTTTTTTTTTTTTTTGTTTTTGTGTGACAACTGCAGATTAAACTTAACATCTTGAAATACATATATAAATTTACCATAATCACTTTACAGGGAACAATGTCCAGCAGGACGTTTGATACTATGTAACGCGTAAAAATGTATTTAGTGGAGATATATTTTGTTAACGTCTTCACTATTTCCTGCATCTTTTAAATGCGATTTTGTAATCTGGATTGCATCTTTTTGTATAACATTTTGACCACCATTCCAATTCGTCTGCTTGTTCCATTTCCAAATGAAGAGCAAATTATATTAATAAACAAGCTCCGATGTATTAAACCAATGTATAATGCCTTGTGTCAAGGAAATCCTGCTTTTGAAGGCATTTGTCGCTGTTATATACCAGAGTTTTCTCCTTCACACTCATTACTAATGTGTGTGCATTGTAACATAACGATATATTGAACTCCTTATTCAGTTGAATGAAGACTTTCGTCAACTTTGCTTAACTTTTCAGCACTTGCATATCGCGTCAGGTAGCTTGGACCATCACTGTTTCCTTTATGAGATGCATAACAACCCGCCAATACCGTGATGTATTCCTTGTCCAGTAAGTAGTTCTACTGTTAATGAACGCATGCTCTCTCTGTGTGCCGACAAGCACGTCGACGATAAACACTACAGGCAGGCACACGAGTCTGCCGGCTGGGTTGATATATTGTAAAGGTCGGGATCCCCTGCAAATAATGGACTAAACAAAAAATGAGTGAGAAACATCTGTCCACTGGCAATGTCTCGAGGAAGATTAAAGTTCGGTCTTTAAGGCACAGATTAGCAAAATCTCAATATGTGATCAATTAAGGATTACCGGATAATAGAGAAAAGCCAAATCCATATGAGATTATAGTGTGAAAGATTCTCTATATCTTAGTCTCCAATTAGCAGACTGTATGGAGGTATTTAATGTAATGGCCGCTTTAGTTGAAGCTATCATGTCGTCATCGCGTTACATCCGGGTATCCCCCAGAGGTACAAGTCAACAAGCAAGTACTTTCCTAGTCTCTCTCTCTCCTATATTTTATATCATCATCATCATCATCATCATCAAATCATTAATCAATGCAACATAAACGCTATCATCATCAGAAACAGCATCATCATATCAGCAAAAGTTGTGTCATCAACATCACAATTATCATCACAAAAATAAGCATTTAACAATGACAAGTCATCATCATCACTAAACAAGTAATCAGCACAACATAATTACTATGTGATTTTCATACAATCATCATTATTATCATTGCCTTATCCATCATCTTCATATTGATGTTGCTGAAACAAAAATCAATAATGTAAGGGACCGACTATTTACTTTACTGATGGTTCTATGTTTCTTGAAGAACAAAATTCTGACCCTCACTAAGCTTAAAAAGAAACAAATAAAACCTCTTGCTCTGATTTGTAAATTTGTTTTCTTGGTTGACAGGTTAAGGGCTGAGGCAGGAGTTCGTGGGTGATTCATTTTCATTCCTAAAAGGAAGCTGGCGTCGGACAATAAATCTCCGAGTTGAACTTGCATCTGGCCACACAGTTTCATTGCCAATTTTCCTGGGAATAATCGCTGGTAAATTTCTTTTATCCCCATTCTCAAAATGTCTGCTGCAGATGATAACATCGTGCAAATCGTCCATTGACACATCTAAGCGTAGATACGATCTTTTCCACGCATTTTTGTCTCTTTATCAGAAATATGCTTAATATTAACAAACTTGAACACCCTCCGATCGTCTGTATGTTTTTTTTTTTTCTGGACATGCTCTTATTACACAAGACTGACGCACCTTTGTGTATATTGTAATGAATAAATTCAGCTTCTCTAGCGAGACTGACCAGATTATACATCTTATGGAGATCCGGATACAAACATGTGACGTCATAGCTATCTTTTCCCAAAGCGACCATTGCTGCATTTTTATCACCGATGAAATAAGAGTTGGAGATCTCTAACAATTGTATGAAGCCTCCATTGGGATACAAACTTGCTTCTTAGTTCTCTCGATAGCCCTTTGGATCCTTTACTTATCTCATCTTCATTGCAACAAGTTCCTTAGAGTACACGCATGTAGTTTTTTGTTCATAAAACATATGATAAGGTCATTGTTCCGGTTTATTGTCTTTTTAACCACACAAACATTCCTCTGAGCCTCAGATATATTTGCCGAAGAAAGGCCTTGATGATTATATGTATCGATAGGTCTCTTTCTGGAAGAACCAACATGCTAGACTCAAATATTGTTTGTTCTTTGTAAGCTTATATATACACATAAGGAAACAGAAGCAAATAAAGAGCCAGACGAAAGAAACATGGAAATGAAGTAATGTTGCAATTAATCATTATCTCTGACTACGTACTGTTAAATTGACGATTTTCTACAATTACTAAGCAAATTTTATTCTGAAGAAAGAGGACGTTTCCAAATCTAAATCGCGATTTATCGTTTTCTGACTTAAAGCAATATCAGAGAAATTCTTGACATTCTTTTTCTTCTTCATCGTCTTACTGAGGCTGGCCAGATTTCCATTCTATGGCTATATTCTAGTTCATGGATACTGAAGGAGTTTGGCGCAAATTAATACACCGTGAAAGTTCCACAATGTTTCTTGCTTGTATTTTGCAACAAACATGTCAAAGTGTCAGAAATGATAGGGATACCATTAGGAAGAGCTAATAATTTCGTACATTTGTTTGTCTTTGTAATGTTTCTCTATGCTCCTACCTTCGTTATTTTCACCTTTAATACAGATTAGCTAAGTCAGCACATTTCCTAAAGTTAAAAAAATTGACAATAAATTGCACTTGCCTTTGATAACAGATTGAGACTCTTGATGACAGTGATGTTATTCGACCGTGCTAGAAAAGTAAACATGACAAATTTTTGTCTGCGTTGACAGAGGATGTGAATTGGTTTAGATATGCAATCATAAATCATTAATCCTCCGTTTGTTTTGGTACAGCAATCGCTACCTGGCCTTGATGCATTTTATATATATATGTGTAGACTTTGCGTCCAAAGTGCAGTGCCGACCATGCCTGAACAGGTGTTTTTGGAAATACCGACTTTACCAAAGTTTGGAGATTTATCCACATGCAAGCTAAGATTTCAGATTGTATTGATCTTTTAGTTTAGGCTCATGGTGCTATTTTCGCAAAGGAAAAATTAAAATGTTTCGGAAAAGTGTCCAGTCTGTGGAAATGAAGCGGAAGATTTGTTCCAATGTTTTTTAAAATATTCTGTCCTCAATGACCTTGTCAAGAATATTAAACGCCTGATCGAAACTTTGTTCAGAAACTGTGATCCAAATTTATTCAACACTATCTTTTGAAAGAATTTCCTTTTGGGTTTTCAATAAGAAAACAAGAACTTAAATGTGTATTTCTAACGTTTTCTTTAGTGCTGCGTGATTTTGTATCTATAAAAGAAGAAATCTTGCTATAGACAATGGAAATGCAATGGAAACGTTCCAGATATCATGAGATTTTTCATATTCACCCTGGAAAAGTATATATCTATGTTCAAGCCCGTGTTTTTTACAAGATGAAAAACAATTTACATATCTTTGAAAAGTATTTTTTAATCGAAAACAATAATCTTGGGTTATTTAGTAACACCATTTACTACAAATGATAAACTCTGATATTTTATTCTAAACACAACAATATTGTTTCTTCTGTGAAATGCATGTACATTTTTTGTGTATTGTGTATTGTTGATGATTTTACTTAAGGATAACAGAAACAAACAAAAAAAACCTTTAAAAACACGGGCTTGACTGATAAACAGATGAACATGTACGGAAATTACTCATATTTCAGTTATATACATCATTTTGAGCGACACCAGAATCTATTTTTCTTAATAATTGATGCGTAACTTCATAGCAACAAATAATGCTACGATAACCAGATTGACATATAGTAATGGTAATTATATCAGAAGGTACCACAAACATTTAGTGTATCTGCATGACAAACTTTATCTTCTTTTTCTTCTTATGTTTGGCCAGATTTCCATCCTCCATCTCTATTCTAGCTCATGGCTATAAAAAGAGTATGGTGCGATAAAATCCATTGTGCAAATTCCATGATTTTTCTCGCTTGTATCCTGTAAGAAGCACGTCAACGTACCAGAAAGGATAACTTTAGGAAGAAATATTAATGTTGCAAAATTATATGTATCTAAGATTTATATTTACAGTGCCATATATATAGTATCCACCCGTGCAACATACTGGTTAAATCTGAGACTAAAGAGATAAAGTATCCACCCATGCAACCTATTGCATATATATGATGGGACACACAAGAGATAAAGTATCCACCCATTTAACCTATAACCTATTGCTTATATCTGGTGGGTGACGAAAAAAATAGAGTATCCACCCATACCGCCGATTGGTTAAATCTGGTGGGGGACGAAGGAGATAAAGTATCCACCCATAAAACCGATTGGTTATATATATATATATATATATATATATATATATATATATATATATATATATATATATATATATATATATATATTGGACTTAATGTATAGAGTATGTGGAAAAATAATTATAGAGGATAGGCTGTATACGCATCCTGTGGGTCAAGAAAGAAATAAAGGCTCAGTCGGCTTGGTTTGATGATCTACACAATACATCCCTCTTTGAAAATGTAGATCATCATTGACTTGACCTGGGGCGGGCCTATCTGTAAGAAGCTGTTCTATTCAACTCGACGTATACGTCTTTCTTCGTTAATCGCAAGTGCTAATGGATTAAGCTGAAAGGAATTAGTGTTACAGATAAAAGTTCAACACAGCTTTTACCTTATTCCATCTCACAAATACATTTAGTCGCTTTTTTGGCGTAAGACAGTGATGGTAGCTAAGTATAAGGGAGGATTAAAGGAACATGAATAATTGGATTGCTTCTTTAATCTGATCTTTCATGCATACGCTATTCAATTTCAAATACATCCACATCCGGTGGAGAAAAGGTACGGTAGACTGGATTATGACTGATCCGGTCTTTGATAAGTGTACAAATTTAATCTCATGAACAGAGATTAAGCTGCTGGTCTACAAATAACATGAAGAAAATAAAATCCTGACCCTATTTACTCTGGCTGCCAGTTAATACACTAATTTCGGTGGTCCGGCTAAGTCGTGTTAATAAAAAAAAAAAAAAAAAAAAAAAGGAGGGTGTGATATAGATTTAATTCCATTGGTCATAAGTTCACAATGGCCAGAGGAAAAATCGAGCCTGAGAGAGAGAGAGAGAGAGAGAGAGAGAGAGAGAGAGAGAGAGAGAGAGAGAGAGAGAGAGAGAGAGAGAGAGAGAGAGAGAAAACCCCGTAAAATAAAATAGCAGAGATCAGAGGAAACGATGATCATTCTTATAGAACGATGTTGGGATTCTAAATCTATCGTCATGCAAACAGTCATTCTTTTTATAACCATATTTTTGAAAGAACTTTCTTCGATAACTTTAATAAATGTCATTTAGCTTTCAGTTGCTGAAAAGGATTTAGCAAGACGGTGGAAGAAGTTGGTCACATCATCTTGCAATATCAGCCATTTTTTTTCATGGTTACGCTACATGCATTCTTTACGAACGTCATATTGTATTTCGCTCGGAAATAAATATACATAGGAATTACATCTTCAGTCATTGAGTATGACTTTCAAAAATTACACAACCTTCTTTGTTCGAAATTCTTTTTCATCATACATATAAAGCTTGCGCCAAAACCATGGGCAAATACTGTGGAATAGAGTTTGTCCAGAATAAGCCATTAGTAGATATAAGTTCTTCATATAAGGAGAAAAGACACGTCTGCTATCTGTGGGGTTTTTTTTTTCTCCACTTAGCGATATTAAGAACTGTACAAGTCACGACACAATAGTCAAACTTGCATGACCGTGGGTATTATCTGATGCTAATCGGGTCCAATCTTGCGTCGTCCTTCTTGAGTCTGTCCGATACTTTATTTGCTGTTTCTTCTTAATCTATTATATATATATAATATATATATATATATATATATATATATATATATATATATATATATAATTTTGAAATAATTGAAGAAACGGCACCTACTGCATGAAATATTGGGCAAATAGTTTGGCATAACAGGTACCTATTTGATGAAATAGTGGGCATAATAGGTATCTAGTTCATGAACTAGTGGGTCATAATAGGTACCTATTTCATGAAATAGTGGGCATAATAGGTACCTATTTCATGATATAGTGGGGCATTCCATATTTTCTGTCACCGATGAGCTACCGTAAATTCCAATAGTCTTTCTTGGTAAAATTAATTTCTACGTGGTAGCCAGTTGTTTAATTTTTTATTTGTTGACGATAGTTCGTATTGAAATGGTCTTCATTTGCCACAACAATCTATTCTCGTCATCGCTTTGTGTTCACTAAACGAGGAAATCACGCTTGAGTTCTCAAAGCATAACATAGACCTTAAAACATATGCAAAAATTCGCCATAAATAATGTGGTACACCAAATTGGACTTATATTCATTCTATTGTCATAAATTCGTCGAAGCTTGCCCATGATAATTTGCATTGATCACGTTTAAATTAGTTGTTTCCAAGGGGAACAGTCTTTTAAAAGAAGTTCTTCTTTCTTATAGACCTAATCGATCATTGATCACAGGCTAGTTATATATATATATATATATATATATATATATATATATATATATATATATATATATATATATATACAGTGAAACCCCGCTATAGCGCCCCGCTACAACGCGAATTCGGATATAACGTGATCGTGGCGTGGCTCCCAAATTTCATATATTCATTCGCACATGAACATTTTTTTTTTTTTTTTGCAAAGTACGAGAAATAGTGTATAAAATGTGTATATTACAGTATCATTTTGGGGAAGAGATCGCGTATGAATTCGAGTATAATACGTTTGTGGCGTGGTTCCTGAAATTTTATATACATGTACATGTATTTTTCTCGTACACGGAAAAAAAAAATATTTTTTTTTAAGTACGAGAAATAGTGTATAAAAAGTTTATTATCATTTTGGGGAAGAGATCACGTATGAATTCGATCGTGGCATGGCTTCTGAAATTTAACAATTTCACCAATTTCTTGAAGGGTTATGCCAAAATAAACATTTTCGGAAATGTTACTTATTACTGATCCATGAGTAAAGCCAGTAAGTCTTCTCTGTGTTTGTCTTCAATTCATTATGTACACAATCATTGCTCAAACAATAGCCGACATGTTTTTCTTCTTTAACTGCATACACAACCGAGCATCAGACAATGTGGTGGTTGATAAAAGATTCTCACTATTTAATAAACATCAAAAAATGTAAGCCGCCAGCACGTGCGCTGGACTTCAATTCATCCTGTATACAATCATTGCGCAAACAATAGCCGACTTATGTTTGTTCTTTAACTGCATACACAACCAAGCACCAGACAATGCGGTGGTTGATCAAAGATTGTCATATGTGGGTGCTTATGTAGAGACTGAGCTTGGGCTGCAAGATCAAAGATTGTCATATGTGGGTGCTTATACAGAGACTGAGCTTGGGCGGCAAGATCAAAGATTGTCATATGTGGGTGCTTATGTAGAGACTGAGCTTGGGCGGCAAGATCAAAGATTGTCATATGTGGGTGCTTATGTAGAGACTGAGCTTGGGCTGCAAGATCAAAGATTGTCATATGTGGGTGCTTATGTAGAGACTGAGCTTGGGCGG
The DNA here is from genome assembly GCA_029931535.1 of Margaritifera margaritifera. Classification (NCBI taxonomy): domain Eukaryota; kingdom Metazoa; phylum Mollusca; class Bivalvia; order Unionida; family Margaritiferidae; genus Margaritifera; species Margaritifera margaritifera. Next base: position 3,212,709 of record JAQPZY010001484.1, read on the forward strand.
TAAGATCACAGGGAGTTCAAATAACCACTCTCTGTTACTTAGCACTGAACAAGTACAGCTGTATCAAACTCGTGGCTCAATCAAAGGGTTGTCATGTGGGAAAACAAAGACGAATCAATATCAGATAGTAAACAGTGTTGATACCCTATTCATGCTATACATTAGACGTGTATACGTTGTTCTCTGAAAAAAGTAAAGTATAGTAAAACCCCGCAATAACGCGACCCCGCTTTTTCCGCGATCGAATTTTATGGACCCGTTATTGCGGGGTTTCACTGTAATTGGGTACATCGATCACAGGCTAATTATATATACCATCGGGTACATTGATCACAGGCTAATTATATATACCATCGGGTACATAGATCACAGGCTGATTATATATACCATCGGGTACATAGATCACAGGTAAATTATATATACCATCGGGTACATAGATCACAGGCTAATTATATATACCATTGGGTACATAGATCACAGGCTGATTATATATACCATCGGGTACATAGATCACAGGCTAATTATATATACCATCGGGTACATAGATCACAGGCTAATTATATATACCATCGGTTACATAGATCACAGGCTAATTATATATACCATCGGGTACATAGATCACAGGCTAATTATATATACCATCGGGTACATCGATCACAAGCTAGTTGTATATACCTTCGGATACATAGATCACAGGTTATATATATATATATATATATATATATATATATATATATATATATATATATATATATATATATACCACTGCTGAGTACATTGATCACAGTCTGGTTATATATATACCACTGAGTACATTGATCACAGTCTGGTTATATATATATATATATATACCACTGAGTACATTGTTCACAGTCTGGTTATATATATACCACTTAGTACATTGATCACCGTCTGGTTATATATATATACCACTGAGTACATTGATCACAGTCTGGTTATTTATTATATATACCACTTAGTACATTGACCACAGTCTGGTTATATATATACCACTGAGTACATTGATTACAGTCTGGTTATATATATATACCACTGAGTACATTGATCACAATCTGGTTATATATATATATATATATATATATATATATATATATATATATATATATATACCACTGAGTACATTGATCACAGTCTGGTTATATATATACCACTGAGTACATTGATCACAGTCTGGTTATATATATACCACTGAGTACATTGATCACAGTCTGGGTATATATATATATATATATATATATATATATATATACCACTGAGTACATTTATCACAGTCTGGTTATTTATATATATACCACTGAGTACATTGATCACAGTCTGGTTATATATATACCATCATGAAATTCGTAACAAACACTAGGAGAGTTTTGAGCAATTAATATTCATTGGGTGACAAATATTTTACTGAGAAAGCAGTAACAGATTTGTTTCAAAAATGCGAATAAAAAATAATATCAATTAGGCAAACACATTAATGAAAGACTTTGCCACTGAAAAAGGTGCCTGTATTTTTCTGAACAAAGAGACAAGATAAAGTTTATTGGCCAGAAAATAACGATTGACATAAAAAAATTTAAAAAAAAAAAAAATAAAAGTGAGCCAAAACTACTTAAAAGATTGATCATTTTAAATTCCGTACCTCTATTGATTTGTCGGACTTGTCAGACAAATATCAATGAAACAAGGCACGAATGTTGTTGGTAAGGTACGTGATTATCGTAATAATCAATGAAAAAAGGCATGAATGTTGCTGGTAAGGTACGTGATTATCTTAATAATCAACTAAACAAGGCACGAATGTTGTTGGTAAGGTACGTGATTATCTTAATAATCAACTAAACAAGGCACGAATGTTGTTGGTAAGTCACTGGTCTTTCTACTGTTACCGACATATCTCCAAATAGATCTGCGCCGTGTGCAACAATGCAATTGTACTCTTTCAGGCCCTAAAGTGAGCAGCGCCACAGTATTTTTCTAGCTTTAATAGCTATAGGGCGACCTACTTAACAGTTTTAGTGCCATTTCAAAGTTTAAGTCGCCTAGCCCTAATTATTTGGTAGCCATAGAAATTGAGAACCGAAATCAATCGAATGGGAATTAATGGTAGAAGATGACAAAACGTGAAGTTTTAGTTAAGGCAAAGAGTAATTATTAAAGAAAACAGAAGTCTAATTTTAATAGCACATATATCTGTCTGACGGAACTGCCAGATAACAGTAATCATCTACTGTAACTTCAAGCCAGCCATTTAAATACTATTACTGAGGTTGTTACACTGTGAAAATATATTGGTAAGCATTTTCACTGCTTTCAAGCGAAACGCATCCCATCCCGCCGTACCTGGTTTTATTATTAGCCGAAAGAACGTTAGGGGACCAGTGTATTCCATTGGTCGGCTCTTCATTAAGAAGATGTAAACAGTCTTATTCAGTTGTAGGGTTGTTCGACGGTTTTCCAACTTTACTAGGGTGGCTATTTTTAAAGAAAAATAATTTCCCATGTTTTCTTCACTGGTTATCCTGGTTATTTAAAAACGACCATGTATATATTAGGTATTATTAAAAGGACTTTTAATTTCCTTTATTTGGGTGTATGATTGATTGGTGCAATTTGGGTTAATGAGTATACAGCTTGGTCTTACTTCAGATGTGCACCTATAAAAACAAACTGCTAGATCAGCTTGGTCATTTTCACTTCCTGGACTTCAAAGGTAAATTGTAAAAAAAAGAGTCGATAACTTTTTTTTTACATTTTATATATTTTGTAACTCATTCATTGTACTTTTAGAAGCTGGCATTGCCTACTCTGGCAAAATTCCTTTTCCATGTTTTAAGAACTCCTCAAAATAGTGTACTTTGGACTAATTCAGGCTGATTTTTCGAGTACATGGAGCGGCAAATTTCAGCCACAGTACATGAAAGTAGCATAGATGTATGCCAACATTCTCTTCATTGTGCATGTTGCAAATTCAAAAAACTTCACCTTACACCTGTCACTATTTCAGAAGTGCATAATATCCGTAGAGCGCCTCCTAAATCATTATAATAATGCGCTGAAAGAATCGCGCAGGGAATATCCCATTCAAATATTCGCCTACTTCATCATGACCAATTTCCTGTGGCAACAGGAAGCAGCGCCAAAGACCAAATGGCTGTCCACATGGGGGTAGGCAAAACTCAAAACATGCTGATATAAAAGGAGACTACAGAGACACATGGAGGGAGTCAAACCTTTTGCTACTGTTAAACATTCGCGCATATTTCAGATCGAGATTTGGAAAAAGATGTTATGGTGAATCAGCTTGTTGTTCGTCCCTACACATAAAATCGCTTTAATGCAATTTTTCTGTTCTTCCCCTTGTTTACTGGTACGACCTTGACCCTGGAACTTCTTTCAGCGTTGAGAGAGTTGACCTAGCTCAGACCACCAAATAGCTTTCAGAAATTATGAAATCAATTTAAATCAAGTTTTTGCTTTTGGAACAAAGGGAAATTAATTTTAATTAATTAAGTAAATATTTTGCAAAGCATGGTCAGCTTTGTACATATTAATCTTCATGAAGAAATAAATCCCATGTTTCTCATATTAACTTATTTTGACTAAATATCGTATGGATCAGCCTGATATCATGATCGTTTAAAGCTGTTGAAAAATAAGAACAACTTGTAATCTATTACAGCCGCAATAACTTGAAACAAATCAGATAAAGATTCTTTTTACATTACCATGTGCTAAAAATGCTGAATGTGGCGTATTCATATCACCGCCATTCCCAACATTAAAAAAGTGCAGTAAATGTTTCAATGCATGACAGACTTTGACCGACTGCTTTTTAGCATCCGTGCTTGGAGGTTTTTAAAAAAAAAAGTTTTGAATTTGATGCGGGCTTAACAGCCACTGCAGCAGACATTACCAAGAAAAAAGAGATAACAAATTTGCACCGCAAATAAGCTATCATAAACTATCATAATTTATTGTTGAAAGCTCTACGATGTTTGTTTTGTGTATTTCATCGCTAGATGGAATGTTTTTTAATGACACATTTGGAGAGGTACAATTTCATTTGGAATTAATATATGATTCGCAAGTCTTATATTATATGAACGATTATTTGCCTGCAAAACAGCTTGGGCAGAAATAATAATCTTAAATACCTCACAATGGTATTTATAAATCCATTATATGTATATATATATATATATATATATATATATATATATATATATATATATATATATATATATATATATATATATAGTCTTACCATCAATACTCTGCAATAAAACATACGTATAACTAGTTTCACCTCAACATCAAGATCATTCAGATGAGTGGTTATGTTGCTAATGATGCTGATGTTTTATTCTTTTTGTTTTTCTTTATGAGGACACACTAACTCTGCTCCATGGTTCACGGATTTTGATCTATAACATTCATCATTGGGCATGGTCCTCGGTCTTAGCAAATAACACTGCTATTTCACAGGCTGGTTGCTTTCCTATGGTTTGTATCTTGTGAATGTTTGAATTGAGTTTTCTCACTGCTATTTCACAGGCTGGTTGCTTTCCTATGGTTTGTATCTTGTGAATGTTTGAATTGAGTTTTCTCACTGCTATTTCACAGGCTGGTTGCTTTCCTATGGTTTGTATCTTGTGAATGTTTGAATTGAGTTTTCTCACTGCTATTTCACAGGCTGGTTATGCTTTCCTATGGTTTGTATCTTGTGAATGTTTGAATTGAGTTTTGTCACTGCTATTTCACAGGCTGGTTATGCTTTCCTATGGTTTGTATTTTGTGAATGTTTGAATTGAGTTTTCTGCCTCGAAGGGTTTTTTATTAGCCTGTCGATACATTTAAAAAAACAAAACAAAAAAAAAAAAAAAAAAAAAAAAAAAAACCCAAATGTACTGGAGCCGGAATGAGAAGATTACAAATGCAGTATCAATCATAACGCTTGTTTCGTTTCCTAATCCGATAATATTGCTGATACAGAGTGTACAACAGGTGGTGGAGAGGATAATTCTCACCATAATCGTATATACTGAACGATTAAATGGCTAGGAAAGAAGAAGAAATGTTTTTTGTTTGTGTTTTTTTTTTTTAAAGAAATAAATATCCTAAATTTCCTTTTTACGTTTTAAAATGTGATGGTGCTGAAATTAATGAATCTCAACTCACAAAAAGATCTATTTAATTTTTACTTTCAAAGATGTTGTTTTAAGATCAAACTCTCAGGTGGATAACTTTAGGACCAATTCTCTGTACGAAATAAAATTTCAATTTTAAATGTTTTAGTCTGTTAGAATCGACTCTCAGAAACAATAGTGATTCATCTTTGTATAAACCAGCCAATCTGAACCACAGCTTACAGGTTACGAATTTCCTGGGTTTAGCAAAAGTAGTATAGATATGCGAACATTGGTCAACTCAAATGTTTTATTTGTTCATCCCGAACAGTGATACGAGAATATTAAAACTTGAAAATAAAACAATTACAAGACCAGTAAGATTTGAGGAGGTATTTGAAAATCAAAATTTAGAATCACTAGACTACTCATACTTTTGTGTCTCACAACCATGCATAGGGATTACCATCTCATACAGGATACGAGAATATTAAAGTAAAATATACGCCTAGATCGAAATTTCATATTACAGTGCTAGAAACAGAACCCGCACGATCTAGGCGTATACCGCAGGAATTTACAAGCCGAAAGGTCTGCAGTTTTGTTATTGCCAGAGGTTAAAAGATTTTCTATATAAATTGAGAGCAATCTCGTGTTTTGGCTATTTATATAATATTAGGAAATGGTTTAAAAGGTGCACATAAAATGCAAGGTATGTCAAAATATTTGACGAATTTGCATTGTACAGCTCATGAAATAAGAGTCGCGTGACACAGTCGCAGCGCGAGCACAATGCACTCACTAGGAAGTCACATCAAAATATAAAGGCATGCAGAAAATAAACATTGAAAAATTAACATTGTGCGACTAACTTACTAAAGGCGTGTGGCACAGTCACTATTTGTACACTTTACACTCACTCTGAAGTCACATGCGAAAAATGGCTTAAGAAAATTCGAAATGGGGGTAGTAGGTGGTCTAAAATCTAAAGACAGCGAGGTAGACATTTTGAAAAATAAATATAATAAAGGTCACATTTTAAATGTTAAAGACAGCCACACAATTGTTGAAGATATATTGAAATATTTCGACTTAAAGAAATCAAAACGAATCCTTCGATACTTGATATATCAATAAGAAACAAGTGAGAATATGACAACAACCTTCAATATGTCATACCAAACAAGTGAGAACATGACAACAACCTTCAATCTGTCTTCAAAATAGAAAAGAACTAAAACACATGAGCAGGCATTATTTAAACAGAACAACGACTAAAAGACTTCGAGATTCATTTAGTAAACGTATGAATGTACAACTTTTAAGCTGATAAGAACCAAGATTTGCATGAAAATTGTAATGACAGCGATTCATATTTAATAAAGATCATCAGTTGAAAAATCTGGCAATTTGGTTTGTAAAAGTACAGATAGACTTAACGATTAGACGTTTGAGCGGACCAATCCAAGAGGGGGAGCAAGGTAAGTAAATAAACATAAAATTTAAATGGATAATCTTATCAGACCTTTATTAGTAATATAGTACACCATAGACCTCCAAAAGCATAGTTTTACATATAATACCACCCAAAAAAAGCAATTTACAACAAGCACTCAAAAAGATGTTACATACATTTTCCGACCAGAGAACCCTTATCTCCATGAAATCAATTTAAAAAAAGAAATCCTAGGCACAGAACCCTACTCTCCATCACTTAAGTATCAACGCCATTACTGCGCCAATATTCGAGTGAAGATTATGGATATATGCCCATAGGAATACATTGGCACTTAGCACCCCAGCAACTTAGACCTACCCTCGTCAAAAATAATTTTACAGACCATACGCGACCTTGACGAATTTACACAACACTGCGTGAGCAAAGCTAACAAGTTCGTGGAGAAAGTAAATGTTTATGATTTTCTTAAGGCATGCAAATGTGGCAATTAAATAAAAAGCATCAGATTTTTAAAACAAAATATGACAAAACAAACTGACAAACAATATTTAAAGAGTAAACAATCTACGTCACGGAAATCAATTTCACATACAAGAAATATAACATTTTTGGATAAACACACTTCAAGGTTTAAAAATAATGATTTGGTGAAATGAACAGATACAGAGGGTAGTGTAACATAAAAATACCGCAAAATCAAATTAATTGGGCAATATAGATGGCAGCAGCAGGATGCAGAATATATTATTGGCATTTAACAGATCAAAGTATAACAAAATTAGTAGATTCAACATATATGTTTCATGTTTACTTTCAGCTACGAAAACTTCTGTCTGAATGCTCAATACCATTACCTGATGAACAAGCTTAATTCAACTAATAGCAGCGTAGATCTAAAACAATTTAACATAATATGTAATAACTTTAATATTCCACCAAATCGTGACAAGAGATGCAGTAATGGAAATAGTACATACTTGATTGATGATTGACCTGAAGAACATAGAACGGTACATCAAAGTCTACGGGAACCTACACTTAAGGATGTGTCAAATGCTTACAAATGTCATTATAATTACGAGGCTGGCACAGTTTAATACTGGAAATAAATTGTTTTCTATGGAACTAAATCAATTTTGACATCTGGTGAAATAATATAATGGATTTTTGGGAGGCAAGATAGTAACCGTCTAACTGAAAAAGGAATAAAGCGATTAAATGAAAAGTATCAGATTCTATGTGATATGCATTTTAGGTGTTCAAACTCAAAATAGAACATCAATTTTGCAGTCTGTTCCACCGCTCATGACACTGTTAAAACGTTGTTTAAGAAATTGATTTTGGGGTGAACAAGGCTATGATTCAGATCACAGAAGGACGATAAGATTTCAGCTATATATTTCAGATTCGAACGTTACATTAATCTATGTTTTTGATGGCGATGGTATATTTTCCCCTAGTAATATGGTGGTAAAAACAGATGGCATTGCTGGTTACAACAGCAACTACAAAAAGTCATAAGACACTTTAGATTAGGAATAAACACTAATATAAATACCGACCTATTAAAGTATTAAATATCAGCAGCTCCATAACAATTCGTCAAAAGATAGACAACGAAAAAAAAAAGTATGAGATCGCAAGCAAGAACTATGTAGACAAGAAGGTCAAAGAGTGAGAGAACGAATAAGGTCGTGACAGTTTTGTCATTAGAATGGTGAGGCCTATAATTACAATAGCGTATGATTTTCAAGACGAAGATCACGCAACAAAGAAACAATCGTTTATAATTATGATTATGGTTGGAGGAGCTGGTGTAATTTACTTTTTGAAATATTAAAAATAGTTTACCTTTTTTGTTCTTACCATTTTTCTAGCTGTGATCCTTGCTGTATTTACCCCTTGTATTAAAACTACAAACAACAAGCTAACTGATGCTAAAATAAGTAAAATGACAATAAAGAAAGAATTTGTTCCGCTGATTTCAAAAGGCAGTTTATTACACTGCAATTTAATAGGAGGCAGTGATGTTGATACCTTCTAGAAAAGCTCGAATAAATAGTTGGCAGTATTTTTCACGTCTTTATTTATTTTTTCAACAAATGATTCTGTGCTACCTTATGCATTTCCACCACTACCACAGTTTCCACCGTCACCTGTTAAATCTTTTACTACATTTTCTATGGATAGAGCAAGGGTTGTTGTTATCATATATATATATATATATATATATATATATATATATATATAACTGTAATAACAGTGGCAATTGTAACACCTTTCTCTTTGGGCAGTTGCTTTAATCTTTCACCTAATGGTAACTTTTCTTCAATTTTTTTATTTATGTTTTCAATGTTGAACCTAAAGCTTTCGTTTATAAATGATTGACCTTGCAGTTTTTTGTTTTGCATTTGGCGGTTTCCATACATATCCTTCTCTTTTCCTACCTACAGATTTATGAGAGTCATTTCCACATTTTTGCGCAACTATAGAGTTAAGTGTTAATATTCTATTTGGACTACCCTTTTAAGAAATTTGTATTGGTTGTCTGCATACTTATGAGGAAATCAATGTTCTTCCGTCAGTTTTTAAATGAGGTTTAATTACATTATATTGTGTTTGATATATGTATCAATTGTGTTTAACACAATCTGTGTATTCATAAAATAAAGATCAATCTACACGAGTTGAAAAACCTTATTATGATTAGTTAGAATAATTTAAATATGGTTTGGTATTTTCCATTGATTGATTGTATTCATAGTCATCTCTCGTGTAATCGCCTTCAGGTACATTAAAATCTTTAGATTCCCTTCCACCACCTTCTGTCATTTTTACACTACATAAATGTATCAAAAGCAACGCGAAAAAGATTTGAGTTTCACAGAAAATAACAATGAGCAAGTTCGTAGCAGACAAATCATTCGCAGTGAAAAAGACTGCAAACAGGAATTAAAAATTAGTATATCAAGAAAGTAAATTAAAAGAAAATAACTGTAAAAGCTTTAACTGACAAGGAGTTCGAAAAATGGACGGAAAAAAATCAAGGAAACCTTTTATATATATATATATATATATATATATATATATATATATATATATATATATATATATATATATATATATATATATATGCAATATCCGCTAAAATATCCGAGTCATTTTCAGATGTCCTCATGCTAGCAGTAACATGATCAGTACATTTCTACCAATTTATGATGCAAATTAATTACAAATAGAATTAAATTAAGATTGCATGACAACGAAAGACATTAGATGCTCTACTGGGTTTCTATAATTTCGGTTGGTATTTCCTCTATCTGCATCGAGTGCTAAATTGATAAATTCAAACATGTTAATTAAACAAGTCAACAGATGAAAAGCAGAGCGTTGAATCAAAACACGTATAAGAAGAAAACACTGAAACTAATAGAAAATAAATGTGTACTGGATGCTTTATAGCGTATGTATTTTTTTCCTTTGACCGTGGCCGTAACTACTGCTAATAATGACAATGAAGAAAGTATTGATATCGAGTGCTTGAAACATGATTCAATAGTTCTCGTTACTCTGAGTAATAATTACACGGTGCACATAAACAGCCACAACTCTAAATTACTATAAATCAGTAGCCAGAGCTCAATATCGACAACTGCTGAAACTGATTCAGTTTGTGTATTTTTGAAACCTATAAAAACGTATACATATTTCTCGATAAAATCAACAACTCCAAAAATTACTCTAATTACTCTTATTTATGTTTTTGGAGTCAATACCTGTTAAAATGTTTATGGTGAACTATGTTTCATACAATCTTTATGAAAATTGCTAACAATTCCAAGGAGGTACCACAAACAGATTAAATATCACAATTAAAGATGAAGATGCGAAAGTAACAAATATCTACATTATGACTGTAACATATATGTTTCGCGTAGCTCGCGAATAGTAGGTGAGCTCAGACGACTTCAGCTGATAATTTCATCTTCAGTAAATAACACGATCGTAGAAGTATCTTTAAGAGGTAGTTGTGATTTTAGTTTAACATCGGAGCAGTACTAGGTCAATCAGTAAACAATGACTTAAACTTGAGCAACCACTGTTCAGTAAAAGCAACTGAAGCAACTGTTAGATATTTTGTATAGAAACGTCTTGATACTTAAATACGTAAGACTTTTGAGGATAATAATTATTTTTTTAAAAAAGTATGTAGAAAACCAGTAGACAAGAAACTTATGTTGTCTAAATAGAGTCGTCAAGAAAGAGCTTATAAGAGTTGCAAATTTGCAGATAACCAACATCAGGAGCAAGATTTTAGATGAACAAGACATGTTTAAACTGTGACTGAATAGTTTCCCAGATGCTATACAAACCTTGCAAATTGTAAGAAAGGAAGCAAGCGAAGGAGAAATACCAAACATTTCAACCATACTAACAACCAGTTGAAAAAAAGATAAACTCAGAGATAGATGCATACAGAAATAACAGGAAAAATACAATAATTTACAATCACAGATAGAACAGTTAAAGAAAGACTTAAACAATGAAAAACAACGAAACAATAAAGAGATATAATTATTTTAAAAAAACTCAATACATGATTTTAAAAGGCCTGTACAAAATTGGACGATAATATAACTGTTTGTCGCAGTTGCAAAAAAAAAAAAAGGATTAATTTAACCGAAAGAACCAAAAAAAAAATAATTAATAAATAGACGTGAACAAAGACACAATAAATGTGAAAGAAAGTATTATCAGAACTATGAAAACTGCTTGTGATTTATCTACTACTGATTTAATCAACAAAATCAAAATGGTAAATGATCAGACTTTACCAACTCTTAAAAATGAGCTTACTTCTGGAATAGGCAAATCAAAATCAGATACCAACGAATACGTTGATCAAAAACTGTTAAATAATATCGGTGTTTTACTAGGTAGTATTGATGAATTAGATAAAAGGTTGAAACAAATAAAAACATTTTTTAATGATATTGAGCAAATGTTTACAACGGAAACAGATGCATTCAAAGCTGATATAGACAAGAGACTCCCGCATTAAGAGGAAGAATTGATAGATTTAAATCAGACTTGAACTAAACAGAGACATTCAAAACTAATTTGAACACGGACTTGGAAACAAGAACTTTTGCATTTAATAATACAATGAACGATATTAAAAACAATCTTGAAGAATACAAAATGGAGATGGATGACAAAACCAAACTAATACCTGGATGTATAGTGCTTCGCATTGTACAAGGTCAGCTAGAGTCACCAAAGGGTACTTTAATGCATAAAAAAGAGTACTAGTATTTTATTGAACGAATGATTAGCGATATAAATGAACCCAAATACGAGTCGCTTGAAATCTTGGATACTCAAATTACACCTCAAACATTAACTACTACTTTTGGATATAACTACACTCGATCAGGTTTCACTGAATACAAGTTATGATCAATAGATTCCTCGGCGCAATATGTCATTCAGATCAGGAAATTAGGCTTAGATAAAATTTTATAAACCTTTCCTTTCTTCTACAACTACATCATAAGAGAGAGATTTATTGATGTGACAGCTAATACAACTTTAGCAAATTTCATACTTGGTTCGCCACGACTGGGTTTGAAAGGAGTCTCATTACTTTGTGAGAAAGAGAGAGAAACTGATCCAGAAACAAAGTTTTCTTAATCCAGAGAAAGAAAAGATAACGATGACTGTGGAAGGATGAGGAAACATTTGATTCTCAAGGTTATAACATGAAGCACCAGTTTATGGAAGCAACGAAATATTTCTTCGAAAACAAAATCACACGGAACATAACAACGTGAGTGTTAACAATTTCTACTTTGATCACCATGGCATTTGACTAGATTTGAAAAGTCCACATGATAATATATTCCATGTTGCAGATTATAAATTAGCTAATATTCAATAAGGCATACACCTGCAGATAAACAGAAAAGATAACGCAGATGCATGTAAGATGTATATTTACTTGTGTCTGATGTCCAGCAGAATTTTTCAGAATAACCACATAAAATCTATACTATTTTAAAAATTACCACTTTAATAATAGAAGTCCCCAACATGGATCAATTTAAAATATAAGATTATAAGATTTTAGATGAATGGATTTCATGTATAATGTTTGCTGTGTGATAGATGTAATAAGAATGGTGCAGTTGATCAAGAATGTTTAAATACATGTATTATACTTGACTTTGAATTAATTACAAAATGTAAAGGAAGAATAAAATGTATAGACAAAACATCACAAGTCAACATCAAATTATTTTACCTGAAAATTTTAATGAGACGATTACAAATCAACCAATACCCTGATGAAATAATTAATGACATTATAGGTACAATGAAAAAGGGATACCATAACATAATTTAACTTCCGTTACATTTCTTAAACTTTAAAAGATAACTGTGACATATATGACTACACATTTGTAATTGAGATACTGAACAAGTTAAAGGAAAATGAAATAAATATAAATAATGTTAATCTGGTTGTTAAGGTATTTAAGTTATTTGCTAAATATCTGCAAATCAGATACGGTGAAGAAAACGTAAACTACCAATTCTTTAAGATAAGATATTGTCCATGCATGATTTAGTCACATGTATAGACAATCCTTTTTTATACATCTCGAATTTAGATTCGTATCGATCACACTCTTTTGATATCCTTGTATAATTTCCTTTTATCTTGGCCATTTGATATAGCTTACTTCTAGAACCACATATGTATTGTATAGGTACATCACATAATTCATCTTTGAATAGTCCAGAGACTTTCTTATTCATATGTATAACACCAAATATATTATCCTCTTTTTGGTATCACTTGTATCGAAAGACCTAATGTTATTCTTTATGTCATTGCTAATGTTAACTCTCTCGACATGAATACTCAATCAATTTGTATCTGCCATTAACAGCCTCATGTTATCACAATACTGGTTTTTAAGCTTGTTGTGGTAGAAGTCATACATAAATCACTTACTTCTAACAGGTTCAAATCGATATGCTTTGGTTTGGCTAATGTGATGTTCTTCTTTTCTAAACTGACAAAAAATCGAGTCTTTTTCTAGAATCGTTCCCATAGTTACGATACAGGCTTTTGATACTTGAAATTATTCTTTTCGTCAGTACATATTTTAACATTTGTTCTCTTCTGTAGATTGTCCATTTGTTTATCGAACACAGAATTATGTATGCGTTTGAAGAAATCCTTTTCAAAGTCAATAGTTTCTTTTTACCTCAAAGTTGTATTTAGTTCTATGTAAGATTTTAACTTTGGATTTTGATCGAATAATACGGCTCTGTGTATCTTAATTAGTTTCATACCGAACCAAACATACAACTTCTAATTACGAGAGTGGATAACTTATCTTACTTTGTTCTTCAACGTGTACAATAACTTAGTTACTAAGGGTTTTTACGCTTTATCTTCTGTATCAAGTTCTTTTGTAATGTGATAATTCATATTCTTGTGGAATTATTTTTTTTTCTGTTGTTATCCGAGAGTCTTTAAAATAGTCTTGTAAATGTGTTGGTAACCCTGCATCTACTTTCTAAAATGCCATCAAAGTATGTATAGTCATTCCAAGACATTAGATTGTCTTCGATGACTTTTATTTTGGTTGACAACTTAACATTTTTAACTGTCATTAATTGACACATGGCCCAGTTATATAAATTCTTGAAAACTATGACGAATTTTAATGACATTGCTCATTATTTGTTTATGTATATTTCTTTTGTTTTCTCTCTGTCTCATTCACATGCTTGTTACTATTTGTTTATCTGCCCTGGAAAGTAGAAATAAATGTCAATTTTATCCTACGCTCTTAAACATAGAAAGGAAAATCCAAGAATCTTGTATTGTAAACTGGGATGAATAATAATGATATAGTTCATTATCTGTTTATGTATATAATTTTTTACGTCACTCACGCGCTTATTATTTGTTAATGTTACATGTATGTATTATGTAATTTCGGTCAGTGACTCACATTAGCTCAATAAAGATTTTTCAATCTCTTTTGTTTGCAAGTGCTTATTGGAAACATGATACTTTCAAAATCACAATATCAAGCAGACGCAACTTTTAGTGGACGATTATAGCTTTTTAATTTAAAAACATAACCCTTTTCATGCATTATTTATATTGTGTTGTCTTCATGAGTGCATGATCTTTGTCTTCTTATGGGAGAAGAACTAATATTTACGAAATTGTTCAAGCAAAGTTGTATTGATATTAACGTACAACCGTGGAATGGAAACGTTAACGAATTGGATAGATTAAGAGTCTACGAACTAATTATATGTTAGCCGAGAACCAAATCTAGATGTAGAACAAAACAAAAAACCATTGTACCTTAGCTTATTTTAAACACACACTACTTGTAAGGATTATAACCGAATTTAAATCTTCCATTTCTTAATTTAGTTCAAATGAGAAATAGCACCTTTGGAAATATGAAAACCATCTGATTTTAAGATCAAGTGTTGAAATGTCAACATCACAGTAAACCTGTGCTTTTGGCCGTGCATGGAGTACATGGATGTGGAAGGGCCCTCCGTCAAAAACCTTTATTTGAATCCAAATCTTGCTCGAAAATATTCTGACCAGTCAAAATGCTGCATTGGTTAATTTCGAGCAATATTTCCAACTCTGGAGTAACATTTTTGATACAATCTTGAGTAATGTCTCGAGACGGAGGGACCATATATCTATCTGATTATATCTATATCTATATATATATATATATATATATATATATATATATATATATATATATATATATATATATATATATATATATATATATATATATTCAATCAAGCAAAATCTGTCCACGGATATGAATTTAGAACGCAAAAGGTTGATTAAAACCATTTGAACTATGAAACTACATGCTTGGAAAATTGCCACAAAATGCCTATTGCAACAGGAATAACCTATAAACCCTGTATATGCCATGTTGTCTCTTAAAACATTTTGCGTCGACGAATTTCAAACTAATTTTATAAATTTCATCCTGTATTGAAAGTATGAAGAGTGCGTATATAATTCACTCACTGGTCCTTTACTGGTGATATTTACAGAGATTCTTAATTTTCAACGATCCCAATATACCGTAACCATCGCTGTGAGTTGAAATTATCTATTGAGCAACATGACCAAATCATTGCACAAAATAAAATAGAAATGGAAGTAAGAGGGTTACAATAAATTGTTTCACCTAAATTCGAAAAGGTTTCAAATGAAAAGACTTCTTTAATTTCCCTGTGAATGGCGCCAGACAGATGAATCCTATAATCAGGTGTTAGACTGTGCGCTCAAATCATTGTATCACCAAGGTTATCGGTCTTGTTAAGTGGAAGGAAAATGCTTACTACTTATTTGCATCATCCTCACATGATCTTTACTTCTTTTAACGCCCTCTGCGATTTCACTGGCAGGTATTCCAGGGTATATACGGTGCAACACAAGTACCTAACGGTGAGATTTCACTGACAAGACATTATTTTGATAACCTGTAGCTCTTCATAAGCTATTAAATTTTACGCACTCTTCCATTTATGTTGGTGATATTTCTGAGTCTTATTGCATCAATTCATCTTACAGAATACTGTTGCCAATTTGATCATAGCTTCGTGTTAAGTATTATCATG
Organism: Margaritifera margaritifera; assembly: GCA_029931535.1. Taxonomy (NCBI): domain Eukaryota; kingdom Metazoa; phylum Mollusca; class Bivalvia; order Unionida; family Margaritiferidae; genus Margaritifera; species Margaritifera margaritifera. The sequence continues at coordinate 3,229,011 of JAQPZY010001484.1, forward strand.
TGTTAATAGGCATTATGCCATACACGAGTGTAAGATTAACCCTGGCACCTGTTGTTTGAAATATATTTATAATGTATGAGTGCATGGGAAGTATATGTCTAATGTATGAGTGCATGGTAAACATATGTCTAATGTATGGGTGCATGGAAAACATATGTCTAATGTATGGGTGTATAGGAAACATATGTCTAATGTATAGGTGCATGGGAAACAAATGTCTAATGTATGGGTGTATAGGAAACATATGTCTAATGTATGGGTGTATAGGAAACATATGTCTAATGTACGGGTGTATAGGAAACATGTCTAATGTACGGTTGTATAGGAAACATATGTCTAATGCACGGGTGTTTAGGAAACATATGTCTAATGTATGGGTGCATGGGAAACATATGTCTAATGTATGGGTGTATAGGAAACATATGTCTAATGTATGGGTGCATGGGAAACATATGTCTAATGTATGGGTGTATAGGAAACATATGTCTAATGTACGAGTGTATAGGAAACATGTCTAATGTATGGGTGTATAGGAAACATGTGTCTAATGTACGGGTGTTTGAGAAATATATGTCTAATGTATAATTTTATTGGACTACACGCATTTGGCAATCACAATTCTGTCATTCTTTCTTTCACAGAGACACTCTAAAATTGAAACTGGAAATTTAAGAGCAATACCCTTCTTTAGTTGGACAAAGCCAATTTTATTAGTAAACATTGACTGATTTGATCATGTTGTTATTGGCTTTGACCGTCAGGAGATGCGTGAGAATAATCTCTATCTTTTCTTTCAAGCCCATACAACATTAACAGAGATTTTTTTTAATAGGCACTAACGACCAGATACATGACCATATAACGATACATGACTATATAACAACCAGATATATGACTATACAACAACCAGATACATGACTATATAACAACCAGATACATGACTATATAACAACCAGATATATGACTATATAACAACCAGATACATGACTATATAACAACCAGATACATGACTATATAACAACCAAATATATGACTATACAACGATCAGATACATGACTACATAACAACCAGATACATGACTATGTAACGACCAGATGAGAGAGAGAGAGAGAGAGAGAGAGAGAGAGAGAGAGAGAGAGAGAGAGAGAGAGAGAGAGAGAGAGAGACTTTGCTAGTACACGGCGTGTTTTGGAGAAGCTAAGATCGTGCATATTGTATGGGTCATCACAGATGCATGGTTAGACTACAGATTAAGGTTAACATTTCCTAAAATTAGCAACACTAAAATAATTGAGCAGTGTAGAGTCAGACAATACTAATGAAAAATTGGCCAGTGTAGAGTCAGACAATACTAATGAAAAACTGGCCAGTGTAGAGTCAGACAATACTAATGAAATATTAGCCAGTGTAGAGTCAGACAATACCAATGAAAATGCGTAGATTACTTTCGAAAGTAAGATGCATTAAAGTCAAATAGTCAAATTATGGTAGTAGTAATTCACTAAACATCCAACCTGGTTAAAAGTATTTACGCAATCAATAGTTATTGTGTTGGTAAAGGTTTGGGAAATTCAAACAATTGTTTTACGATGATGATCTTCAGTGTTCAGTGGAAAATGGGTCAAGGTGACCAGACAAATGGAAAATGGGTCAAGGTAACAAGACAAATGGATCCAAGTAAAATTTACAACGCTGTCATAAGACGAAAAATTTCAACCTACCTACAGCATGTATATTTATGTTTCTGGCATTCCAAAGTTCATTTTGCTTTGACCTTGATCTTGTCTGCATTTATATTCAGCTTAAATTACAAGCTGACATTTTTGACGGTCAATGTGTATCTAAAGTATTCATATTTCATTATTAAGAATTAAGGACCTAAGAATGAAGACTTTGAACAATTAACATTTAAAAATAATTACTTTGATTAGGTCCTTAGTCAAAGGTTTGTCTTTTTAATTTTAATTGCTTAAAATGCTAATTGTTCGTTACAAGCTAGAGGCAAAGTGTTAGATGGAGACATCATTTTGTTTCGTTAAACCTACTGTAACTCGGGACTAGTATGCAGTCTATACAGTTTCAAAAATTACATGATTATAAAGAATCTAGCCAGTGCTACATATTTATCATTTGTATATTCATAAAGACGAATGAAATAATATAGCTCAGTTTTATAACGCAGGTGTATGGAATTGTATTTTGTATTTCTGAATGCATTGCATTTAAGGCTGAGCAAGTGAAATCATCCTAGAAAACAACGAAAGACTAGAGCAACACCCATGTGGACACCAGTAACATCCAGACACCTGTAAGGGAGAGCTTTTTAGTAACTGTTATGATCAATCTATTTTGTTAATGGTGTACCTGAACCCGACATGTTAGGTTATACAATAAATATATTCCTTTGGAAGCTGTTCTGCTGAGAATGTATATGAATGGCCAAAGCTTTATTTTGAAATTAGCGAATATAAACAGTGAATCCTCATCATTCTGCTTTCGCACACCAAGTTCCAGCAATTCAGTAACGAGCAGATGAAAATCGTAAATCATCATTTATTTATGAGGCATTAAATTCATTCATTCACGCATTTATCATCCTCATCGTCGTCGTTATCAGTATCATCATCATCCGAATAATTGATCCATAGATGGATTCATTAATTCAGCCTAATAATTTATTCATGATTTCATTAAATTGATTCAGAAACTTTACAAGTTTAATCATGATGGTCTTACTTGCGTATGGTGTATAGGATCTGTAACAAGTATAAATGTATTCACACGTGTTTGAATGTTTTAATATATTGCTCTCTTAAAAGTGAATTGCAAAATCTTTGAGTGTATATTCATTCTAGATTCAGATGTGGCGAAATCTTTGAGTGTATATTCATTCTAGATTCAGATGTGGCGAAAATTGGGCCAGATTGACATACACCTTTGATCCTTCCACTAGAGTGTGTGGGTCTAATAATGCTAAAAACTCTTTTTGCACAGACTGGTTTACAATTTTTTATCTTGATACCCTGTTATATTCCTTTGAACTGCAGAAAGGTCACAGTCTAAAACAGAAAATTTACCAAGATCGTAATGCAATGCACGGATCAGAACCAAGCGAATATTCCCACATCAACACTGGTTGACATAGAATTAGGACGAAGTATGATAATGTTTAAAACATCAAACAGGACGATATATACATGTTTGGAACAAATCTAGAACTTTCCTATGCTTTTTGCTTCACGCAATTAAATTAGTATATATATATAAGATGCTGTAGCAGTAAATATTAGTTTTTTTAAACAATATTATCGTTTGTGGATATGACGCCTAAGTATGTCACTTCGTATCATAACAAATTTTAAATGGACATAATGTATATATATATATATATATATATATATATATATATATATATATATATATATATATATATATAATTAAAATAAGAATCCTTCGATTTTTATACTTGTCCGTCGGTGGAGTTACACTTTCTTCCTTTTCTGGCGTTAGTTCAATTAACATTCATATCATATTTCATTGATTAATGACAGATTTGTGATAAACTCAACGCCTGTAAAATGTTTGTGATACAATTCCAAATATGTAGTTGTTGCACAGATTTTAATCGTACTGGCCGCCTACCAAAGGTTTGATCAATCAGTACATACATTCTTTACTTCTATTTCCTCTGGAAGTTATGGGAGAGTACGAGAATGAGAGAGCAGTAGCTTTGTGTGTTCTTGATCGCTAGTTTTAGTTATAGACTACAACACATAACCGTGTAAAAGATGATAATATCATTATACTTCAGCCAATGTAAGACAGTCAACTTGTTCAGTTAAGTCATGCATTTAAAAGAGATTTGTCACATGCAGGAAAGCAGTAGAACATTTGGTCAACATCACTTTATTCATAGTTTCACATTATCAATCAGCCTTCCTTTGTGTCTACTTATTTCTTTACCTAATACCAAATGGACGATTCACCAGATGAAACTTGGAGTGAGTGATTGCAAGGTATTACATAACACAGGCAAACATGTGAGTAAAGACTGACAAGGTCCCGCAAAGTAGACTAAAATGTAAAGAATATATCGCTGAGCTATGATAACTACTAAAGTATTGATTTTACTGAGCTCAAATTTTGAAGTTATCTCCTTTCTTTCTATACAAGAAATACGTCTACAAAACTTTATACTTTTTGTGAGTTTATTACAGATTTTTCCTATGTAATTCAGAGTGGGAGGGGCTTAGGGCAAAGACAAGAACTATTAATATTTGCTCAGTTGCTAAATTTCAGGAGAAAGGTGAATGAGTATTACTTGTATCACAGCCGACTTCTAACTAAATATAAAGGCCAACATAATGTATGACAAATCTACTGATTTATGACTTTTTTCCATGTTTGACTTCATTGTAGCGAAGTAGGCTCCAAATCTGTCTGCAAGGAATACCAGACTAAAAGAACTGGAAGTTTACGTCAGTTCCTGAAGAAGTATTTATCTGATACAAAATTACAAACGTAATAATGTTTGCCCCCACGAGCCGACGGCGGATTAAACCTATTATTCCGGTTACTGACATAAATCTGGTTCTTTTTTGTTTTTTCATCAGAAAACCTGTGATGCATTAGTTGCTATTTATATGAACTGTACGTTAGAGACTGCAGTGATAGTTAACAATATGCAGAACATTAAAATGTGCTAAAAAGGCTCTTGTTGATATTATTTTTATTATTATTATTATTATTATTATTATTATTATTATTATTATTATTATTACAGAAATAATGAATTATCCGTGATATACTCTACGGTTACACCGTTGTATATTATGACAATAGATGGCGCTCTTACGTGGTTTCTTTTTCATTTTGGTGTGGGGTTTTTTTGTGCTTTGTTTTAAAATGAGTAGAGTGCGTATCCACACTAGAACTGCACAGTGAAGCTTTTTAAAACTTGAAAATTCAGCTTAATGAATAGTTGACATGATAAAGACGGAGGTGTTGAGTAATAAAATGCTTCAAGGGCCCATGAATATTTTGAGCGTAAAATAGTACGGTATAAAAGTATTTATGTCTGTATTAATCTAGATAATGTTTGGTGTTTGAGAGCAGAATTCAAAAAAATTAGTTCGCTCACATTAGACGCTTAGAATGTGTACAAAGAACGGTGTTAAATGACAATGAAATTAAAAAACACTAGATGAAACTTAATCTGTGAAACAAATATGTTTTGGCTTATAATTGAGATGTACATATATGCAAATACATATGGGAAACATGTGTGAGTGTGTGCGAATTCATCTTTGAAATAAATTGTTTTTTCATACAACGGTATTCTAATGTACAAACAATTTTGAGCCGATGTATTTCCTCCTGTCTATTGAAATCATCTATGAACAGGAAAACGGACATACCGATAACTCGGCTGATTCCATTTTGACGTCAAGCAAAAAGATATATATTATCAACAACTGTTTAGCCAACAAATATGAAAGAGCGCAGGAAGTCAAATCTTTCAGACATGCACAATCTGGCTTAAGTTAACACTGACCTTTATAAACACACTGACAAGGATTAGTTGCCAAGTGCGAAACTCTATGCACATCAAGACTGACTGTCAGCTGCATGTTATAAACACACTGACATGTATTTAGTTGCCAAGGGTGAAACTCTATGTGCATCAAGACTGGTTGTCAGCTGCATGTTATAAATACACTGACAAGGATAAGTTGCCAAGAGTGAAACTCTACGCACATCAAGACTGGCTGTCAGCTGCATGTTATGAACATACTGACAATGATTAGTTGCCAAGGGGAAAAAACTGTACGCTCAATAACACTGGCTGTCAGCTGCATATTATAAACAAACTGACAAGGAGTAGTTACCAAAGGCGAAACTCTACGCACATCAAGACTGGTTCAAGAGTTATTGCTACTGTAAAACAGTTCAAATGTAGTTGTGAAGGTTACAAGATAATTCGCAGGATATCTAGATATGGAAATCCTAATATGGTAATTTGCTTAAAATGCAAATGTTATTGGCGTCCATAGGCGCAAATTCATTATAGGATAGTATATTAGTAGTTGTGGATCTCTGCAACAGACATTTTGAAGAGTCCGCAAATTGTGCGAGCGTATTTCTCAGTTAAAAGCATTTGGCATTTTGCTATTCTTATGTAAAATACTTACAGAAATTGGCATTTCATGAATAAAGCAGAATACATCACTTTATTTAAAATGTTAACGAATACAATACTAATGATGTGAGTAACAAGGTCAGAAAAGATCCCCACCTTTCCAAACTGAGACACAAGGTGGAAATTCCATATCGATCATGAACGTAGTAATCGCAATGAAGTTTATGAAGAACATAAAAAACCTTTTAAAAAATAGATTGCAAAATTCAAAGATTTTTAAAAAAGATATAGCCTTGCAATAATCTACAGTGATTAAATTCTTTATCTCCCAAGATTTATTGACATTAGGGAAAAAATAAAATAAGAGTATTGTCGAGTCTTTGTTTTCAGAGACTGGATAGTTTTGCCTGTATTTGCCAATTCAATCGAATGCAGTCATGGTAATAATTGCAATAGAAGCAAATATGAGTTTTCTGTTGATAAATGCAAGGTAAATCGGAGTTTTCTGTTGATAGATGCAAGGTAAATCGGAGTTTTCCGTTGATAAATGCAAGGCAAATTGGAGTTTTCTGTTGAAATATACAAAGTAAATTGGAGATTTATGTTCATAAATGCAAGGTAAATTGGAGTTTTCTGTTGATAAATGCAAGGTAAATTGGAAAATGTTCAAAAGTTGCATGCATCTATCATTGTGTAATGAATTCCTATGAAGGTTTTTTTTTATAAATGAAAGAATGAATATTAGAAAATGCGAGAAAGACAATTAAAATCAAACAGGAAGGTGATTATAAAGAATAACTAGTTTTAGAACATAAAAGAAGAAAAAACAGAGTTCCTACAACATGAACGAAGGTGCAGCCTACATCATAAAAACAACAACAACAACATCACTCAATTTCCCTTGGAGAATAAACGGTGTCAGTTATCAGGTTATGTTTCATTTTCATTTTCATGAACAGATGCATCATTTTGAAAACAATTAAAACAAATTTTAAAAATATGAAGAAAAAACCCCAAACGAAATCAGGGAATATGTTTTTTCAATTTGACATGCGTTTTGCCCTTACAGCAGTATATCAACTGACTCTGCGTTCAATGGTACAGGTTAAAATTACTAGGCTTTTAGGATTGACTCTTATATTGCGGCGAGTAGTGTAAATTTAACGCGTACTGGACGATAGTGAAATTTAATACGACTGTATATCTTGTTTTCGCGAGGGCTTTGCCCACCCACAGTCAATAAATGAACACGTAGATACATTCTAATTATTGTACACTACTCTGAAAGGACTAAGCCAGTTAGAGTCTGTGATATTATTTCATAAATTAAAAACCACTAGACCAGTCAGACTATGAAGATAAATAGCAAAGTTAACACAAAATAACAATTTGAATTTTGTTAGCACTACAAAGATAAATTGTGTTGAATTCAATTGATTTTAGAGAGGTGATATAAAAATATTGCGAGATTAACATGAAAGCGAAAATATTGATATCTAGTTTTATTGCCAATTTGTTTACAAGTTTGACAGAATAAAAGTGAGTTCAAAGCTTGTTGTGTTAAAGAATAACATTTAAGAGAATAAAAGAGTTAACTTGCTTGTATTAAATATATCGTTTTATTTTTAATTTTTTTTACCACAAGATGAAATATATCCAGTATTTACGCAGGAAAAAAAAAATCTTTTTATTATATACCATATTTGCTCCAGAATCGAAGCTTAGAAGATTAAACTCACAACACAACACCCTTCTTTTCGTAAATTCACCTCACTTTCATAGATTAATCATATAAATATCAATGACTTAAGAGAGCGGTAGTATTGAGATGACCTAATCTGTCGGAATTAATTATATTTTTTACATTTTGTAAACTATTTGATCATATTTGACCGCAAAGCAAGTCCGATTTGGTAATGCATCAAAGCGGGTTTATCATTGTTGTCAAGGAAGTAAGGGAAAACAACTTCATAGATACGCAAACGGCGTCGAGTCATATTTCTTCAGAAAAAATTAATTTCATGTCTGAAATGTAATGCAGTTTCTATTTATTTGTTCTAGCTCACAAAGTGCTCGTTTTTGTTGCTGCAGGTATAAGTTCTGTAGGCGCACACAATCAAGCGTCGCATGGCATGAAGGGAAATCTTATATTTTCACATGTGAAAATATAAGAATATATTTTTCACGAGTGAAAATATAGGAATGAAAAAGATATGAACATTATTTATATGCTCCAATATTTATAAAAGATGCAGATTTACAGATTACTTTTAATAATCATAACATCGAGATAAACAGCATCAGCCCTGACACCAATGTTATTAAAACAGTGCAGAATGAGAAAGGAAACAATTATTAGATACTTATGAAAGTGAGGCAACCGGCTGGACATACTTCTTTTGACCAGACCAAATGGTAACGATGTAAAAGATGAGGGATTAGCTAGATTGACTCAGTCTGTAAGGTTTTATGTATTCAGCATCTTAAGTGCACAAGTTGGGAACATAACAATTATTATACAGTTGTTATTTCGACAGATCAGACACTGATAAAATGTTAACAGAGCTATTAATTTTAGAACAACAAGGTTGCAACTCAGATGATGACATTGTGACGAAATTCCAGGACTTGCAATGTGTCCAATTAACTGAGAAAAAATATCTTTTACTACATAAATGACAAGAATAAAACAAGAACTGTCTTAAGCTCTTATGGTTTTAACAACCTCGAAATGTACACGAATAAAGTCAAAGAGAGAGTGATTGCTAATAATGATAACGATACAGTTATTTATATCGACTGTTTGAAACACAGCTCAACAGTTCTAATGACTTCAAGTAACAATCGCACACTGTATATAACCAATTGCAATGATAAACTGTTCGGATTCTCTACCCAAAGAACCATAAAGACATCTACATCTACTGAATCTTATACAGTTTGTAGGTTTTTTAAATCAGAAACTTTTTACAACAACTATTTCAAGTAGACGCTGCTATTGAAACACATATAATGAAAGGATTATTGGAAATGTTTATGTCTCAAACTACACCCCCGATATTAGTTACTAGCTGTGGGTTTAACTATGCTCTCTCACTTTTAGCTGAATACGAGTTACAAACAAAAGATGCTTCAACAACTATCTCATTCAGATAAGAACAGAATCAGGCATATACACACTTTTTGTCAACTTGTATATCCAAGATTCAAGAATTGTACCTAGGACTTATATTGATTGTTACATTACGTTAGAGGCACGCAACCATATGTGTTGCTTTAACATTAGGCCTTACATTACATTAGAGGTAGGCAACCACATGTGTTGCTTACACATTAGCCCTTACATTAGAGATAGGCAAGCAGATGTGTTGCTTACACATTAGGCCTTAAAAAAGAATTTTTAACCTTTTCTTCAAAGCGGAAAAGAATCACGCACTACTATCTAATAGAGAACAAGAATCACGTAATACTATCAAGAAGAGAACTAACAATGCTTTAGCATTTGGGATGAAACCTGCAGAAGGATACATCTTGACCGATTTTAAAATAAAAGCTGACAGCAGTCTCAAAATCTTAATAGAATAACTTTTCCTAAAAGAAATAACCAAATGGCTGATAATGACATTTAAAGGATCAATATTTGACGGTCTATTATTTGGAGGAGGTAATCACCTGTTAAAAAATTAATTGATCCAGATGGAGGTGAAAAAGAAAACAAAAGAACATTCAAAATGTATGGAAGAATTGCAAAGAATAACTGAAGAGTTCACTGACAACAGCTAAGACACTCGATTATGTGAATGAAAGATCGATAGAACAAGGTTTGGTGCCTCAGTACATGAACCAGGTGGATGATACTTTCAATCTTTTGCGTCTACTCATAGGGCCGTAAACACTCGCGTATTGCAAGATCCGGAAACATATACTCACCCAGGCAATAAAGAAAAACTTTCAAAACAACGATAGCCAAAACAGAATGATTTTTGTCCACCTTCTGATAAAAAATAAAATACGAGTATATATTCATTTCACTTGTGTAGGGTGTCAGTGTTTTTATTGCTTATAAATTTCTTTAAAAAGAAAGAAAGTAGGTCGTTTTTGTAGATAATCGTTTCGAAGAGATATGTGCATTTCCAGCACAATAATAGAAAATATTTCAACGGCGGGGAAATACGTTACTCTTTACAAGTAGGAATAGATACCAGAACCAGTTTTAGGAATTGACACGCATCATCATTGTACTGTAGCACATATACTTCAACAATATTAAACTGGATCCAACATTACATGTAACAATTTCAAAGCTGATCTCAAATATATTGATATGATTACAAGATTCGGTTAGGACAAATAGGATTGAACAAGCCATTATGAATGACAAATTGAGAAAGTTTAGATCAGGCACAGATAATGTAGAAACTATTGGTATTAGCAACTATACGATTTACTACATTAGGTATCAAATTTAAAATACCACTTGCTTTTCAGATCACACAGATCACTGTCCACTCTATCTTTGTGCTCTTTGTGGAGAAACTAACCCGAAAAAAACTTTTCAACTCAGCAATCGAAAAATATTCAATGATATAGAAGGTTTGCCAAATATGGTTGATTTCCAGGGTTTTCAATTAAGGCGACAGTTTATGAAAGCCACAAAGTATTTCTTTGGTGAACCACATAAGCGCACAGAAGACAGTAACACAAGTCAGCCAGTGTATTGGGCTAGATTTAAGGAGGACATACGCGATAACATAATGAATTGTACTGCTGATAAATGAGCTAATGTTCAGCAAGGTTTCCACCTATAGATTTAATCAAAAGAAAATATAGATGCACACAAAATGCATATCTATCTTGTGTTTGATGCTCAGATAAACATTTAAAACAAATCATTCAAAATCAGTTATGTTTTAGGCATAAATTGTGCCGAAGACAAAGTTTGTCGTTTGCACAACAAATGTACCTAAAGTACAACCATAACATGATAATATATGGAATAATTCTAGACAGACTATGTTTGCACTATAGACTGTATATACTTGTTTGAGAACATTGTTATTATCTGGCCAACTTTTCTGTTTAACAAGAGTTACAATAAAGAGTGGCTACTAAAGGATGATAAGGTGATCGCTATAAATCTTGAAGGTAAATTTTTAAAAAGTGGTTAGAGTTACTGCTTGATGTTTATCATGCAACAAATACTTTGTGTTAAATTGATGATTGTGCCAACATTTATGATGTAAAACGAGAAAGGAACTAAACAACCACACTTGCTTTAAATGGTAGACTATTTGAAATATAAGTAGTGGTGATCGTGCAAAAACACTACTCTTTTATAAAGGTCCTACGTGAGAATGCTATGTTTTATTTGTTTTCTACAGCAAATAATAAAAGTCAAGGGAAATTATTTTCGTTATAAATAATATGATCACATATAATGTACAACAAGAAATTGTAGATAAGCTAAACAAAACAAAAGAAGCAAACTTTAAATGCATCTCATACTCTTTTTCAATACAACGAATAGTTGTACAACGAATATGTACAACGAATATGTACAACGAATACATATCCATAGTGTAAGGTATTTGTTTTCAACCAAAGAATACTTGTCATCATAAGTAGAGAATTCTAATTTATTCATTGTCCTACTGTATGATTGCATTATTTGAGTAAATTCATTTTCTTGTAATTATCCGTTTGATTAAAACAAATTGTACATTTTGAATATTAAATTCAGTTGATTACACATTCTTTTCTTCCTTTGCATACTTTGTTTTTTTTATTTGATGTGATTTAATAAAATTTGGAGCTCAGTCCTAAGAACTTTTGAATAGAAATAAATGTTGGTTCATCTTTGAAAACGCCAAGTATCTTTTTATTCATTTGTGGGATACCAAATATGTTGTCCTTTGGATACTCACTAATAAAACTTAATTGTATCATTCATGACACTGTAAAAACTCTCCGTATAAACCATAGATGCACAATAAATCAGAGTGAGTCATAAACAATCTCATTCTACCCCCGTAATTGTTTCACAACTTGTTGTAGTAAAATCCATACATTATCCATTTAGATAAGTCTAACACTGTAAATTCACAGTACATTTGTTTAGTGAATTTTACTTTCTTGTTTTTCAAACTAATACTAAGTCGTTATAAATAATTGTCATCTTTGCAAATGATTTATTTTCTATTATTTGAAAATTTATTTTCATCTGAGCATATTTTACCTTTTTTTCTTTTTTTTTTTTTTTTTTTTTGTTTTTTGTTTATTTATTTTTTTTGTTTTGTTTTGTTTTGTTTTGATTTGTTTTTTTGGTTGGGTGGAGGTGCTTCTAAAATGTTCTATATGTTTACCTAATACATCGTTATTCATTGCTAGATTTCGCCTTAGAATTATATTCAGTTATATGTATGAATGTAACCATCGTTGTTGGTAAAACAGAACTACTAGTATCTTTTTCAGTTCTAAACTCAACTGAATGTAAAGCTTTAAGTTTCTATAACTAATGACGCATTTTTCGTTGTATTTAAATACATATATCAGTTTTGGTACTTTGATTTTGTACCTTTGTAATCATTTATCAACTTCTTCTGTAACTTCAATAAGTCACTTTCATTCAGAATTAATTTCACTTGATCTACCGGGTAGTCACTGAAATCGCCATGCGTGTGAGACGGGATGTACAAATCCACTTTTAAAATGCAACTAGTATCACAATCATCAGGCCAATCGAATAAAAAATTCTCTATCACTTTCACGTGGTCACTTTCCACTCTCAATCATTGGGAACATACACGAATAGTCAATGAACAGTTCTAATTCAACACCTGATATTTTGAAGCCATTTGATATTCTTGAATCGTTAAGCGATAAGTTAAACTTTTCTATTGCTGGCATAGTTACTTCATTAGATCGTTCAAAGCTAGCCCTGTCGTTCCCCAACTACTTCTACTGCACATTTCTAAACTATTTCAGTGTTTCTGTGAACTCTTCATCACTCATGTGTTTCGACAGGCGTTCTATAGACTGTACCATGACTCTGAACCTATCTGCAAACTTAATTGTCTCTTTATCTGTTATTTCTTTTCCTTCTTTCATGAGCCTATCAACTATAAAATCCTTAATGAATGAAATATATATTTCATCGTTATTCGGAATGATTTTTCCTCTTCATATGGATCATTTGTATCCAATGTTTTCATAAACATATTACTGTCATAACCTATCACGTTATTACTGAATAATGATATGTACTTTGGATATTTAAAATTCAGATTGTATTCGTTGTGTACTGGACCTCTATATTTACCTGTTAAATGCTCATGGTTTCGAACTTTGTTTTCAGGTATTTGTCCCTCATAGATGTAACGTGTTTGCTGAATTAAAATATTCTTCATCTTCCTCTGTGAACACCGTTGTTTTGTATGCTTCGGTCCACAGAAAGAATCGTACTTGCAAACAAATAATGTCACAGTGCCTATGCCCATGTTATGCTACTACACCAGTGCACAAGCACAAAGAGTTTATAGCGCAGTGATAAAGAATGGCCTGAGTACTGGAGTTAAAATTTCTCGATGAAGGTTTGTGTTTATTTATTGCTCAGGGGCTTCGCTTACGCGAAGAAAGATGTGCAGTCGTATTAAATTGTATTAATATGTAACTGTACACTACTGTGGCGCACATAGCAACAGCAGCATAGCAGCTGAACATGATGGTGACATGCTATTGACAAGATTTGAAAATCCACATTCTTTGAAGCAATTTTTTGCAGAGATATATCATCATATGGAACAATTTTCTGGAATATAACTTAGTACTTATGTATTTTTGCATATCTGTACAGTAAATTCATGGGTATATATATATATATATATATATATATATATATATATATATATATATATATATATATATATATATATATATATATATATACATACATATATATTTTTTATTGAATCCCCTCAAGACTGAAATATATGGGAACCAAATTAAATTTTTAGTTTCAACAGGTTTTCGGTTTACCGAGGTTCTTTATTTTCACCTTAAATTGAGATCGGATTATAATGTGTTCTCTCACATACATCTAAATGTTTATGCTTCTACAAATATCCTGAGCCAGTCAATTTAAAAAACGTATCAGTTATAATTAAGATTTTATTACATCTGAATATGATCCTATGATGGTTTTTATTTCTTATGTATACAATAGACATTTGGGACCGAGAATTTCTTTCCGGGTTTCACAGCGGTGTTCCGGTTTACTGAGTTAAAGTTTATGGAAATAACAGAAGGAAGAATTCGGGACAAGAAACAAGGTTCGCTTCCAAGGGAATATCGCGTACTGGTGTTTTGATTTTGAGAGGTTTCACTGTATATATAAATAAGCAAGCGGGTTGGACGCCAAGAGCATCGTCACCTCTACTGTTTCAAATGGACAATCTTTTCCAGGAATGACTCAGACGGCATCAAGTGTTTGTTTATGGCACATTGAACTAATGCTATATTAAATTTTTCCAACCTAATGCAAAGTCAGCTTATTGTCCGTGAGTACTTTTGAAAACAAGCTTCCATTTGATATAAAAAATCCTTTTGGCTTTGGAGTCATATCCTTTGATCAGAAAAAAGTATTATGTCTTGTACATATTAGCTCCACTGAATTTTTCACTAATCCTTTTAAATAGTATTATCGCATAAAGTACGACTATATATGACCTACTTTAGATATTATCGCATAAAGTATGACTATATATGACCTACTTTTGATATTATAGCATAAAGTACGACTATACATGACCTACTTTAGATATTATCGCATCAAGTATGACTATATATGACCTATTTTAGATATTATAGGATACATATTTCCGGTTTTAAATATAAATGTAATTTACCTATTTTGAGGAATGCATGTTGTACTAAGAAATGTCCCTCGTATTTCTAAACCCAAAATATACATCCTTTTAGAAAAACAAAGGGTTAAAGAGTGACTCAAGTATTTACAGTTTACGGCAAAAGTTTGCATGAATTGTATATATATATATTGGGAAAAAATATCATACAGGATAGAGAATTTTTAATTCGTTTCTACTGAGATTCGAACATATGTCTGCGGGTTACGGCACCAATCGCCTTGCCTGCACGCACCAACCCCCCTATTCCCTTGACTATGCACACATCCCCAAAAAAGGACGGAACATAGCCGCTTATATGAGCATTCGTGCAATGCAAGCTCACTAGAATGCCGATCCAGCAATTAAACTCTTATCTAATACACAGTCACTCTGGATTCCTGTGACAGAAATCAAGGCATATAGAAATTAATATAGATAGTTACAAATATACACCAGACAGAGTGGAAAGTGCTATCCATGATGCACTATTAGTTGACACTTAGTTCACTAGAGTGTGAGGTTTCAACTAAATTCAGATACATATTGATCGATATACACTGACCCTTGAAACTTCAAGTCTCTTTATACCAGCACATTTTCAAATTTTCCAGAATAGAATGTAATCCTGATAGCGGTCTCTCTATCTCTCTTGAAGATAATACATAGATTCAACCACCTCTAGCTTGATCGTATTTTGTATATTTACATTTATTTCTCATCAAACTCGTGTATATATGTCACTACCACTTATCAGACATGAATTTGTCTCTCAGATAGGCAGTTACTTTGAACTTAATGAAACACAATATAAAACCAATTGGTATAATTTTAGTAAATTGGCTTAATGTTCAATGCTAATATAAAACCAATTGGTATACTTTTAGTAAATTGGCTTAATGTTCAATGCTAATATAAAACCAATTGGTATACTTTTAGTAAATTGGCTTAATGTTCAATGCTAATATAAAACCAATTGGTATAATTTTAGTAAATTGGCTTAATGTTCAATGCTAATATAAAATCAATTGGTATACTTTTAATAAATTCGCTTAATGTTCAATGCTAAGTTCAAAAATTTCTTGTACTCTCCTTCATTTGTAAAGCACTTTTATGGTTGATACTCATTTTATACTCCACTCCTTGCCTTGTTTTGTTTGTGTTTTCTGTGTTTTCATCATAGATTTTGTTTGTGTATTCTGTGTTTCCCTCATGGATTGTATTGAAAGGATCGTATCAGCAGATCCGTTTACCGCTAAACCCACATACAACTATCCAAACAACAAACAAACAGGGCACCCTGTATGTACAGCTAATGTCTGCTGGTGAGGTGGTACAGACGATACCCCTGATGAAAGATGCATCTGTTTCTACGGTTCAAATGTCTCAACGAGAGTTGTAATAAAACAGTACACGTAATGAACTCACAGTTTGTCTTTCATCTTGTTATTGTGTTAGTCCCTGTACAAAAATATCTCAACAACAACAAAAAATTGATTGTTATAGCATGGACCCCACATAAATAATACTAGATGACCCCGCATAAATAATACTATATGAGGTGAAGGGAGATGAAGATGAGATGTCATGATAGTGAGAAAGTACAGACTACTCCTTCAATATTAATATAATTTATAAATGATGAAAAAATATCCACCCAGGTAACATTTGTGACAAAATAACTCATATTAAATCTTTCATTTTTGCATTATGTAATTTACTTTTTGTCACTTGCCTTATATGGTTATTTTATACAATAAATTGACTTAAAAATTTAATCGAGTTCATACTATTTACAAAATAAATGTCCTTCTTTTAACAAACAAACTGTAAGTTTTCACCTTTTGTCTTTCATATAAAGTAAATGATTGAACAATATCTAAATTGGTAAATATAATTTTTAATGATGTGCAGTAACTCAGAAATCCAAAGTCTTACAAATGGTCAAACATAAGATTAGCCATATATAGACCGTTACAATCAAATAGCCATATATAGATCGTTACATTCAAATAGCCATATATAGATCGTTACATTCAAATAGCCATATATAGACCGTTATATTCAAATAGCCATATATAGACCGTTATATTCAAATAGCCATATATAGACCGTTATATTCAAATAGCCATATATAGACCGTTACATTCAAATAGCCATATATAGACCGTTTCATTCAAATAGCCATATATAGACCGTTATATTCAAATAGCCATATATAGACCGTTACATTTAAATAGCCATATTTAGACCGTTAAATTCAAATAGCCATATATAGACCATTATATTCAAATAGCCATATATAGACCGTTATATTTAAAATAGCCATATATGGACCGTTACATTCAAATAGCCATATATAGACGGTTACATTCAATTAGATTTTAGACTTCTCCTTATTAGACAAGAAACTTATCAATTTTTCTAAATGCAAGCATGATCTGATAAAACAAATATATTTTCTATAGCTACATGAATTAAAACTTATTAATATATGCTAGTAAAAAATATGATTTTCTTTCCAAATGACGTTCAACCATTTTGGTTAATAATAAATTCAACGCAATCCAAAAACTTTTTATTATGGGCACTAAATGTCAACACTCTCCGTATTAACCTTAAACAGTTTGTCGGACTTAATTCAACATCTTTTTTAAAAAATATTTTCATGCATTTTCATAGGAAAAATAAATGCACAGCACAAAGAAGGGCATATATACATTTGACTCTAACTAGCCCTAATTTGGCAAAAAATATGTTTTATAAGATAAAAAGAAAAAGATTGTAAGGTTCTAAAAATTACTAGACCACATATATTATTGTGCATTATCATCTCATATAGGAACCCGAGAACAATTAAATCAAAGTTTAACAAACATCACTGGACCAGTCAAATAGGTGCTGTAAAATAAAATCATTAAAGAACTACTAGACCAGTAAGACGTAGGAGTGCTTTGCACGTCATTTAAAATTAAAAGACCATTAAGACTTGGGGGTATAATATCGCAAATTAAAAACTTATTTAGACCAGATACACTTGGTGATATTATTTTCACAAATCATTATATCTGCTAGACTTTATTTCACAAGTTAAAAATTACTTTATTATGATTCGAAATTTTTATTGTGTTAATGGTAAAAATAGATAATTTGCCTGCACATAAATGGATTTACAGGACAGGTTGCACGAGACAATATACATCGGCTATGCAAATTTTGCCAAAATTGCAGTTGTCTCTGTTGGCACCACAGTAACAACCCACAGCATCAAAACTATACGTAAAATGTAGAAGGTGCTACAATATATTACATACTTTCTACAAGACCTAAAATGTTGCACTGATTAGTGTTCCACTAAGGTACATATAATCACCCGAGTATCCGTGATGTGTCTCACGGGTAAGATTTTTTCTAAATTGCAGGCAGTAAGCCAAATCGGTAATCAGTTGGTTCGTTTAAAGTAACGAGAGACTCGACCCTTAAAATCTCCATAATCATTCTGATTTTTTTAAGCACCGTTTTTCAAAAACATTAAATCCATTCTGGCATTTCTCTTAAGCTGTATCCTTTATTCTTTTTATCATTAACTTTGAGAGGACTATTTTCTCTTTTAATCTCAAACATTTTAATTTTAAAATGTCAAACCAAACCAAACGCGATCTCCCTCATTTGGGATATAATTGTTAATTGATTTCAGTCTAGTTATTATAGATGGTCAAATAGGATTATTAATACTAAATATGTAATCATTTCTGATAATGATATTTATTATTATTATTATTATTATTATTATTATTATTATTATTATTATTATTGATGTTGCTATTTGTGTTGTTGGTGGTGGTAGTGGTGCTGTTGTTATTCTTTAAAGGCAGTGGATTGACTGTGCCACACGAAGAATAACGTCTTTCTGGCTGAAACGCATATCAGCGCCGTTGAAGATTAAATTCAATTAAATTTGATTAAAATGTGTTGTTTCCCACAATAAGGGATATTCAAAGCGTTTCTTGGACCTTGGAAAACAAAATGACTGTATCTTAACTGAGATTATGTATAGTTAAAAGCTGAGGATCAAATCTTCTTGCTGATATGTCACAAATTGGGTATGAAAAGAGAAAATTCCAACTAACCTATAACGCAGTATATATTTACTGATACTAGTTTAAGGACAAAGTTCTTTTTGGTATAGTTATATCTGTACAAACTTCAAAATTAGATTACAAGATATTGTCATAAATTTGGGTATGTTCCATTTGTAATTACGTCTCTATTTATAGGTTCGTTAGATTTTAGTGATTAGTGGTTTGATTAGGGGAAGTCGGTGTTGGGAAAATATTTCCCAGCCCGAGTAATTAGCCAATTTCTAGGAACAGACGTCATACTTACAGTTGTTAAGAGACTTTGCAATGGCATGGATTGGTTTCGTAGTTTGAGATGGGGTCAGACTAGCATAAGTAGCATAAGTGGGCATGGAGCCAAGTAGTTCCTGTCTTAATTCAGAAGTGTTGATTGATTGTGCCTTTCGGTGGGAGATATTCGTGACAAGAACTACTGTTTTGTGCCATGGAATAATTGGGAAGAGGTCAGCCCTTTGTTTGGAGATGTCTTTTATTGTAGCAGTTGGTGGAAGTACACGTGCGTAACGCAGTTCAGACTGTTGTTTTTATTGACCCAGGGATGGAATCGGAAAATAGTTCCCTGCATTGGGTGTTTGAATTGTGTCGTGTGCTTCATGCAATGACATGCTAACAAGGAATAGCCATGCAATTGTGAAGTCATAGTTGTGACATTGTGGTCATTCATTTATTGATTAGAGAAAAATTGTTTCTGGTCTTGGCGCGTTACGTGAACTTTCAGTTGACAACTAATGTTGTCGGGAAGTCCTTGGAAATAGGGGAAAACAAGGGACTTCCAGCCCAGCCTCACGCAGGTGTTTAATTCGCTAGGTAGAGGAACCCTTGTGCGTGTTACAATATGTTTGTATTTATGGCATTCTAGGAGACCGTTAATTACATTGGAAATCGTCAAATGCTATGCTTGATAATTATGACATTCATTATTTGAGTGTTATACATTCAACGTTTAACATGGATGCCATCAGAAACTATTAGAGTTGGTATGAGTAAGAATTTTATGTATTATCATTGTCATTAAACGTTATCAAAACGTTTGATAAGTAAATGAGTAAATCTAATTCATCATATATTGCATGTAGGTAGAATTTTTTTTTATCATAAACAAAAAATGTTACGAATACCAACTCTATCAAGACAATGACGTTGCATTTATAAATATCAGCTGCAAAAGACCCCGCACTCTTGTTTGTCAGATCTGTGTCCAAAAGCAATTTATAAAAGTAATACAAGAGAGTATTGGTTAAGTTTCTTGATCATTAGCAAGGTAGATTTTCATCAAAAAGTTGGAAAACTCTGAAAGATGAATTATCAATATCTGCTGCCTCCTTTCAATTCGAGAGGATACGGCTGACTGTGGACTACTCACTGTTAGTTTGAAAGAAATTGAAGTTCGGAAGGCAGTCATGTTATATCTGACACTTAAACGCTTCAAACTTTGTAATTTCTCGAAAACTTCTGTAAAGCGGTTTTTCAGTTCATCAGTATGCATATGATTTTCTGATAGGAAAAACCACTTGCCATTGTGACGTGCGGCAGGAAAGGAAAGGAAAATAATATTTACGAAATTATTTTAAAAATGACACACGAAGTTCACATCTTTTATTCATAATGAAGGGAATTTATGTTACAACTTAATTAAGTGAGATAAAAGAATACCGATAAACAGACGACTAGATCTCGACAGGTTTTACGGCACGAATAAAACAAAACGATAATATACTTGTAAGTTCAAGATGGTTACAAAAAACAATATCATACAGAAACATACTTGATACGTTCATCTTATGATAAACAAATATTGATCTAAATTGAAGAGGTAAGATAAAGAGGTCTTGATGACACTAAAATATGTAGGTCTGTAATTAGGTCGAGGATATCGCTGAATTTGCATTGTTACGGAATTATATATCATTTTTCTTTTAATAATGGCATAGTTTATTAGTTTATGATCTATGTTCTTAGTATAACAGCTGTCGTCTTGCCGTGAGTACACATACGGTAAATTGGATCAATATTTCACTGAAGCATTAGTCATGTCACGTGTTTCAGCGCGTGAGGGTATGAACTTCTGACCTAGATTATATGATTCATTTTAGAGTCAATACTTTATTGACTGGTAAAAACGTCAGGGCACAAGTACTTTGGCGATGTCACGCATAACCTAGTTTCTGATTGGTTCGGAGAGGATTGTAATTTAGAAGGAAATTATTTCGAAATACCCAGTTGTTTATCAAAGACGTAGTATGGGTTTTATTTCGATTCTGCATAGTGAGAGACTATATAATAGGATTTAAAGCAGCATTCTAGATTCTTCGTAGCTACACTGGATTGAGAGGTCATAAACGAATTTGGTTCATTTGGTTCATTTTGTATGTGGAGATTCTACTTTATATATATATATATATATATATATATATATATATATATATATATATATATATATATACATATACATATATATATATATATATATATATATATATATATATATATATATATATATATATATATATATATATATATATATATATCAGCATACAGTACATTCTGGATTCAGTACTGTGTCTTAAACTTTAATAAATATACAGCTCCGTGGAATTATCGGAAACATTTCTAGAACTTGTGTTATTCCATATTCACAAGGACTATTTGGAATTTATAAAACTTGTATATAACTGATTCTTATTAACACATCAGTACAGTGAAGGTTTCATTCGGAATCTACCTCATTCGGAATATTTGGATTAACTTCCGGATCAATGAACTTTAGAACAATCTAGGACTTTTAAGGATATTCTATACTGTAAGTTATTTTTAATTCTTTCACTTTGATTGTTCGTTGAAATATTTTAATATTTTAGGAAATTAAATATTTGTATTTTAAAACTTGAAAGCTTGTTTGAGTCTTTTCTTTTGTTACATTTACTCCTAGTCGTAACAGCATATTAAACTGATTAATGTTTTTCAAGTGAAATTTTACTCATCAGGTTAAGACTCAGTGGCGGTGGGAGGGTTCGAGTTTATATCAGTTGTCAACCTCCCTGCTCTATGAAAATTTCAGCTGCAAAAAAAATCTCCCGAGGGCGCCCCCCCTTCGCCTGGCGTCCAGTCGCAATTGACCCCCCCCCCCCCGACCCCCATCGCGCATCCACTGTCACGACTGCACACTGTGAGAAAACTATTTATGTAACCCAAAATTGTATTTTCCGCTTTGACACGCAGTGTATTTACTGTGATTTACCAAACAGCTTATTTTCCACTTTGACATGCCATGTATTTACTGCGATTTAACAAACAACTTATTTTCCACTTTGACATGCAATATATTTACTGTGATATAACAAATAACTTATTTTCCACTTTGACATGCAATGTATTTACTGTGATATAACAAAGTGGATTTACTGTGATATAACAAAGCGTATTTACTGTGATATAATAAACAACTTATTTGAATATGAGCAATACTGGGGTGTAAATTATCTGCGTTGTCTTCTACCTTAACTGAATCTTGTAAAGCATGACGTATTGAATAAATAGAAGAAAGAAAAACAAAATAAAGCACTATGGAGAAGTTTAAGAAGCACTCGCTCTTAATTTATAACAGCAAGTTTTCGCTTCGGCATAGATAAAATACAAGCTATGGACTTGTCATTGGTAGTTTTAATCAATACTGGTCGATTGTCTGTTTTTTTTTTTTTTTAATGAAACATCAGCACATGAAAGACTCTTTAGCTATACACCATAACAGCAGACCTGGCCTGGTCTTGGCGGTATTCAAATAAGCAACCCACTTATTGTGAATGATACATATAAATAACAACAACAGCAACAACAACAACTGCAACTACAACTACCGCTACAAACAACATGAATAACAATCAACAAATCAAATAAAAGCGAGTAAATTATCGTTTCCACCCATAGTCTTTTTAATTATACAATATAGTGAAAGCTTTTCTCGATTTTGTTGTCCCCAAATATTCACCGGTCTCTTCCATGTAATCTTTTTGATTTATTTGGAAATAAAAATAGTTCGAAAAGATCTAATTTGCCTAGTGAGGAGGATTTAAGACCTTTGTATCTAACATTCAACATATTATTTGCCTATAGAATCTATAATGTAGTATCCTTGTAGTTACTGTAATATCAGATAGAACACACACACGGTTCATGCCTACAGAATCTATAATGTAGTATCCTTGTAGTTACTGTAATGTCAGATAGAACACACACACGGTTCATGCCTACAGAATCTATAATGTAGTATCCTTGTAGTTATTGTAATGTCAGATAGAACACACACACGGTTCATGCCTACAGAATCTATAATGTAGTATCCTTGTAGTTACTGTAATGTCAGATAGAACACACACACGATTCATGTCTGCGCTAATTACGGTTTCCAAGAAACATCAAAGGCCACAGGATTCAGCTTTTTTTATTCATTTATTTTTCTCTCGTGCTATGCTATGTAATGTTGTTCAGGTACGGGTAGGAGCTGGATGGTGTGAGGGGAACCTCCCTTTCGGAGAAAACATGGACTGGTATATGTGGCAGTGCCTTATTCACCTTTCCAATATGCACTTTCTCATTCGAGTCTTTTGTTGGAGGGTTTGTCGGAGGTATTTTTTATTTTATTTATTCTATATTTATGGATTTGGCGAAAAGCCAGTCTACCATGTAGGCCTCAGCGTATTTACATACCATAAAATACACTGATAGATATGTACAGTGTACATAACATAAAATACACCGATGGACATGTACAGCGCACATAACATAAAAAACACTGATGAATATGTACAGCATATTTACATAACATAAAATACACTGATGGATATGTACAGCTTACACAACATAAAATACACTGATGGATATGTATAACGTACAAAACATAAAATACATTGATGGATATGTACAGCTTACACAACATAAAATACACTGATGGATATGTACAGCTTACACAACATAAAATACACTGATGGATATGTACAGCGTACATAGCATAAAATATACTGATGGATATGAACAGCATATATAACATAAAATACACTGATGGATATGTACAGCTTACACAACATAAAATACACTGATGGATATGTACAGCTTACACAACATAAAATATACTGATGGATATGAACAGCATATATAACATAAAATACACTGATGGATATGTACAGCGTACATAACATTAAATACACTGATGGATATGTACAACGGAGATAATTAAAAATACATTAGTAAAACATAAAACTATATAGACCTATCAAACTCCACTGCACTCACAAACACATAATACACCCACACATAGTTAGCCACGCAATGCACAAACACACTATACAAAACATAGCCAGAAAAATATAAATAAAACACACAGACACACACAATCATGACAAATACGGAAATATTAGCGGAAAATTTAGCATCAAAATGTTGATAATAATTAGAATAATTTTACATGTACAGGGGCGTGGTCTTGTAGATTTCAGCTCCAATGACTGGCACTCAGTAACAATTTAATAGAACGCTTAAATGAATACAAAGAAGCTGACCATCTATCATGCATGCATGACTTGTTTTACACTCCCCACTCCCCTTTACCGTTTAAATTATCTATAGCTCTTTCGATCTCTGACCTCAGTCTTTTTCTAACGAAAAAGCAATTTTGTATAGTTGTTATAATATATATATATTAAACAAATTTACCTACAGTCTCTTTCAGACATTCCTGCCTTTCTTATGATGAAAGTACCTTTCGCCCTCGAGAATAAAAGTCAGAATCTAAATGGGACGATGGTATGGAAAAGACATACTTATACACCGAACAACTTGTAAAGTCATTATACAGACCGAATGAACAACACAATTACTTGTAAAGTCATTATACAGACCAAATGAACAACACAGTTACTTGTAAAGTCATTATGCAGACCAAATGAACCACACAATTACTTGTAAAGTCATTATACAGACCAAATAAACAACACAATTACTTGCGGCCAATTGAGGAATTAATGTCTATTCCGATAATTAATACGTTTATCAAATAATATGGTCGAAAGAAACTTTTAGACACACCATTTGAAGGCAATGATGAATCAGGTATAAAATGGTAAAATGTAAGAAAACATTGATCACCGTGAAAAGGTTTTCAAATAACATGACTCTCTACGACACTTTTTGATGTACTTGAAGGCAATCGGAAGTCAACGATAAGAATGCTAAAATGTACGAACGTATTGATATGCGTGAAAAGTGTTTTTGAAATAGAACGGTAGAGAGACACTTTTAGATGCACCTGAAGGCTAACACGAATCGGCTATACACATGCTAAAATGTACGAAAGTATAGATGTGCGTATGTATGTAATGTGTGTCTGTATTAGGGTTTAACGGCACCTCGGCACAAACAATGTTATATGATGCCAATTAAAAGCATAGTTCTAAAAATGTACCAATGAAGAATTGCACAACAAATAAATGTAAACATAAAGTACACAAAAGATTAATAAGCGTAAATGTACTCAATAGAACAAGAATATACCTCTAACTTGCTTCCCTGGCTGACTGTACTATTGTTAGAAAGTAAATAAATATACCTCTAACTTGGTTCCCTGGCTGACTGTACTATTGTTAGAAAGTAAATAAATATACATCAAACTTGGTTCCCTGGCTGACTGTACTATTGTTAGAAAGTAAATAAATATACATCAAACTTGGTTCCCTGGCCGACTGCACTGTTGTCAGAAAGCAAAAAAATGTACATCAAACTTGGTTCCCTGGCCGACTGTACTATTGTTAGAAAGCAAATAAATATACATCAAACTTGGTTCCCTGGCCGACTGTACTGTTGTCAGAAACCAAATAAATATAAATCTAACTTGGTTCCCTGGCCGACTGTACTGTTGTCAGAAAGCAAATAAATATACATCTAACTTGGTTCCCTGTCGGACTGTACTGTTGTCAGAAAGCAAATAAATATACATCAAACTTGGTTCCCTGGCCGACTGTACTGTTGTCAGAAAGCAAATAGATATACATCTAACTTGGTTCCCTGTCGGACTGTACTATTGTCAGAAAGCAAATAAGTATACATCAAACTTGGTTCCCTGGCCGACTGTACTGTTGTCAGAAAGCAAATAATTAATATCTAAGAATCCATTATGAATGCATGTGTTTTAAAATCCATTATGAATGCATGTGTTTTAAAATCCATTATGAATGCGTGTATTTTAAAATCTATTATTTAAGACAAGGAGAAGAGACAGAAAAGAATGAGGGGAGATGAAAAACAAGCTTAATATAATTTTTTGAAATATTGAGGAGTTGAGCAAGGTAGACAAGTACTGTGATTATTTTATATACGATATCAAGGAAACTGCTGTCAATAATTACCGTCTATACTCGCGTATAAATCGATACCAACTGCAAACTGCATAGACCCAGATCTGCCGTCGCATAATGCGCCATCAGATCTGGGTCTATGCAGTTTGTAAGGACTAATCAGTAGAACAAACAACATAAACCCTGATCTGCTGGCGCATTATGCGACGGCGGATCAGGGTCTATGTTGTTTACATTTGGACTCGATTTATATGCGAGTACAGACGGTAATCCTTTGCTCTTTTTCATCAAAGATAGATATTTTCCTTTCAAAAGAAATGATTTAATGTAAACTAACCCTCTATGATCTTTGAAATGCACGTGTCCACTTTGTATTCATTGTAAGATGTACGTTTATTATCTAATTCAGAGACCACCCATTTCTAATTTTATTTAACCCATATCGCACTCTCTGTGTAAAAATTTAGAGCCACTATTATCCTGTAATCTAGAACAAAATCAACGATTTAGTATATTTTATGTTTCTTTTTATCAAATCTATACTCATACGCTTCTGAATTCAAGCAGTGGCTTCTGATTAGAAAGTTATTATTTATATTTAATTTATGACTTCCAGACATATCACGTGGGACGTCTAGATAACACAATTATACTGCATAGAAATAGCAACAGTCATAATGCGAAGAAATACAGAAATGTGCACGTGATGCCCACCGCTAGATACGGATAGGCAATACACTAAAATGACCTTAGCAAGAATGTTTTTTGAAATGAATTCTGCCATCATACGCATATATCAAAGAACCTCTAAGCAGTTAATGTCATACACTAAAACATTCCCTTCGACTGCATGAATATACTCTCATAATATGCACCAGGGGGCGTTTATAATTCAGATGTTATGTCGTTGTGTCTGTGCTTGTCTGTATGTCTGGCCGCCTTCACTCTGCATAATCAGGAAGACATAAAATGTTAAACGTTCATTTCGTGTAATCCATCTGAAGAAAATAATACTTTTATTTTAAAGTAAAATTCATTTGTATGTCTCAAGAAGCAGTGTCCTCCGCATTTTTTTTTTTTTTTTTTTTTTTTTTTTTTTGCATAAATCCATCCAGTACGAAAACCAGTGATCTTGTGAATGGTATTTATTACATGTACGTGTGACTTACTATTCAAGTGCCGAGTTAGTTCCTTTGGATTTCCACGCAATGTGTATAGACCTCCTTCAGATCTTTTTCATACTCGATATTTGCTACCCAGCCTCATCAAGCGGACATTCATTTTGACCTAATATTTTTGCATACGGTAATTTCAGCGGATTACGAGATAATTATGTTATGTCAAACAATAACAGTATTGATGATTCTTCAAGATCATGGTTGTGATCATTTGATTAATCACAATCATTACTCCACTTCTGGGGACATTAAATAATTATGTTATATCATAATTTAATATTCACAGGGTTGCAAATGCAAGTTTCTTGGAGAGGAATTGAGGAGTGTGTGGGAGAGTTTAGGATGAAACATGACATTGAATGGTTGAATATCCATAAAACAATAACTGCACATTGAAGCTGTGGTGCAGATGTGAAAAGAGACGCCAATTTCATTGTAGAGCGTGAGACACGGCGATTATGTCGGCTAGAAATTAAATAAGACTCTTCTCTTGGAGTTTAATTTGAGGCGATCGCATTTTTATGGCTATATATCTTTTGCTTCGTCCAGAGTGATGATCCTACTCAGACTAAATCTGATACTTTGCGCCAACAATTATTTGTGGGTCTTGATACAAAGACGTGCATAATTAAGTTAGTTGCTAAGTGATCAGACATATGATGCTTTAGTCGTTAAAATAATTGTCCTCAGAACAACAAAAACAAAATTCCCTATTGTGACGAATGAAATGAAATTTGCAGGTATGCAATGAGCTCCTTAAAGATTTTCATTTTACAAATCTAATATAGTCTGTGCGAAAATTTGTATAATGTGTAGTCAGGAAACAATGTTATCAATGTTCACATTGGCAACGTTGCTAGCCACGGGCGACAATTCGCTACGCTCCGTTATCACCTGTGTCTGCCTGTGTTGAGATTTCCTCCTTTTTCATTAGTTGGTTGGTTGTTATGGGTTTAACGCCATTTTTCAGCACATGATACAGTATATTCGGCCGAGGAAGAACCCCAGAAAACCCCGGGAAGAACCACCGACCCACGGGAAGCTACTGGCAAGCTTTGTCACATACCCACGTTGGACGAGCCCGGGACTCGAACCCACGAGAACAGAGGTGAGATGTGAGTGATCTGTAAAGGCGAGCGCCTTAGACCACTCGGCCACCCGGGATTCCTTTTTCGTTAATACATATAAACAAAAATACGTCATCAACAACTCAATATAGCAGCCTCCTACACATCAATGAAAGTGCCCGTTTTATCAATTGATAAGTGATTGTGTTTGGAAGAGAAATTTTGATTGGCTCATTCAAACAGCGTGAAAGGTCCTGGGTCACCATGGCGACAAAATTGTACTCGCGCTCACAGTGACTGGTTAAGCAGGTTTATACATATTCATGAGAAACGAGGAAATCTTAGCACAGGCAGCCATGGGTGATAAAGGAGCGTAGCGAACTGTCACCTGTACCTTGCCACGATGCAGCCCTAGTGGATATATCATTTCTTGTCCTCAAAATTAATATTATTCCCTTCATTAGATTCAAATAACAACACAATCTCATTTATAATTACATACCTTTTTATCTTTTCAATGTTTGTACTTAATCCGTTTTCCTTACAAATTCTAAATTACACTCGACTGAAACTCAATAACCGATGCGTGAATAAAAAAAGTCAAATTTTAACACTTTCACCCAATAATAAAAATTATTGTTTTCGTTTACCTTCAATATATTTATCGAAGACTAGTGCAGCGGCGGAATTCATCAGAATGACGTAGGTTCGAGTACCTGGTACTCAATAATAGATTGGCTCCGTTTCATCATATGTCAACTTGTCTATGATTATGTATCAGACTTGATTAAGCAGGAAAACCCGTCTGTCATGAAACTGATTTCTAGTAATTTATCCTTCTTAGCAAGATGCGATTATTGTCAGCCGACGATGGTAGCCACTTTTGAAATTTCAAGATTAAGTCTTGCGTCTAGATGCTCGTCAAGTGAATAGCTCTTCAGTCGTGGAGGTAAAGATTTCTGTCTGAGACGTGTATTGATGCCAAGCCAAGCCAGGATGATAAAGTGCAACAACATTTGCGATTTGCAGAAATACTTCATCTTTGAACGTGTAATAGTTCCTGTTTTTATGGGAGTAAAATCAGGATATTTCAATTTCTTTTCAAAAAATCATTCGCCAAACATGTATTTATATCAATGGTGACCGAGAGTTCGCTCGTGCCATTTACATCCAAGTTGCCTATATTCCAACAACTTGTATTGCTTTTCAAGTATGAGCATTACGCAATAAAAAAATCATCTGAAATTAATTTCCGATACAAATTTCCTCAATCTTAGGCTAAACTTCATACTTGGGTGTTATTCGTAAAAATCAGTCCACGTGGAAAAGGCCATGGAAATTACCAAATAAATATTACTATCACGCTCGAAACTTCGTTCAAATAAAAATTTGGTATAACGAAATTTACTTGTCTTTCTATCGTTTCCTCTCACCCGCTTGGTGTGTTTCCGCAATCTCTTTT
This sequence comes from Margaritifera margaritifera, assembly GCA_029931535.1. Taxonomy (NCBI): domain Eukaryota; kingdom Metazoa; phylum Mollusca; class Bivalvia; order Unionida; family Margaritiferidae; genus Margaritifera; species Margaritifera margaritifera. Next base: position 3,259,239 of record JAQPZY010001484.1, read on the forward strand.
CAAAGGACATGCGCTAGATAGAGCTTATTTGTGCTATATAGCTGTATTTTACTTTTGGAAAGAAAAAATAAATAAGTTCTCAATATATAAAGAAGTTCCACAATCCACTCTCCCCCACCCTACCCCCCTTCCCTCGAAAAAAACACTATTTTGGCCTTTTAGGGATCTTTCTCTTTGGTAAATTGGTTTGCATTTTTATTTTCTTGTTTACTTCCTTTTAAAGTAATCAATTGGATAACTAGTTTTACACGAGTGCTCATTAAACATAGAATGTGTTAAACGATTTGAAGAATAATGTCACTGTTGGAGTTCCATATATTTTACGTCAAATGAACACGAGTTTCAAATTTATTATTATAAAACATCTGGGAATTCGTATTTATCCCATGACTATTCCATGTGGTGTTGATAAGTGTTAAGTCACATTCTCATTAAATTATGAAAATTATGTCTGTCTTTCTCTCTCAAATGTAACAGGCCGTCAAGGCACACTTTATCCATTATGTTTACAAGTGATTAAAATTTATCCGACAATTATTTGTTGGCAAAGATGATGGGTATTTACAGTTGAGTTTATTGTCCATAGCTGAGAGTTGTATTGTAATGTCGTTATTGATGATGTTGTTAAGATCTAAGTAAAATCATGCATGGATTACCTCAGTAAATTTTGTATTATACTTAAAATTCTCTCTATCACGTATTGTCTTCATGATTAAATTAGAATTTTAAACGAAGGGTAACAAAAGACGTCCAAACTTCTAGTATTTTTGCGAACAGTAGGTGTCTAAAGTATCCAATTTGACCTGCAAATTTGGACATAAATGTCAGTTATTCGACTATTTGCAAGTGAAAAAAAAAAAACGTTTCAATTTTAAATACAAGTGACAAATGTCATTACTTTACTGTTGCCACCTACATGCCCATTCGTCATACCTGTGGAAAGCACACTTTATTAAAGCAGTTCTTGGAAATCAAGGAGGTAAGCAAGACTGACAAATATAGGATGACTCGCAGTTTGTTGATCATAAAAACTAAACAGCCGACAGAAAATCAAAACGTGAAAATGCAGACTAATAAAGTTAAAATCAGAGTCGTAGAAGGTTGGCGAGAATTGGAGACCAACGATGTCAACTCCGTTCAGTGGAACACTTCTCTCTCTCTCTCGCCTAGTTCAATCCCTCTGGATTCATTAAATCAAATTTTGCATAGTTTGCTGGTGAGTAGGTGTATATTGATAATAACTGAGATGATACATTTGAAAATTGATAATAGTACAATATCTTAATACATAAAATGAAAGTCTCCTGATCTTTATAACGCGGACGAAATTCTGGGTAATGCTGAGTTGCATTACACAAAAGGATCAATCAGAAATTTTTAGAATCTAGTTGACATTTTTGTCCGATATATAAACCCAAATTAAGATCGCAGATCAAACATATTTAGGTACCTTTTCTGTAACGGGCAAACAAATAGTAATTGTTTGTCGCCCATGAAGATGTTTAGTATTTATCCTTTGCTCAACAAACATCACAACTATATATTTGATATTAACAAGTATTTTTTTTAGTTAATTTTAAAAAATATTTATAAAAAAAAAAACAGAAAAAAAAACTGTAATGCTCTTGACATTATTTCATACCTGACACACTGTGGGCTATTAAATTACCAATATCTTCTCGAGAAGAAAAAAACATTTTTTCTGTCATGATTCAGTCCAAGATATATGTTGTTTTTATCACCAAAAAAGCTGCCTACTCAGTTAAATAGTACGGACATTTGCTTTTTCGAGCTCGCGTCTCTTGAAGTTCCTGCGAGTGATTGCTTACTCTTTAATGTAAGTCATAGGCTCCGACATTATAAACGACAAAAGATGAACATGGAAGTTCGCCACCCACTTTCTGATAAGCCTCATTTATGTCATTCTTAATAATTTAGAAATGAATACCGTTTGAAAATGTCTTCTTCCATAGAATACTGAAGGCACCACAAATCATTCTGAACCGTACCGCTTTTGGTCAACGTGACGTGCTCAGTTGATGATTAGCGTGTAGTGATATTGTTTCAATTTTGTTATTATTTTGAATACAGATTTTATATCAATGTAAGTGGAAAACAGACTTCGGTTTTATTAAATTCCAGGCGACAGGTCTATAACAAGAAGTGTGGAGAGCAACGAGCGACGATCTGAGAGAACCGTTTTCTCCATGGTTCTTACACGTGTCATCCAAGATCTTTTGGTTTCTGTAAACTACTGACATTGTTCTATGTTTCTGTTTTAGCTTTTAAGCTATGTTGTATCCTTAGGACGGTTGATATATAATAAGTTTAAAATTTAGTGCTTAACCTTCTGGCATATGTGAAATGAAGTTTTCATGAACGTTTTTCTTTTCTTTCATGATGTTATAGAACACATGTGTAACAATACATTTTTGGAGCTTTATGTTTTATAGTTCTTATGGGTGTTCGGGTTTATTTGACACTGCTTTATTTTGTCTTTAAGGAAGACCATATTCATAAATAATTGATTCAATATTTCCTACCATACCTCTACTGAATACGCCTTTCTTTCGAGAAAATATTTTCTACTCTGAAAATATCGTCCTCCTCTACAAAATAGTGTTTTATTGTAAAACTCATAGTTTTCTTTTTTATCTTGATTTAACCAGTTTTTCATGTCCGTTTCTTATATAGATGAGTCGTCTGTATCACAACTTAAAAAGCTATTTCTTACGTGTTTTTGTAAGAATCTATTTTTTATTTTGAATGGTGTGCATATATTATAAATTGTGTGATTTTAGTTGTTTTATGCATTTAATTTACTTTATTCTCAGTTTCTTACTCTACAAAGATTGCATATATCTTACACTTAAATTACGTGTGCTTTGAAATGTGCCATTAAGTGTTTAAACGTGTTGCATTAATTGCAGTCATCGTTTGAAGAATTATTACAGTTTATTTTAGTTTCTTTTGCTTTCTTAATTTATAATCTCATTTACACTTTATTTGTACTCGTGTACTAATTATTAAATTCAGTGTGAGATGAGTTTGTAATTTTATTAAATGACACTATTCCAGTTCTAGACAGCATTTTCAAAAACTGTTGTTCCCTAAGATTATATACCATATTTGACATTTACGAGACCATATAAATTAAATCAAATTAAATTTTATTATAAAATAGTATTATTAAGCCATTAATCGTCATGAAAGTTTAATAAAGAAATTCCTTTACAGAGATTGCCGGACTGTTTAAATGGTAGCATTGCTCGGAAATCCAACTCTTAACATGCCATATAAATGTTTAAATTGTAACATTGCTCCGAAATTAACTTAACATGCCATATAAATGTTTAAATGGTAACATTGCTCCGAAATCCAACTCTTAACATGCCATATAAATGTTTGAATGGTAACATTGCTCCGAAATCCAACTCTTAACATGCCATATAAATGTTTGAATGGTAACATTGCTCCGAAATCCAACTCTTAACATGCCGTATAAATGTTTGAATGGTAACATTGCTCCGAAATCCAACTCTTAACATGCCGTATAAATGTTTGAATGGTAACATTGCTCCGAAATCCAACTCTTAACATGCCATATAAATGTTTGAATGGTAACTGGAAAACAGTTAAAGTATAAGACGAATATCAAGCACGTAAGTGTGCGTCCATATTTGGTTGTGTCATATTAGCTTTAAAAGAGATTTTCTAGTACACCGATGTGAAAGTATCCTATATAAATAACGGTATTGCAAATAGTTGAGATATGTATTATGCGCCTGAAGGATGGTACCCAACTTGATGTCATAGCTGTTTCGTTGCTTGCCTTCATTATTTCTGAACTATTCCTAGTGATTTATATCTGTACTAGAAATTGCAAAATGGCTCTTAGTCTCCCAGTCTATGGTCTCATTATTCAGCCATGGCGCAGTAAGCGAATAGATGAAATGTGCGTGTATTGACCTACACTGAATAACCTTGAGGCAAACGCCTCACTCAAACAAGCTTCTCAAATCATGTTTGTAGCTGCTCCCTTAAAACTGAGTTATCATTTGGGAGTTGTAAAGACCAACAAAAATATTCAGCACTATCTTGTCTAGGAGAAGGTGAACGAGAAAAATATCAATCTTGTTCATAATTATAGACTTAAAATTTGTCTCCGTTAACCGCTGGATCCTCACTACGGATATCTGTATCAGAGGACTGTGTACAAGAATAATCAGGATTTGCACCCACAAAATGACAGAAGATCCATGTAAAATATGCTATCCTGGCCCTATTGTCGTCAATGTGTCTTTAATTTGAGTCCAGACTTAAGACATATGATTCGACAATTTTAAGTTAGAGTTAATTTTATTTTGTTAAAATTTAAATTGCTGGATTTCTAGACTAAAGCTTGAGTCAAGCCTTCAGTTCAGTTCGTGAAACCAGTCTACGTCTAAAGACTCTCAAACAGCACAAGAAACTATTTTTTTCCCGAAACATTAATGAAACTTTTTAACGTTGCGAGGTTAAAGGCAAATAATTACCGTCTATATTCGCGTAAATACCGATACCAACTGCAAACTGCATAGACCCAGATCTGCCGTCGCATAATGCGCCGGCAGATCTGGGTCTATGCAGTTTAGAAGGACTAAACAGTAGAACAAATAACATAGACACTGATCTGCAGACGCATTATGCGACGGCAGATCAGGGTCTAAGTTGTTTGCATTTGGACCAGTATTATACGCGAGTATATACGGTACGCGATCTTTCAAGTAAACAAAATCCTACAATGTATATATCAGGAGCACGAAAAGAAAATAATAGGTGACGTGTATATACAGAGTTACATAAACATTTTCCCCTCAAAACTACATCTCTCTACTTTATATAGAAATAAACATCCTCGTTTTGGATGATTTTCTTAAGAAACTTTTAATATAGATGCTGATGCAATAAAAAGTATCAAAATAGTTGATTCTAAAGGATATACAGATACAAATATTGAGACCGTTATCTACAGCCAAAATTCATCAGATGAGGCCCATTGGTCGATATTTGCCTTAAATTAAATGGCATGGAGCTTTCGATTAGTCATTGAATATGTAACCGTCAAACTTCTGCAATTTGATAGATTGTTTAAATGATTATAACGATTATTTTTGTTCAAGACATTTGAAAATTATAACCCTAAAACTTGAAGAGTACAGGTTGCCATAAATCAGTTGGCGGTGATGTTTTATTTCGAGCCCGTTTTTAAGTAATTTTAAGGAATTTGTGCTTCCTGATTGAATTCAGGGTACAATTAGATCGCGCCGTATAAAGCAAAACTTAACTCCAGTATCAAAGGCAATATTGAACCAACAGGCATATTACACTGTAATCATACCAAAAGCAAGCTTAACTCCAGTATCAAAGGCAATATTGAACCAACAGGCATATTACACTGTAATCATACCAAAAGCAAGCTTAACTCCAGTATCAAAGGCAATATTGAACCAACAGGCATATTACACTGTAATCATACAAAAAGCAAGCTTAACTCCAGTATCAAGGGCAATATTGAACCAACAGGCATATTACACTGTAATCATACCAAAAGCAAACTTAACTCCAGTATCAAAGGCATTATTGAACCAATAGGCATATTACACTGTAATCATACCAAAAGCAAGCTTAAAACATACAGATTTGGTTTGAACAGTTGCACATGAGATTGTAAAACAAGTTCAGTTTCATATGATTCCTTTTGGTTTCTAACTTTAAGCCATCAGTTAGGAGACCAGACGATTTACAAATCTTGAATTGTAAACTTGGATGCAGAAACACACACACACACACACACACACACACACACACACACACACACACACACACACATATATATATATATATATATATATATATATATATATATATATATATATATATTAAGAGAGGTATGCTCGACATTGGTCAGGTAGAGAAAGAGAGGGTGAGAGAACAGTAAGACGTATTTTCATAAATGCAGGCAAAATAGTTTTGTCCAATAAATACTGGGTTTTCAAGATTCAACTGAATTCCATATTAAGACTTCTACATTGAAATATATAGAAGAACTCTTTTTGTATCGCCGTGATATGCTCTGAAGAAATGGTCTGTGGGTCACTGGCAAGACTTCGGCGCTTTGCTGGTTACAAGCGTATCTCCACTCCATGCTCTCAAGACTCTTTCATAGAGAAATATTTTGTAAGGTACGAGTTCATTTGAAATGTCGAGGAACTTCTCCCATCAAAATGCCTATTGTGTGTTGCATGAACTGGTTAGCGGTTAATCTATGTTTGCCACTTGATCGGTAAGAGGAGGAGGATGATATTGCATTTAGAATAATCGAAGCGTGTGCTCTCATACTTAAGTATTCTTTGTTCGCTAACTAAAACCAATCGAGCCAATGCGAATGCTATGAATCATTTTATACCGGTATGAGAATATACGTCTGTAACGGAAGCCTCATATTATTACAATTATCGTGTATTAAATACGTAAATACGTTGAAACCAATGACCTCCTCTGAGCTGTGTTTATAACTTAAAATGCCACTGAACCTTTAACTATGGTTAATCGGAAGCCATCACGGAATTCTTTGCCAATAGAAAAGTAAAGATAATGATATATTTATGAATATTATGCATTTCACCCCAGCAAAGATTCTGTAGGAAGTGTACAGATCTGTATATACTTTCTGTGCTTGCCCTGCAACCAAATTGCATCTACTCAATCTTTTAACATGCAAGAAAGGGGTGGACCCAAAAACAAACTTTTACTTAGAACGAAATAACATACATAAAGTTAAAATATTAGAAAAGTGTGCGTTTATATAGATATATTATTATTATTATTATTATTATTATTATTATTATTATTATTTAATGCGTATACCTTTCATTTATAGAACTCAAGTTGTTTTTGTGCCTATAGCTGTGTGTTAAATTCCGCTTGTCAATCGAGCGACCTTCGACCTTGTTCCATCCATTATTGGAGAGGGGCGTATGTCTGTGTGAGCTGGGGCGCCGATGGATGAGAGCTAGGCAGTAGGTGCTGTTATAATTGTAGTCGTTGGAAACATCGGTGCGGCGAAATTCTCTCATTCGGCGATTAGCTGGTAGGACTGTATATTAAATGACAAAAGGCGAAATGAAAAATAATAATTAACAAATAACTTACCTATCAGTTATCTGTACCAAATATAGCAAATAAAGAGCCATACGTCTTTCATAGAGTATATTTGACGAAAATAGCAATGATATATAGGCATTAAAAAAAATATTTAAACTTGCCGTCAGAGAATAATCCTTCAATCAAATACTCGTAGTTCTATTGCAGCATTGATGAAACTTTATATATGTCATATTTGTGATCATCATTAGTTCTGTCACGGACCCACCCCAAAGCTCGGTCGGTCGATTTTCCTCCCTATTTCTGGTTATTGCCTTAGAAATATACGAAATGATATATTTTTGGCGTTCGTTTAGCTTTTGGCTTCTTGTGAGTATAACTTGGTAACATAGGTTTAATTAACCACAGGTGCATGCTTATATGACCAAAGGGATGTTATGTGAGAAAAAGGTAAATATGTAGTGTAATGTTAAATAAGGCAGGATTAACTGAATAAACAGAATAAACAGTTACAATTATCAGGCTTCACATCAACAACAAGTGTGGAGGAGGAATTGGAAAACATATCAAACATCATGGACAGTTGAAAAGACAAAGATTGTGGGACTCAGTAAAAAGTGACAATCTTGGGATGTGGATGATGATCCTGCCAAAATGCTTGGTCAGCATTTAGATACGGGGCTGGTCTATTGAGCCCACCCCACAAATTGTAATGGTTAGTCAATCATATTCTGTATGTAAGGGACGTGGACGTTGGTATGTCTTATGGTATATTTTGTAATAGTATACATAGATTGAGAGAAGAAGAGGGAGATGATTAAGAGAGGAAGCAAGTGGTGAGGTGAGACAGTGTAGCTAGATTGATTTTTTGTAACTTTCGGGAGGTGGACAGGAAATGTTCCATATGCAGTGTTTATATAAACAGTAATTATCTACTATGACTTAGTTTGTTGATTTATTTGATACCATTGAGGTCCCCGACCACCGAACCCACAATGATATTTGTTCGAGCCAGAATCGCCTGTCAGTCCCTTCCACCACCACCACCACCCTTGTCGTATGCGTTAGCACAGCCTTTCAGCGCAGAAATAACGTCGATCTGCGACAATATTATTGTATCAAAGTATTTATTAGTTTCAATGAATTAGTCATCGTTTAAAATTTTAGCCAGCTGTTCTAATAACAGCCCATGAATCGAAGTTTAATGGTTCTTTTTAGTTATTTCCTTGCCATCGACTACTAAGTCCTTGCTGAATGAAATATATTTTCGCCATTATTCAGTATTATTTCTATGTTATTACCAAAATATTTGTTCGGAAGTGTTTTGAGGAAGAGACGACAGTCAAAATCAGAGAAGTTGAGAATAAACAATGGAATATATTTTGGGTATCTAATATTTAAATCACAATTTCTATGAGCCGGACCTCTGTAAATCCCAATCAAGTGATCATGGTCTCTAACGTTGTCTTTAGAAGCTGATCCTAACGCGAATCAGGTGCAAAATCTTTCTATCTCACAGATATGGCATGTACTTGTTAGAATGTGTATCGTCTTCATCTGTGAATACCATATGTCTCTCATTTTTCAGTTCGTTGTACACTAGTTTCGGTATTATAAATCGCCTGAATGAAATCAGAACCTCTGTGAACTACTGGTCTGTTACATTTATGAGTTGCCTTGAGGTACAAACAAAACCCTGATGGAATGTGTTTCGCTGTTTTCACTGTCATTCCACCTTTTGTACAAGCTTTGTCGTCGAAGGAATAACGATAACGTCCAAAATTGTTATGATGTTGATACATGTGCTTCATCTGCTTTAACCAGGACACTTTCAAAATCGCCATAAACCACATATGGAAATTTTAAGTGGTGATGACACTTTGTAAATTTGACAACTGATCCCTCTTTATTCATTATGACTATCGATATGTCTACACCGTTACACAGTCTTTCGTGATGTGATAACTGCTCTGGGGTATTGACAGAATTCAAGCACTTCTTGCAGATATATTCCTGACCATGACATTTGATTATTCGTGATGACATTAATTTGGATAAATCTTTATGCCAACGTAATGTTATTTGATGTTCCACAAAAACGAAACAGCATGTCAAGGTCTTTTTCCGTTTCCGCCAGTCTAACTAATCTAATGTATTTGTCTTCAACTATTTCAAACACATTTACAAATAAATAAAATAAATTCTCCTTGGTTGTCGGCTTCCCATAAGGTGCACGAAAGGATGTAGTGTATTTGTATAGGACATCAGTCAAACCAATGATTGTCTGTAACTAAACCTTATTTTGATGGCCTATCTACGTGATTATTTGGTGTATTTAACACAGACTCGGCTGCATCGAAAACATATATCATCCGTAATTTTTACATTGACACACGCATTTTTGTTCTTAACCCATTCAGGCAAATCTATATACGAGATTCCTTTAAGCGGTTACTACCTTTCTACGCTAAAATATTAAATCCTGTTAAACACCCTTTATGTGTTTTCGCTTATTTCCTGTCAAAATTTGATATATAAAATGTCGAAATAAACGTTTAAATGCATAATCCATTTCACCTCTGTGTATTACATTCACAAATCTTTTTCTATGGCAAAATTCTCTGTACTCAGTTTTCTCTCCCCTCTGTGTTGGTCTCTTCATAAGTCTGCTCATTTAGTTTACCTCACTTTAACGGAACCAAATTGTCAAATTTTCTGAATGATGCTTTTATTCAAGTTTGGTTCAATGTCATTGAAAATTCATACAAATCTTCATCATTACCGCCATAAAATCTGTACTCATGTATATTTCTCTTAAATGAATCTCTAAGTATTTTAGTGATAATTCTGTTTAAATTGTGCATATTCATAGGTCTAAATTCTATTCTTGTTTAGACACGTATTAAAGGAGTTTTCATTTTCATTTTATTACTTGCTTTGGAATCAGTAAATCAATATCAAAATCTTCATTGCTGATTTATTTAACTAGCAAAATCTCCATATCCATTTACTATTTAAAAATTGTGTGGAAAGAATGTACTATATCTCACTTTGTCATACATATTAGCAAAATCCAGCTTTAGACTGGGGTGCTAGGCCCTGCTATATGTTTTAGTTCCTCAGCAGATAAGGAACATAATGTAATCACTGCCACCGGCTTTTCACCCAGTCGCATGTGTGAACTGTTTTGGAGGTGGGTTGACCCGATATCTTTTTAACTTCTTGTGTCCACTGAGGAATTCTCCACAGCGGAAGTTATGCCAAACTCACCTACCCATCCCTACCCCAACTGCTTGCAGATTCTAATGAATCCGAGCACAGGAATCTTACAAGTGTCCAACCCAATCGACCGCCAGACATTCCCACTGCCAATTATACATATATCATCGATGTATATCTAAACCTGTCCTGTATATCAGAATCTTGTTTGTGGTGTAGGTAATTTTGCATATGTTCTACTGATGATATTAATAGATGAAATTATGACGAAGACACAATCAACAGAAGTACCTCATATTGTCGACAAACTGCAGAGTTGTGTCTCTTTGAACTCTTGTATATTTAAGACACTGGTCTATTACGGAAACATGTCTAGAGTGATCAAATGTGTAATCATCAAATTCTTCAAGGAATAGAAATACGCTTTCGATCTTCAATAGTCAAGCTGCTTCGTAAAAAGGCAGTCATTACGACTTGGTATTAGTATTTGTTGGTTCTGGTGTTTTTTTGTGGTGATTTTCCAATACAGCAATTACAGTATTTTTGCCATCTCCGTTTAATGTAGTAGTAAGATTACAATAGCACGATATAAGGTGATGCAGTGATTATCTACATTTATTATAGTAGTAAGGTTTCAGTGGCTCGATGGTAGGTCGTCTCGTGATCATAGCACGATGGTATGGATTGTGTGCAGAACCTTTGTCCAGGCACTCAAGAGTGTTTTTGGTTTTCACGCAGTAATATGGAAAGTGGTCCAGCTCTGAAATATCATGAACTTGAGGGTGCAGAGTCGGGAGTAATAAGAAAGCTGGCATTTGAAGTAATCATTCAATCGCCTTTGTGTTGTTTGTTCTGCATTGCGAAACAGCCCACGACATAAGAGTCCTTACTATTCCGAATTTAAATATGATTTAGTCCTCTCATTACTTCCCTACTTATGTCATATACACCAAGGGACGATTGCTGAGGTAAAACAGAGTGCAGACGAAATGAAAACGTGAATGACCTGATGTGGAGAGAAGGGCCTGCGATCATTGCAAAGGTCATGCATACGAGTAGGAAACAACGACATTAGTTAAATTGCAATATGTTAGCTCAGACCTAATTATGCATACTAGACCATTAGGTCAAGGTTTATGTAAATAAATGCTTATGTTACATTTTTTATTTTATTTATTTATTTTTATTGCCAGGAATTCGTCAACAGAGGACAGCAAAGTTTGACGAGTCAGCAAAAAAGTGGACCTGGGTTAATGCACTTGGAAGCTATGCTGATCTGATAAAATGAGTGCATACTCTTGTTGATCCAATTTCATGAATGAAGAAGTCGACTTGAGAATATGTTCTTCACACCAGAAGAAAGAATTTTGCTGAAAGATGAATAAAAGTTTATAAATTTGTGGCCAAGCGAGAAATGTAAAATGAGAGTAACTTGACCAAATGGCTGTTGGCTAATCTTGTACCTTTCTTAATAAGTAAAAATCAGGTTGTGCCATATTAATTCCTGGCGCTCTTAAAAATAAATACATTTCATGAAATACTGTAAAAGTTGACTGGCCCACAAATAAATCAAAAATGTTAGCTTTATGCTAAAACAAATCAATTACATTGTTTATCCTTTGATTCACTGACTTGCAGGCAAAACATTATAAATATAGACCTGAATTTGTCGATTTTAAAGAGTTCATGTTTCTGATAACTTAATTTGTATTCTAAAATTACTTTTAACCTACGAAAGTGTCTGAAACAAGGATAAATAGATATATTGTAATGAGAAATTAGCACAAAGACCAATTAGTGAGACCGGAAACAGATGTGCAAGATCTGAAATGGTTGTTCAAGAAAGATGTAAATAGTCTGAAAATGAAAAATTAAAGCAAGATATATCGAAGTTAACAAGGACGCAGAATGAATCATTAGAATACATACTGCATACATTTGACTCTCAGCAGCTTCACCTCCCAGTTTGAAATTTTCATTTTAATACACGGATGTGTCGCTAAAATGAGACATATGCAACTTTTAATGGAGGTTGACAGAATAATTTCCCTCGGTCACACTGCCGGACGAGTTTTAAGTACTTCACTGCATGCTGATGAAGAAAACATTGTGGTGTGTTTTTTCTCTCCTGGTTTTGCAGCTCAGTATTAGTTAAACAGGTCACCAGAGAGTGGGTGATTACGTACCATGGATATAAATATAGATGTATCCGGTCTGGGAATTTAAAATTTGGTCAGAGATGCATCATTCCAGGTAGGAGTAAATGCATTAAATGTAGTAACGGATAAGAAAATTGGTACTGATGCAGGTTTTGCAAGATCGACTAGTCGAGGAACAGTATGAAAATCCAAAATATTAGTACGTGTCTTTTTTTGTTTTTGTTTTTGGTTGGTTTGTTTGTTTTGTTATATAAAACCTTTTTCTATAATGATTAAATTCAAGCAAAATTTCCGACGTAGGTAACTTCATGAGATTTGTAGACAGAAAGCCTATGTTCACGTATAATAGATTGAGGCGTAAGTACAACATGTAAAGTACTACATTTGACTCCCTGGAACATAACAAAAATGGGGTAAAAATTTAAGAGGTCATGGTCATTGTAACTCTAATAAGAAATAATGGTTTCTGCACAGCAAGTTTAGTTCAAGACTACATACCTTGACCAAATGTCCAGGTCATTGAGACCTCTTGGTCAATAATATCCAGAGTACACCATGCCCTACTAGTGCCTACATAGAGGAATATTAAACTCTGGGCCGGTCGTATGATGTGACGTTCACGGTATTAATTTTTCTATATAGATGTCTATCAATGCAAGTAGCTCAAATAAATTGTTGTAACAATGTTTAATCTTTGTTGATGATCCTATACCTACATTTAACATCAGGAAAGGTCTTTAGAAAACAACCCACTGCAGTATACAGATCTTATTGCGGGCATACGAGCTACAGGTATCTATCAACGTGAGTTGGGATATGCATCTCTTCAAAACCAGTACTTTATCCTATAGGTTTAAATATGCCTTTGGGTAGCACTTTTCAGTGTAGTCACTTTATATCTTTCAAAAACTAAATGCATATGGATACATTACATTATCTGGAACATTCTAGGATCTGGTGGTTCTATAGAATAGCCGGTTTAGTAAAACAGTATCTACATTTGAAGGACATGAATGAGGTAACTAATAAAAGTTCTAATTCTTCTGGAACTAGAGGGGTCTGAAATCGAAGTCAAGTACTTGTGGTTTACATCACAAGCCAGGATGGGCAATTCTGTACAGCTGTGCATACAGTTAACGTCTCTGAGATGATTAAGTTTCTATTCAGGGGGAAATCTGCAATGTTCTTCAACTTCCGCTGTTGCAATTGTTTACTCTTGGTGAGGTAGTAGTTCTGACCATAACACATAGATGTAACGATTAAAGTTGTAATTCACCATTTCTCTCTTGGCACCCGAATTGCCTCGATAACACATAAAATTGAAAACAATATTTTATTTATTATTACACCCACAGGAAAGGAAGGAGAACATGAAAAAGAAATAGAACTGCAATTCTGCACGTCATCAAACTAGACAAAACCAAGAAAGAAATTTCATATCAACAGAAATAAAAATATACTAATGTATGACTAATAAATGTGTCCATTCAGCCAGTTCAGATGTCCATTCAGCCAGATCTGGTATCCATTCAGCCATATTTGGTGTCAATTCAGGCAGGTCAGGTATCGATTCAGCCAGATCAGGCGTCCAATCAGCCAGACCAGGTGTCTAGTCAGCCAGATCTTGTGTCCATTCAACCAGATTAGGTATCCAGTTAGTCAGATCTTGTGTCCATTTCAGCCAGTCAAGATGTCGATTCAGCCTGATCTTGTGTCCATTTTGCCAGACCAGGTATCCTTTCAACCGGATCTAGGGTCCAGCCAGCCAGACCAGACGTTTATTGAGACAGATCTGGTGTCCATTCTTCCAGATCTGGTTTCCATTCAGTCAGATCTTGTGTTCGTTTCAGCCAGACCAGGTGTCCATTCATCCAGATATGGTGTCCATTCATCCAGGCCATATGTCCATTCAGCCATATTTTGTGTCTTAACGTCAGATCAGGAAAGCTTCTTTCGTGGAATTTACATAATTCTTTCCAAGCTGCAAATAACTTTGGGAACCTAATATATATATATATAGCCTGTGAAGCTTCAAATTCTTCATTGAAATGTCTGTGTTTAGTGGAATTTCGAATGCTGCTGCGACGGAATAATGGAGGAATGGAGAACTATATCAGGTGTTACGCAGCAGAGCTATTTTTACACAAACTGTATACTGGTTATTTAACCTTACCCAGATAGCAAGGCGTATTTCTTATCAAGAAAATATAGAAATGAGAGTCATTAACCATCGGTAAGTGGTTACGTCTGATTTGCAAACCTGAAGGAGTGGGTAACCTGCATAATGCTGGTTCATGAAACGGCACAATGATTCTTATAAGCAAAATGCTCTAAGAATTTGTTTTAAAAAATAATATTTCATATCAGAGAAAATTTTAATTATCCGAAAGAGAGGTTGATAGCATATATATTACACGCAGGACGAGTTGTGTACAAATGTACCCGTGTGTTGTCCATTGAAAGAAAATTCTACCTCCGTTTCGACGATGATTTGAGAACATCGGATAAAGTTCATGATGACAGAAAGAAAGAAAGAAAGAAAGAAAGAAAGAAAGAAAGAAAGAAAGAAAGAAAGAAAAAAGGGAGAACTGTTGCAGTTTAATAGCTTTAATATATAGTCCGAATATAATGTTTTATTGGCAAATTTTAACAATGACATTTTGGTAACATCATACTTCTTTTAACTTTTATTTCGACGAAATGAGATCTGACATTCCTTCCCTTATAAATCACTCATTATATTTTGTTTTCCTCATTGCACATACTTGGCTAACTATGATAAATGAAGCATAATACAGAATTACATTCCGAAAGAACAGGTATGGTAATGCTTGAAAGGTAGTTACCTGGTTTGTTGTTCCTTCATCTTTTTGAATCTGTCTGACATTGAACAGAACTGCTTTTGGAGCAAACCCCTTCTTCCAATAATTGGGATCAAAGGAATGTTTAAATAACGTCTTGGGGGTAAACATGAAAAACAGCTCTCTACATAAATGGGATGTATATTGAATTTGATTTCAACTGCTCTATCATTTAGAAAAAAATTAAAATACTTGTCTAACTAGTACAAATGGAGATTGTGTAAGATGCCACATCGTGTTATGTGCTTTGTCGCATATTGACTATCCTGTCATGTTTACTGGTATAGCGTATTTTAAAGCCTCCCTGTGATCATTTCATCAGCTAGTTCAAAAACATATCAAGTTTCATTAAAATGTCCAATGCATCATTTATGAAAACAGCTAATTGTATAAGGAAAAAACCCCACACCTTTCCCCTATAGATAATGCTTGGTACTAATTAAAATATGTCATCAAGAAACTTTAGCATATGACGTAGCACAGCTAAAGAATAAATTCTCCTAAGGATCAATAAGTCTCAAGTTTAATGATAAAGTTCATAGCATTAAATCCGAATATCTTTTATCATCACCGAATAATAAAATAAAAGGAAAGTAGAACTGTAAGAAGATATAACAGTTATAGGACCAACTTTCTACATGCTTCCACGAAGAAGGCTACTCTATTTCTATGAAGTTAAGTTTTTCAATACAGTTAAAGCGCAGTGCTTGTGTACCTTGTTTCCTGTAGCATTTTTATACGATTTTGAGCATCGTATTGTTTTTAACTATTGACTAAAGATGTGTATCGTTTGACTGCAGAATTTATAGTAAAGGCCCAATATCGAAATGAGTATGACGGCTAGTACTGTGCTTTGATCGTGAGTTCTAAAGCCGATGGATTCTGTCTGATGCACGAGTATCGCGTCTAATTAGCTAACGAGTCCAGTGCTCAAATCCTGTGTATCACAAGATATCAGCACTCTAAAACTTGATGACTTGCACTGGTACTCTAAAACTTCATGATTTGGTTTGATTCTTGAAGTCTCGAAAATTGCATTATTGAACATAAACTATTATGACTCGCTGCAAAAGACCGTGTTTGCTGAAAGTCACTAGCATGCAAATGAAGAGAACAAGAGCCCACTAGCATGGACAAACTTCACTCAAATGATAGTAGTTTATTTTCTGGACCAAAGTCAGACATCACACAAAGTAAGAACGAGGGATTCAAAACCTGAGGTGGACCTACAGACTGATGGGTTAATATATACCAAACATAGCAAATAAACCAAAACGATACTAATGACAAATTCCAAATTTGAATTTTTATATATTTTGCAACGGTTGATATAATGTGCCGCACCACTCGCACCCGAATGATGTCAATTGTTCCTATCTTTAGTGCATGTATTTACAAATAAGATTCATATGAGAATCAACATTACCTAGAGGGTTTGGGACTGTAATACCTGACTCTGATCACATCATTTCTTAAAGGGCAGTTTTTGATAGAGCAGTATTTTTGCATCACTGTTGGGACATACAAGGTTTGAGTATACTATTTATTACTACTGTGTCCAAGAAACATTAAAGACAAAAAAAAAAAAAAAAAATGGTTGAGTGACATTTCTGTCTTTAATTTCCCCGCTCTTGATTGATTGTGCTTTTGACGCATTAGAATTTGAACGTTGTGTGCTACTCTTCCTTACACACAGCAATGTTTGAGAGAGTTAGAGACTAGATTTATTGCAAAGATAGCAACTTTCATTGGCTAGGTATGATTTTCATATATAGAGCCAAGGGGTTAGCAACACCTGCCTACTTATCAAGGGTGTCAGATATTGCAGTGGCCTTCTTCTTTCAAAACAATGAACTGTTAGGCTGGAAGTTTTTATTCAGGATAAAAGCGTTTCAATCCCTAATAAGATCTGTGACAAAAACAAAACATCCGCCCCCCCCCCCAACAATTTCAACAACACCTCTACCCCACCCAAACCAAAGAAATACAAATAAATTCACTTAGTCTAGAATAGTCTACTCACAAAACGGCGTCATGGCGGCGACCTAACCCCAAAACATTGTCGCATGACATTAATGTGATTCAAGCACGTAATAAATCTTTAGATCAACATTTAATATTCGCAGGATAGCAATGGAATCAAATCGCACAGCTTTGGGACATACTGTGAAAGACATTTCGTGCAAACTTCTGATAATGACCAAATGTTCCAATTATTGATCGGTATAAACTGACACGAGTACGTATTTAATCTAAACATCCATTCTGGATTATATCTTAAAACTTTTGTAGCCAAACAAAAATAATCAAATGTTCGAACATTCAATGGTTTGGTTTTGTGGGGTTTAACGCCATTTTTCAGCACATGATAGGCTTTACATGGCTGCCAGTATATATTTTGGTTGAGCCGAGACTCGAACTCACGCGGAGAGAGGTGAGATGTGTGAGTGATCTGTAAAGACGAGCATCTTAGACCATTCGGCCACTCGGGGCCTTTTCGAACATTTAAGTAAAGAATTAGGGTTCGATGTCTGCATCTTGTCTTGGCAATAGGAAAAAATGTCGTCTCGATTCCATGGCAGATAATGTTTTATTCATTAGTAGCAAAATATTTTCTCTTTTATGCAAAGACATAACCACTTGTTTTTATTAAATCTAGGTTTTTATGTAGAACACTCTTCTGGTACATTGAAATATAATGATCACACGTTTTATTTTCCCACTCTACACACTAATCTTATTTAATTTCCAGACTACTAATTTTTAATTCTCACAGACACATTTGAATTACTCTTTTACATTTATTGAAAAGCTCCTGTGGGTCAGTTGGCAGAGCGTCGGACTCGTAATCCAAGGGTCGCGGGTTCGGTATCCGCCCAGGTCACCCGGGTCGGCTACATCGGTGTTTCCTTGGAAAAGGCACTTAGCTCCCATTTCCATCCGCATGATACAGCCAATCATGTGCGCAAAGTGCCGATATAAATAAATTAACCAACTAACTCTTACATTTTAGGACTCTCACAATTGGTTTCAAATCTATAACTATCATCTTGATATATTCAATGTGGTACAGTTTATATCTCTCATATCAAATCATTTTTTTTTTTATCGATAAAGTTCCGTGTTCTTCCACTTGCATGCTATTTCTACATATGATTTAATATTCCAGACGTATATCTTTGAATGCTTTCATATCATACTTGTACTGAATATGTAATTCATGGAAACCAGCAGTATTGCACAGAAAGATAGTAGAAGTAACCTCAAATTTAGCGGTATATGTACTTAGTGCAAGCAACCTCAAATTTAGCAGCATGAGTACTTAGTGCAAGCAACCTGAAATTTAGAGATGACAAAAATGAATGCATTCTGTACAGAATATGTCAAAATTCACTTCGGCGCCAAACGCAAGATTTGTTTTCTATTTGCAGGGTATTCTTTATGAGTTTTTGAATAAACATTAGAAAGCAATGTTCATGTTTCCATCCTTATCATTATTTATCTCCGCCTCTTTGTGATTGGCCTTTTCCACCGCTATTAAAGTCTGGAAAAATAAATATTACAACACAAATGTTTCGTCCAGTTTCGATATGAAAATGATAAATTTAAGCCTTTTTGTAACATGCCAACTAAGTTTGATTTCCTAAATGCGGTGTATCTTCTATATCTTTAATATATTGTCCACCTATACATGAATCTTAGTTTTATGTAAAGATCCTCTGCACGAGCCATATTGTTTCTCTTACCACGCATCCATCGTGAGGGTGGTTGTTAGATGCATTACCTTTAAGAGAATTTGCAATATTTGACGCTGAAACACTTGCTTGTTGAGTGCGTGCAGGTGTTGCCTGACTCGTGTGGATTTCTGTGCCATGTTTGTAGATTTACGTCTGAGCCAACGTAGATTCTGTCCGTATTATCCAGCCTCGTGAAACATGATGTTTCTCCTTAAGGAAGGATCCATTTTTGCCCTCATATTTCATAACTCGCGATTGCCGTGGATTACACGATAATTGACTTATGTCAAACGTAACAGGTTTTGCCGCTCTTCCGGGCTCTGTTTTTTATTCTCTAATTGATTCCAACCTATGCTTAACCGGCGCGAGTTTAAAGAACTATAAGCACTCAGTGCTTGGAGGTCAGGAAACGATAATTTTATTCAATATTTGATACCTCAAGGATGTTTAAATGAATGGAGAATGGAGGGATGAGAGGGGACCTCCCCGGTCGAATATCACTTTAACATGTTTCCGACTAGCTGCCAGTACAGTGCCCCAGGTGTTCAAATAAAACGTCGACATCTTTATCTTAGGTATGTAAGATGAAGTTGATGAGGACAACTGGGAATGGAAGAAAAACTTTAGTCTTTACCTTTGCATTTTTGAGAGGATTACCAGAGTTGTCAGGTTACATTATTATCTTAAATTGTTGATGTTATGAATATAATCGTGATACGTTTAAATTTTGCATCAACAATGAATTTTGTCATGAAAGCAATTTCTTTTTATTGCTTTATTGGCCAGGTTATTATTTCAAATCATGCAACACATGAACCCTAACTCGGTATATGCTGCATACAAAGTGTCTTTATAAAAGACCCGACCTCTCTCTTACAATGAATATGGTATAGACAATAATGTTCCACAAAAGTGCCGTTAAAACAAACAAACGAACTAAACCCACACAATCAAGTGTGTAAAAATGCTTCATAGCATTTGCAAGTGTTCATATCTTACGCATCTAAAATAAAGGGCAGTATAAACAACAAAAATAGAAGGTAAAGCGAAAACCTGAAGATAAATTCTTTATGACGATTTTGTTTCTGCTCAATATAATTGTTTGTAATATGTTTTAATAGCTTGATACAGAAAAGAGATGTAATTAAATAAGAATAAAACGTGTTGTAAAGTGAAGAATATATGGTATTCCGGCATTAAATGCAATTGTTCTTGATCTGATTACTAGTATTTTATCAGGAAATCTTATTCATCGTACAAATATGCGTATAAGGCTTTGTTTGCTTGATATTGTACACATTTATCGTAGCAATAACGATTCCAAAAAGTATATTGAGCAAACAAAACACTAAAACACAATAGTAGACAGAAACATCTCGTTAAATAAATAATTTGCTTATATTATTGACACTTTAATTTACAGTATTTATTTGAGAAGCATCAATCAAGATTCCATGATTACTGAATATATGTTACAAAATGAAAACTATAATCCTGCGTCTCTTGCACTCATTCAATGGCCAATTTATCAATATACCAATGTTGGCTATGATGACAGAGATGAAACATGCAGATATTCAATGCTATTCATACATTACCTCTCCTAATAAATTATGATATATAAATATGGCTGTTTATTATTATTTTTATATTTTCAACTTTTAATGAGAGGTTCAACACTGAGACATTATTTCTTTTTTGTTTTTATAAGCATATATTTATCTTTACAAATTGATGTTAACAGCGATTTTATTTTCCCTCTAGTAATCTGAACTTAAGTAACAAATATAAAAATGCCAATGTATTAAGCTCATTAACATAACTATCATGACTATTCTTACCACCACAGATTCCTATAACATCAGCATCAGTAAAATAGGTTCAAATAGAACTCGAAAAAATCATTTTTTATGTGGAATATGCTCATAAAACTATAGATCGTTCGAGCGGAACATCTCAACCCTGATACGATCGTGCATAGCCGTGGGGGATTCTTGATTTCGGTATCTGTTTTATTACACACCATTGATAAGAATTGTAATGAGATATCGTTCAAAGTAAAGGCTACATTAAAGGTTTTGAGGAGCTATTAATTCCAACCTGTCCGAAAGAAACTTAAATTTGTTGTAGATTTCTCTAGAAAAATATTACTTAAAACCTTCAGCCGCATAACTTTATTTCAGACCCAACATCAGGTTTAAATACAGAAAACTCTCTTGGCAGCCAAGCTGATACTGTTCCCATGTATGTAGTTCACTCGAGTTCAACCAAAATAACTCATTGGACTAAATATTGATATTATCCGTAGCTTTAGTAGTAGCTTGGGACATTCTGGCCTCCATGAGCATTAACATTACGGCTGCCATCTTGAAAATATAACCTCTGGCCTCAATGAGAATTTAACAATAGTCCATAGATTTAATATTAGTTAACCCTCTGGCCTCAAGAGAAATTGTAATGTTAAAAATTTCTATAGGATGAACATTATGTGATTGTCTGGCCTCAGGGGGAATTATAATGTTAAAATCGTCCATAGGGATAACATTATTGGATGGTCTAGGGTCAAGGGGTAAACGTAAAATGTAAAAAAAACACCGACACTGACTGACGTACACCTACTAATAATCACCCATACTTACTGACCAGCACCTACACCTTCTAACTGACATCAACACTTACTCAACAGCATCTACACCTACTAGCAGAGGTGTAAGGGTAGGATGTAAAGTAAGGATGTTTAATAGAAACCAAACCCCTATAAACAAAACTAAAACACTACTATCTTCTATTCCAGAGAATGACTTGGATTTGAGTTGGTTTTTTGCGATTTCTTTTCATCGCAGGAATTTTGTATGGTACCACTTGCTCCTCCTCCTCCTCCTGCATTAATACCATCACTACCAGAACATGACGAGTTCGAAAAGACACAGAATGAAGAGCTGGAGACCTTTTTACAACGCCTAAAAGAAGAAGAACTGGCATTTGCATAAAAGCATTAAGAGTAAAAGAGGAATCAAGAGCAGATGAAAACAATGGACAGTGAACAAACGAAGGGAGTGAAAACAGCACTGTCAATCTGTTACAGGACCTTCTGGCGCAGCCGAAACAACTGAGAGGAATGTACGAAGCTTCTTTGATGAAACCCAAGAGAAAGAGACATTCACAATCAAAGAATTATAAACTTTCCATGACATCCACAACCACAACGATATCAGCGGCAGTAACCACCAACACTACACCAGTAGTGGGACTTCGACGTGGAAAAGGTTTAAGACAATTGAAGCTGATGTTTAAAAGTCCTTTTTTTTCTTCTAAAATCCAACGGCTTTTTTTTCAGGGCCAATACATATCTCTCAGAAATGAGATTCTACTCATTACTGACTAATCAAAAAACAAATGCCTTCACACAACATTTGTATGTATTGATATCTTATCAATAATAATAATAATAATAATAATAATAATAATAATAATAATAATAATAATAAATAATAAATAATAAATAAATAAATAAAGACATTGACACGCTTACCTTTGGTATATTCATTTTTTCTTCTTAGTAATGCCTTGCTTGCGTGGAATGCGTTCTTCTGTTGTTTCTTTTGTTTGTCTTGCTCTAACTTTCTTCGCCAGAATGGGCTCTTCCGCTGCTTCTTCTGCTTCTGAAATGTCCTACTTGTCATATTTCTTTGCTTTCCTTTTTAACGTCTTAGAGGGAATGGGTGCTCCTGCTCCTTTTTCTCTTCCTTTACTTTCTTTGGACGTTCTGGACACTCTGAAGACCAATGCTCTTTTTCTTGACAAAGATAACAGGTGTCTTTAATCTTTGTCTCTGGACCTGGTTTCTCCTTTCTTAGAGGTTCCTTTTCTTTGACGTTGTGGGCATTATGGAGCCCAATGTCCTTTCTCTTGACAGAAATACCAGGTATATACACTTTTATTTCGAGAGGAGCAGTCTGGAGACTTGCCATAAGCCTTGCTGAATGTATAATTTCGAATCAATATCTGTAAATCTCTGACCAGAAATGTGATCTGTTGTTGTGGCTCTTCCATCTTCATAGGTTGAATGTAGAACTGAATGATAGTTTTCTCTTACCCTTGAGAGACGTTTTGGCACATGTTCACCCTAGCGATTTTGAAGAGGAAATGATTGAGCCATATCCAATCGGACAGAGCCAAACACCGGAGGGAAGCAGAGACCTTAACAAGCAGGAATTTTGAAAGAGACTGTTTGTAGACGTCATGAAATGCTCTACATTGAAAGTTTACCCTCTATTGCGATACCATTACCAGTATCAATGGATTTCTAGGATACGGTTAGTATTGTGACAAATGTGACCACGGATTTAACAATCGGGAGCAACCTATTCATTGCGGAGAGAGATGTCGTGGCTATTTAGCGTCGATACCTTGTGTTCCTGTATAAAAATAAAAGAATCAATAATCAACCTGTGGACACAAATTGATGAATGAAGCGTGTTACTACCGATATCACATGAAACGATTCCAACAACAGAAAAGTGCTTGTGAATTATTGGAAGCGTGTCCAACATGTGAACGGAATATTCGTACCAATTCCGAAATTTTACCTATTGTTGTCAAGTCGTCGATTTGGATCATCAGCGTTAGATTCAGAGATATGACAACAAACCAAACAAATTATTGGATCACCAGAAACACAACAAAAAGAAACAGAAACAGAGTGTAGATTTTATCCTTTTTTTATTTTGAATGTTCTCAAGACACTCCTAACTTTTGTGTTGCTCATCAAGCCTACAACTACGACCCCGACGGTATGCTATCAGAGCAGCGAGAAGCTTTCTACGCCTGTTACCAAGCTCACTCATCAGACCCTTTTGATTTTCAAGAAGAGATGTTAAAATATTGTCGGTCTGATGTCTACATTTTACGACGTTTTTGTGGGAAACCTCGAGAGTTATTTCTCGAGCACTGGGCTATCGATCCGTTGAAGGTAGCTTCAGCTATTGCCAACCCTTGAGGGTTAGTGTATGGAAAGAAGTTCATGCCCGAAAATAAACGTGCGATTGTACAACCTCAGACATATGAATCTGTCAGCCGTCGATATTCGGCCAAAGATTTGCTTTAGTTACATTACTTGTGCCAAACACAAGACAAGTGGATACCACATGCCAGTGGAAAGAAGAATATTGGGTCGTGTAAGAATTTCATGGGTGTTAATAGTACATATGTCCCATGTGTTATTATAACCGAGAACTTAAAAATCTCTTTGTAGAGTCGACCATGGACGATTGTTACGACAGAACTTACCAACGACGCCAGAGTTTGGAAATTCAAGGATACCAACCGATGCTTGAAAACAGATCCAGAATTTCGACGCATCCTCGAAGACTTCGATGTGGAAGTCACTGAACCTTTGAATCCTTGCAATAGTTTGTTTGGAGGTCAGACCAATACCACACGCTTGTTGTACTAAGCAGACGAATCTTAAGGAAAACAGATCAAATATATTGATGCATGTTGTGTAAATATGTTCGAGGTCCTACCTGTCACATTGAAATTTTGACAAAACACATTGAAGTCGAACACATTCGCCAGAAGGAAGGTCTGACTAAATGTAAAGTTCTTGAACCGACGAACTTGTACCGTGTTGCATCATCATTGTCACGAAACACTGATGTTTCTCTTATGTCAGACGTGTTCTGAAACGTGTAATCAGCACGAACCTTGTTTTCACGATGATCAAGAGCACACCTTGATAGGAACTTGGGTGAGTGTAGAATTTTTGCATGCTCCCGAGCGTAGATATAAAATGTTAATAGTTTACGAAATTTGGCACTTTCCTGCCTCAGAACAATACCAAATTGATGACAGATCGAGTCAATAGATTTTTTCAGGCTACGTCAACGAGTTTCTTAAATTGAAATAAGAAGCGAGCGATTATCTCTCCAGGTGTCACACCCCAGAATAAAAAGATCAATATTGCCCAAGACCGAATAACTGGTGGACCCAAGTCAATACTTTCAACTCATCGACGATAAAGGAAAACTCATCAAACACGTCGAAATCATAGTGAATTATGAAGAGGTCATGGAGATTGTTCCGCCCAACGAGATTGGCAATGTCATCATTGCTGTTTACGTGACAGCCATGCCCGTTAAAAATTGTATTCGGTGTTGGAACCTTTAGGAGAACGCGTCCTTTACTTTGACACAGATAGTCGCATATACAACTGGATGATATCACCCTCACATCGAAGACCAACGTTTAGGAACGTGGACTGAGGAACATCCCGAATAGACAATTCTGAGTTTTGTCAGCGGTTGACCCAAAAAGTTCGACTACCAGTACCGAGATAAGAAAGGACAACTTCATACCAAATGCAAGTGAAAGGACTGACACTCAACTGTCATTCTAGTCAAATGGTGAACGTTGACGTGTTGAAAGAAACCTTTAAGTCTGGTCAAGATCCAAACTTTTGTGTCAAAACGTAAGACCTCCACAAAATTGTACGTTTGTTTGATCATCAAAGCGTCAGTCAACTCTTGGAAAAAGTGTACCAAATTGTCTACGAGAAACGAGTGCGACTTCCCTATCACAGCACGGTACCGTACAGGTACCGTCCTTCAGTACAAAAATGAAGAGAGTTCCAACGCAGAAAGATCATTTTCAGCAGAGACGTCCACCAAGAAAGCTGAATTTCACACAGGAAAAGATGTGGGGCCGTGCCTACCAAAAGTTCAATAAAGAAGAATTGAATGGTGTCACCTACGACGAGCGTGATGCTGTATCCTGCAACATTAGCGATGCAGCACAACCTTGTTCCACTATAGAAGTGAGGTCGTCACTGTGCCAAACTCTGGATGTCATCATCATGTCCACTTCTGATGCAATGAACCACCGCCGTCTTACAGAGAATCATGGAAGAGACTACACGAATACACGATTCCAGTGGTTTTTACTAACTATTTTCATTTAGCAATTCGGTTCAGCAAGTTCAAAGGGAAATGGTAAAAATATCTGGCAAAATCCAGTCCAAAAAATTTCGCTAGAGCTGTATTTTTATATTTGGGTCAAGGAGACCAAGCACAGTGTTTCTGTTGTGACGTGAAACTCCACCAATGGGAACGTAATGATTCCGCTTACCATGAACATGCCAAACGATCTCCGCGCTGTCACTGCATTCACTTGTATAACAAAAGTCTGGGCTCCTGAAGTTCACCAGTAGTCGTTCCAGACGACAGTAAGTAAGGACCCTCATCATAGATAGTTCAGAATTTACCTTTGGCACTGCGAGAACACATTTTGCAGGGACTTTGTACAGATTCAAGTGAAACGCAAAAAGCAAATGCATCCTCAACGGAATAGACGATATAGACGTTTTAAATATTGATATGTGAATGCTGTAAGAACTTTGATTACTTTGAAAATATTCATATGGTCATCCATTGATCAACTGTCAACATGTTACAGTGTTACAATAATAGACCTAATTCCCTGAGAATAAGTAGATGAAAAAGTTCAAAACTTACAGCAGTACAAAGTGCTTTAAAAGAAGTATTGCCTCAATATGAAATTCCTTTGCGATGTGCCGTGTGTGAGCTAATGATTTAATTTCTTGGATATGGTTTACCGGTATACTCTTTTTGGTATATGCATCACTAATCCTTGAAAAGACATTACTGTAAATGGACAGTTTAGAAGAGCACATTCAGAATCTACCTTTGGAACTGCTAGAACGCATTAGCAGCAACTTTTTACAGATTTCAATGAAACTCAAACTAAAAATACAATCTCGATTTTTAAACTATTGCTATTTCAATAGTATAAGAAGACTGATTCTCGAAAACTATGACAAACACAAAACTCATCATTGGTATAAGGATCGCAATATCACGATTTCTGCAATCAGTGTTGCACCGAATTAAATGAAAATAAGTCAATAAAACGATTCAAGACTTACCAAGGGCTTTCAAAATAAATGATTCGACAAGACGATGCGACTCCTTTGAAGTTGGGACGACGTGTCGTGTGTGTGTGTGTGTGTGTGTGTGTGTGTGTGTGTGTGTGTGTGTGTGTGTGTGTGTGTGTGTGTGTGTGTGTGTGTGTGTGTGTGACTCAATATCTTGAATTTCTTTACCGGCAGATTCTCTTTGGTGCATGTATTCCCATTTCAGGAAAATACATGACTATCAGCACTTCATGAGAAAATCATTCTGAGATCACTGACTATGACAAAGATGTGTGTGCTACCTCTCCCAAGCAAGAAAAATAAATTGACCTTTTACAATATTGCAATTGTTTTGTGACATGAAAGAAAGAAGAAAAATCAACATCTTCCTTTTTTTTAAATAAAATGACTTATGTTCTGTGTGGTAATCTTGGAATTTCCAAAACAACTCAACAGTTATGACTGCATCCTGAGTTCTCAAAGTGATTGGAGAAAGGTCAGATCGTCAAAGTTGGGAGGCAGTGGCGTATCATCGATTCTTGGATTGCAGCTTCACAACTCATTGACTATAAACAAGGTAGAAATCACGAGCTGCATCTTCTTATCCGAGTTCACACTCCAGGAACTACATAAACAAAAACAGCAACAGTAGGTGTTGTGTGGAGAATGTATTCCGAAAGTCAAATGGTCTTTATCTTAAGATCTTCGTTGTGTATTGTGTCATTGGAGCAGCCATTGGAAACTTGAGTTTGCAACAATGAGATAAACAACTATGGACTATTTTACGCAGCAGTTCTATTGGAAGCTGAATAATAAATTTGCACACAATCGTGTATACTGGAACAAAATTAAAGGGCCAACATTTTCTTTGGCACATTTGTGCTCTGTAAGCTGGGGCGATGACTATAGTGGGTCACTAGGTCAGTACATTAGAATGCTCTGTCATGTCGCCATTTTTAAATATTAGCTAAAATCATAAAACATGGTAACGCTGTACACGGCAATTATGTTTCAGAAATATTCTTAAACTATACTACATAACCTATATTTTACAAATCTTAGACTATGGGTGCTCTATTTGGGGCAACTGCAGTACCGCTCAAACTGATAAGATTACTAAATTGCAAAACCAAGCTGCCCGAATAATTCTAAAAACTGATATTTTCACACCATCGTCTGAAGTACTTTCCATATGAAATTGGTTGCCATTTTGTGAACGTGCTGCATTGCAAAAAGGATGCATGATGCACAGAACGATAAATGGTCTTATGCTTGATTATCGTACCTCACCAAACAACTACTATATGATCCTGACCTTCGTTCTTTTTCCAAACAGTATCTTTTTATTCCACGATCTCGCTCTTCCTATTCCGATAAATCTCTCAATATATCGGATTCCAAATTATTGAATACTATTCCTACTGAAATTAGAAATTCAACTTCTTTGCATAAATTCAACACCTTGTATATGACTACTGCTTGGTACACCACAAATGATATCAAGACTAATATTCCGATTTTATTGTGTACACATTTTGTCCTCATCTTTGATTGTTTTAAATTTATTTTATCATCCAATATTATTTTTACTCGTCATTTGTGTCAGTGTTTTAAGTAGGATTACTAGTTTTATCTGCTGTATATATGTATGCAGTTTGTAGAGATTTCTATGAGGACTATATGGGAGATTAGTTTTAATTCTAAATATGTTACCCTCTGAAAATAAAATTATTATTATTATTATTATTATTATTATTATTATTATTATTATTATTATTATTATTATTATTAATATTGAAAGTTGCTGATCGTTGGCGTAGCAAGAAATTCTGCCTCTCCCCTTCCCTCGCAAAACTTAATTCTGGGCCCCCTCCCAATAACAAAAGTTGTTTGATGGGAATTTTGGGCTTTGGGCTCCCACTGGACATCCCCCTCCCGTGCCCCTGCAGTTACGGGGGTTGATTGGGCGGTTGCTACAATACTGGGATTCCTAATAATTTATATAACTAAGTGGAAGATAACAAAGAGTATCGAAAGGATGAATACGTATTATTCCTTATGTTTGTTTTCATTCTTTTCAGTCCATACAGAATTCAACTCAGGTCTGTCTCCAATGAAAACACATTTTTACCATTGTGAGTTATCTACAATACCTCAATACGCTTTAAGAGAGAGAGAGAGAGAGAGAGAGAGAGAGAGAGAGAGAGAGAGAGAGAGAGATCATAAATCTCACAAATTTAAACAAGCATCATACTAAATCACGAAAAAGAACCTTTTCGTTCCTAACTCTGAGTACATTTTACTGAGGAAAAAGTGTGCTGGCTTCCCACGGAGTCCAGCTAAAGGAAATATTTCTTCGGAAAAACTTTCTCGTTGTAACGATTGACCAAATTACAGCATATATTTCATTTTAAGAATAAGGCCATCTTTTTGAAAGAACGAGGAATAAATACATGAAAAATAAATTAATAGGGTGAAATTAAACTTTTACGTAGAGAAATGTGTTGTATTTATAAAAGTATGCACTTGGGTTTAGAGTCTCAGCTACAGAAACATAATTTAATAATAGATTGCACAAATGAGGTAACTTCTGAAGAGCTTATATGTGGGGAGAGTGAAAGCACATTTAGTCGTAGCAGAATTTTAATTGATACAATATTATCTATTGAAACTAGAAAATGTTTCATCACACAGGTTCTCGACCCATGCACATCCTGCACAAGGGAATATTGTTTGGATTGAGACCACCCAAAACAAGGACTATAGCCACGCGATTTTGCTGACTCAAGTAAAACAAATTGGACATGAACTCCGCCTGGAGTGAACAGCTTTCAAACAACAATAACTGTGTTGGAGCAAACATGGTAAGACATTTTCCTTTAAGTCAAGTACTTATTTGTGGTTTTCGCACACAGCCGAAAAGTGAATGCCCTTGAAACTACCCTGCAATGCATCATTTCATAAGTTGCTCTCAAACTTCTTAGTTTCAAAGCTTTTAAACACTTCTTTGAAAGCTGTTCATTTCATCCAAACACTAGAAACCAAGTAATGCAACATTTGAAAAGTACTAAATGCATAAACCAGCAGGTGATGGCTCATCATTCCCAGACTGCCAGGTCAGTTTTAATTGCTTTATCTTCCCATGGCCTCCAGTGCACTGCTAACGTAAAACTAGAAAACCCACCTGGAGAATGTAGACTTACACCTTGTATCAAAAACAGTATTAAATCATCGGCTATATCACAGTCCAAAGTAAATTCTATCAATTACGAAACAGTGGCTAGTCGGCACTATCTTGCAGTTCACTGCTGGTGCAACAGTAATTTTCAATTTAAACAACTGCTTTTGTTGTCTGGTATTCGGAAAGACACAGCAGAGTCTTCAATATCTTAATTGTTGAATCAGATATCGCATGCCCTTCACACTTAACCATGGTGGCCTTTCGAACCTGGTAGGTTAATTTCTTTTTAATCCTGAACACACGTGAGTGGTGCTCTGGATTATACAAACTAGGCTATATCATGATACTAGAACAGCACTCACATCATCGTATTTCAAAGACCTCTCAAAAGCATTCAACATTATCAGTGCTGGTAAACATGATGCGAGTACAAGTAGGAAGACTATGAACGTCTTATATCATTTTAAATCACGAATTGAGAGACAGACAGAGGTGGGCAGGCAGCTATGGATTAGCATGTCATGTCTTAAAAATTAAGCCAATATGATGCTTTTGAATCATATGTGCTAAGCTTCTTAGACTGAACGTTGCATCAAAACTGAAGGATTGGCTTTGTTGCATTCCCTCCTGATATTCTAAACCAGTAATACGGATCACAGATTGGCATGTTTTATAATTTGCATGTAATATAGGCTGATTACATCCGTCCGCTCTGATGGAGAAATAATTACGTAGATTCAACAAAACGCCTTTCTCTAACTGCATGTTTTTGAGTCTTTTTTTATTTTATTAGCTCAATGTATTTTTAACTTAATTTTTTTATTTATGGATCAATTGATATTTCAAGTTTCTAATTAATTTTTTAAAATTTCCATCCAGTTTCCACCGACGGAAGGATAAAGAAACGCCGCTTTAATAACTATCTATGCATACACTAATATAGTAAATCATTCTTTATTTACTACAAACGATCACTCTAGCCTTTGCAAAGGTGATGAAGCATTTGAATAGCTTCATAAAAACAGACAGGAAGAAGGAAAGCCTCATAGTATTCCAGTTATTGAATATAAAATACGGGGATCCAATCTCTTCAGTCTAGCCGTGTTTACGTCTTAAAATGCAATCAAACCTTCCAAAGGCAGGTTGCTTAGTTAGGTATCAATCAGAAAAGTTAATTTGGAATGCGTTGTGAAAAGGTAATATATATTCTTTTTCTTTTACCGCTTTTAAAAGGCCAGAAAGGCAATGCAACCTTGGATCTCAATAGGAAAAATTTTAAAGATTTCTATGAAACATTTTTATTTTTATTTTAAAGTCATTCTGAAGTAATTGGACATGATCTTTGATAATTACGAATAATTTGGGACTTCTGGCCTTGTCTGCAACAAAACTGGGCCACCAAAGATATGGATATCTATGCATATTGCAAGGTCAGAGACATTATTAAGATTATGGCAGTTATCAAAATGGTCTTCAAATAACCGATATTCCTTATCAATTTTTCAAGACTTGCTTTTCATTCGCCTAGGGGTAAATTGATCAGGCAAAAGAAAGTGCAGATATGAGAAATTTTTACATAACACTAGTCTTAATCTAGAAATTCCTACATAAGGTTTCACTTAAAATAATTCTCCATATGTGGGCCACACAATCAGTTCACGAAATTCCATCTTGCATTTAGAGACCAGCGTCCCAATAGCCAATATAAATAATTATAACTTTCAATGTGCTCAAAATCTTACTACGGCATACATTCGAAAATCTGACAAATGAGAATGTCTTGCAACTAGCAGTATGAAATGAATACATGCTAAAATCATCGAGGATGTCGCTGTTAGAGCAGGCAGTTCCGTTTATAACATGTGAATTAAAGATGAGATAAGACCACAAATGAACTGTCAATAAAACTCAATGGAAACTGAACTAAAGATAAATATTCATGAGAAAATGCTACCAGTTTTGGTTGTTCAGTGCCCTTAAATGTAGAATAAGATATATTACAATCCCACGTTCATCTTAATTCTTGTAATCTCACGATGTTTTTTTCTTTCTGGACCTTTCCATGTGACGACTACAAACTCAAGCCAAAATGTTCATTTACTCCGCCCTGTGAAAAACACCTACGCCAGGTGACCTGATTAAGCAAAATATATTGCCTCATCATTGCCCCAAAAGTTGGCTTTTACCCAAAAATGTTTTGAATATTCCTCTTTAAACCTCATAACTCTAAAACGGACTAAAAAATATTATTGTTACCGTAACATTACCGGACTTTCTCACCAATCAGGTAGGAAGTGCTTTCTGTGGACTGACCGCAGACATTAATATAGTCTTAGGCAAGTGAGAAGAGGACCGAAAAATGTTTTGCATCCACTTTATTTGATAGAGTTGCCATATGAAAATCAAAAGTATTGGTATGTTTTCCGGATATCAAGTTTTAAAAATGGAGCTTATTACATATTGAAAATTCAAGTAATGCTGTACCATGTTGTTTTCTACACTAATGACATCTTCGAATAATAGCTTCGATTTTATTCCTCATGTATTTACTGTACAGTGAAGTTCAGTCAATTGGTTATGATAGCAGTGAAAACGGATAACAAAATAGGATATTACTGCATTTATGCTAAGATAATCGTTCATCAGAAATAATATATATATATATATATATATATATATATATATATATATATATATATATATATATATATATATATATATATATATATAATTCTCATTTATGTTTCCAAACACAATTGATTGAACAAAAATAAAAAATCTTCAGAAATGCTATAGAAAATAGTGAAAAACTATTTAACGAAAACGTAGCAATATTGAAAGTCTTTATACTTTCTTCTGAAACTAAAAGACTCAAACTCGTTACTAAATTAATAGGAGTCATGCAGCAGACCAGAATGCCACACTTTAGTTATACAGGACTATAGTCAACCTCGACTGTGTACGGATCAGATAGCAGATCTTACCCGCAGATGCTTAGAATTTCCTCTACAGAAAGCCTATATGCTGACGCAGATGAACCATTATGTTATATCAGACGAAATAAATTCCAATACTACCAACCTCTAATCCATCTAATCATGTATATGATGTTGTATGTACACCAAAATATAAAACCTTGTACGCTCAGAAACCAAATGTTATTCCACCTTTGTCATACGAATTCGTCTCCTCATCTAGAAGCAGCAAAAATCAATGCATAATTTTATGCTTCCAAAAAACCAACTTGGTTATTACCCCTTCCCCCATATTTATTCTTCGATAATTAAAAAGTTCTCAACGAATCCTCTCGTCTTTCAGAGTAACCTCGATGAAATTAGAGTCTCGTATAGTGGACATACGTCCCTGTATACATACAGTTCAAAAGATGGAGACAAGTTTGCAGCTGCCGTTGCAACACTTCACGGCACCATCTCGAGCGGGTACCAGATAAAGCAATCTTTTAATTCCATCGATACCTCTCAGGAAACAAATCTTTTCGAATTTACTTGCCATACTGAAATAATTACGAAACCCAAAATTTTGCAACCAATAAATTTTCCAAAAATGTTAAAGAAACACAATTCACTTATGAAATCTGGAAAAAAGTATTCTGTATTGATAGCTGCCTAATCATATTGGTATTCAGGGTAAAGAAAGGTCATATAAAGCAGCAAAAGCTGCCTTGCAGTCAACTATTTATAAATGGAAGAGTGTGGCATCCATCACATAAAACAAATCGCGGAGATGAGGTGGTATTGTGCCGCTCACGTATAGGTTACACATACCTTACCCATGCATACCTGCTGAAGGGTGAACCTCGACCAGAGTACATATCTTTCCAGTTTCCGCTGACAGTGGAACACATCCTTGTCGAATGTATCTACTTCCACCATGTGAAACAGAAGATTCTTTTTGTATGCTGATTGAAATATATGCAAAGATCCGCAAGATGGCCGCTATCGCTTAACAGGCTTGAGGCAGCTGCTCCGGATTTTTGTGCCGTTTTTCATGATTTATGTGCTTGTTGTCTGTCTTCATCTACGTTATTGTGTTCATCATGCATTGGCTGTTCTGTTGGAATGTGTTTCTTCATCATCTTGTCTTGGAAACGAGAACTATTAGACTTTTTCTCAGCCGTCTTGCACCACTGCTACAACTTCCTTTGTTGTTGAACACACCGCCATCACGTGATACTCGCCAGTCTACCCGTTTACGCTATGATAGACCCTCATTAATTGCTTTAAACGACCACTCCTTGGCTTTCCACACTAAATTGTGCACTAGACTAAACGACCTGGGACTACATTCATCATTACTTAAATGTAAACGGAAGCGAAAAAAGAAACGTTGTTTTAAAGCTGGCCGGCGAAGAGTGCCCCAAAGTCATGTGAACTTGATCCGATTCCGACATCACTGCTGCTTGAGTGCTTAGATCCAATATTGCCTTCACTAACTGATGTTATTAATACTTCTCTCTCATCAGGGGAATTCCCATCATTTTTCAAAACTGCCATTGTAAAGCCTCTGCTGAAGAAACCAACACTTGACCATAACGATTTAAAGAACTATCGCCCTGTTTCTAACCTCCCATTCATGTCAAAAATCTTAGAAAAAGTTGTTCTGTCCCAACTTGTATCTCATCTGAATTCAAACAGTCTTTTTAGCGATGTACAGTCTGCATATCGCCCTCGCCACAGTACCGAAACTACGCTTCTGAAAGTAGTTAATGACCTTCTCTCTTCTTTGGATAGTGGAAAGATTACAGTTCTCACCCTACTTGACTTGTCTGCAGCATTTGATACAATAGACCAGGATATATTACTTCACCGTCTCCATCACGTATTTGGCATTCACGATACAGCCTTACTATGGTTCAAGTCCTACTTGGTCAACAGGACACAAATTGGAAAACACTCCAGCCCAGTTGATCTATGTTTTGGCGTTCCACAGGGTTCTGTTCTTGGACCTGTTCTCTTCATTCTATACACTCAGCCGCTCTCAAGTGTCATAGATCGTCATCCAGTGTCTCACCAATTGCACGCTGATGACACCCAAATATACAAATCTAGCCACCCAACTGAAGTTGACGCTACCATCCAAGGTGTAGAGAGGTGTATTTCCGATGTGAAATCATGGATGACATGTAACAAGCTGCAGATGAATGATGTTAAAACTGAAGCTATTCTGATTACCACACAAAGACTTTCTCATTCACATCCTTTACCTCAAACAATAAATATCAGCAACACCAACATTAAATTCACACAGTCAGTACGGAACCTAGGTGTTACTCTAGACAGTACACTCTTATTGCACCAACATGTCATGAACATATGCAAGGCTGCATACCTTGAGCTGAGACGGATCAGCTCCATTCGCAATTATCTTTCAGTTGATGCCACTAAAACACTTGTGTGTTCCTTAGTACTTTCAAGACTGGACTATTGTAACTCAATTATATCTGGTTCATCTCAGTATCTACTCCAGAAACTTCAAGAAGTTCAAAAAACACAGCTGCTCGGATCATTCTTAGAGTACCACGAACAGAACACACCTCTCCCCTGCTCTGTACCCTACACTGGCTACCCATTCGATCCAGAATCAAACACAAAATTTGTTCTCTGTGCTACGTTTCACTGACTGGCACCAGTCCAACATACCTATCTCACCTCACCCATGTGTACACACCAGCAAGATACTTACGCTCCTCTTCCGACACCCGTATTCTCATCATTCCCAATACCAAAATGAAGTCATACGGACAACGTTCTTTTGCATACCAGGGCCCAGCAACGTGGAACGAATTGCCAACTGAACTTAGACACAAAGACACGGTGATCTCATTCAAGAGTGCTTTTAAAACGCACCTATTTCGACTGCAAGAATAGACCTAAAGACTTAATGTTTTCTTACCTTAACTATTTTCAGCATGTTTTTGTTTCCTAATTTCATGGTGTTTGTTTTTCGTAATCATATCATTATATATGTTTTTAGGTGTTATTTAATGTTGTAAAGCGCTTAGAGCTTCTAAAGATTAGGCGCTATACAAAGTCCTCATTATTATTATTATTATTATTGATGTATCACCATAGGAAATCTTGGATTTTTTAAAAGAATACAGTTTGTATAACACATTTTGACCTTATGCTCAAGAATTTTATATCTTGTGCCTATTTTTTTAATATTTTGTAAACCTTTAACAGAATTTTAACACGTGTAACTTTTATTTTTTATTTTACAGGACGACATGTTTACGTTTATTTGAAATAGTTTATCTTACTACAGTCGTTTGCATTGTTGTTCTTTACATTTGTATGACAACTTTAATTAGAGACAGAAAATCGTGTTTCCATGTTAATTATATTTCAGTTTGGTTGACCTAATGACTATAAACATGGAAGTTAAGACTGTGTTGGAATACAAGATTTTTTTCCAAATTGGTATCATCATATATAAACAAAAATAAAAATACAAGAATATTTTCGAAAACAGCTGATTTAATTTCTTAATACACCCCAAAACAATTATCAGAACACAAAGGACCATGTTTCAATGTTGATACTTTGAGAGATATAACGTCTAAAGAGGATTCTGTTGTAAAAACAACAGCAGTTAAAAGACCAGCATGTTATTTATTATGATTTCTAAAGTATCACCGTATCCGTGAGAAGCAGAATTATATTCAGCACATAACGAATGTAATTTAAATTTTAAATACCCATGTTACATGCCATTTTTCACTGATAACTTGTCCACTTATGACAATCATCAAGACGTTAGACAACAATCATCACGATAATTACGTTTCATTCAGCAAGGATTCCATATCTGATGGGTTAATGAAAGAAGGAAA
Organism: Margaritifera margaritifera; assembly: GCA_029931535.1. NCBI lineage: Eukaryota > Metazoa > Mollusca > Bivalvia > Unionida > Margaritiferidae > Margaritifera > Margaritifera margaritifera. Next base: position 3,296,325 of record JAQPZY010001484.1, read on the forward strand.
AGAAACAATTGTTGAAAGGCGAATCAGGTTGTTTTAGTCAGTTTGATAAACAAGAAAATCAAGTTTTAAAAAAAAACAGTTTACGGTGAATTCACTGTATTTAATAAGCAAGTGGTTGATGTACGAATTCTATTACAACAAGTTGAAAAACAAATACAGTGATAGAATGAGATTACTCATGACTGGTACAGATTTATTGTTTATATATGTGGAGACCTACAATTTGTACAGTGATATGAAGGATACCATCAAGCTATGTCACTAGTGACTACCGAAAAGACAACATCTTTGGTATCCCACAAATGGATAAGAAAGAACTTTTGAAGACTAAATTCAATTGTGTTCCAATCAGAGAGTGGAAAACAAAAGATCCTGGACTTTTGAGGATGAAGTAAATAGTGTTCCACTCAGAAAGTGAATAATAAAGTTCCTTGACTTCTGAAGGACGAATTCAATGGTGTTCCAACCCGAGAGTGGATAAGAAGAGTCCTGGACTTTTGAAGGATCAATTCAATTGTGTTCCAATCAGAGAGTTTTGTGGCTTAAGATAAAAATTTATTCATTCAGAATAGACACAGACGAAAATGATCATCTTCTGATATTTGAATTGCCACTTAATATCTTAAGTCTGTTGAACAGATAAGTTGAACAGATGATTACGATATAACGAAAAAAAGATATTGTATTTATTGTCCATCAGTTTTAGTGCAATCATAGTGTTTCCACAATTAAATTGCATGCAGATTAACATCTTATGAGTCTCTTTCACAAACGTGTATTTATGCCTAAGACATAATTTATTTCAGCTAATATTGTTGAATGTTTACATGATACAGACATATGTTGATAGATTTTTAAGCATCTACATTTTCTCTTCTGTTGATTAGAAAGTGAATACCTTGTTGAAGGTTTAACTAATTCGAATCTGCTACCATGCAATGTATTATCACGTGAACTTCTCAATAAAGCGATATACAGTTGTTAGACTTGTAAAAATTGTCAACACTTGTTTTATTCAGTTCTGTATTCTTATGAGATTCATCAAGAAATACTGTTGAATTCATTGGAATCCCTGGGAATAAACCGTGCTTGTCAGACTTTCTATAGTCAAAGAGAATTTTTATTGTTGATTTACAAAACCTTTTTGGATAACTTTCTCTACTTCTGTTTTGCACAGTATTAAAAACCCTTCAAATTCATTCTGGGAGAATCAACTGTGAGATTTGTTGAATTAGTATTGGTTTCTATGTTAATAATGGTCTTTCTCGTTATGAATCATAACAGAATATAAATTCATTTCTATATTTGTCATTAACGGATCTGTGCAGTGGATTCCGATGATATTGTATCATACTGTTACCAAATGTCGTTGTTTTGTTGTTTTTTTTTGTTTTTTGTTGTTGTTGTTTTTTTTTTTTTGTTTTTTTTTTTTTTGTTTTTTTTCTTTTTAGTTTGTAGTCTTGGTTAGCATTCTCTATCGCTTTCAGATATTTTGCCAGCGTTTAAATAAATCTGAAATCTTAAGGAATAGCGCAAGGATACAATGGTCAATGATCTGTTAACAGAAAGTCAATTGGTATTCTATGCCTTTTAGCATATACTGCGGACTGAAGAGTTTCTTTGCCATTGTATTGAGCTTTGCTCGTGCCTCATCGTAACTGTCTCAATTTTCACCCATTATGCGCTGTTCAGTCCTCTTTGTTCTGCCTCAATCAGTTAACCATAAATCTGTGTTTGAAATGAAAATGATGTAGTCCTTAAACTCTAAAAGTTCGCCGCTTCCGTATGATATAGTGATATATTTTGCAAGTATTCTACCAAAATTATCAACCATTGCATTCTTAGCATTCCATATTACTTTCATATCAAACGAGACGAAAAAAAAAACTACCTGACGCAATCAATATATTTCGATATAGCTTTGGAATTGCTGTCTGCAAATTGTGCTCACGTTTATTGTTGCTTGGTGTGTATGTGATGTTTTGGATTGAAGTATTTAACTCCTGAGATTTTTTTGTGAGGAGTCATGTATTTATCGTAATTTGCTTTTTATTATGCTAAAAGGCACAAAATGGCTGTGCCGTGTTAAGCAAGTGTACAAAGCACAGCTACGTGCACGTCATTTTGCTATTTATATAATAAATGCATTGCTTCCCTTTTTTAAGAAACCTATTAGCAACATAGACAATAAAACCCATCAAAAGTACCATGAATATGCACTCATATTTGATCCATTCATCAGAAAGTTGGAATAAATCACTAAGTTATTGTTGTCTTGGTTTTTCAAATTTTACTTTAATTTTAGGATCAGCAGATACATCAGGATAATTAGGTGCATCATCTGAGCTGATATTAGCTCTTTCATTGCCACTCTGTTCAATAGCTGTTAATTTGTTTTCTACTTGTTCTCTGCATGTTCTAATATATCTTAGCTTATTATCCACGAAATTCTTGCCTATGTGACTATCAATATGTCTTTGTATAAACTGACAAGTAGCTGTATCAGTTAATTTAACAAGATCACGTACATTAGTAAGAGAGTTATTTCTGAGGTATAAGCCTCTGTTATTTGTTTGACCAAGTGTAGAATGTTTCTCATCTGTTTTTATCTCAATATTTTTTACAATTTGTTAAAGGTAAAACGAACACACTTGGTCTTTTCAGGGATATGTATGTGGTTCTTTTCAGGCGATAAAGACTACATCTCCTGAGCATGCTATAATTTATTACTTGCTTAACGTGAAAAACAGACTTTATAATCTTCATCTTGCATGCTGATATTCAGTATGTTAATTGCACTAATCTTTAATTGCTTGCAATGAACATGAACATTGACACAAATTCACCGTGGAAAACATTTTTAACAGCAAAGACTTTAACAAAGTTGACTAGTCTAATTCTGATTAGGCAGTGCCGTTACAATTGAAGTAGTTTTGGTGTCTTATTGATTTGCTTGAGGAAAATCTATAAACGTTTTGATTTTAAAATGTGTACAACTGTATTATATTCAGTAGATGCCTCTGTGGGTCTCTGGATATTGAATCCTAGCAATTTAGCATTTTAGTTGGCGATATACACAGTAAATGTTACTGGGAGTTATTTTAACTCTTGCGTTGTATTTCCAACTTTTAAGACCAATACTTTCTTCGTTGTTACCGTTTGCAGTCATTCCCTCTTTGATTTTGTTCAAGTAGATTTCGAGCTTTTTAAAAAGCAATAAGAATTAAAACAGTCCTTGTTTAATTTTTATCCTTGATATAGTAAAAGAATATGTTTCTGATGTCATCAGCGGTATTGTGATAATCAACAATATAATGTATTCTCTGCCATTAAATGGATATTTTGCCATTTGTTTTTTCTCGAATTGATGACTTAGATAGGTGTCTTTGTCAGATAGACCGTCGTCACCGTAAGTGATGTCTTTCTTTGGAAGATCAGTTGTAATATAGCTCTCCATTCTGCTCTGCAGATGCTACACTATTTTATGGCGATGCTACGCTATTTTATAGCGATAAAGGCTTGTTTATGCGAAACTTTATATCGAACAAATTGAACAGTTTTTCTGTTCAATTGATATTCATATGTGTTGTAAGCTTCTCCAAGATGGAACGGCACAGCCTTTGTTAATCAGATCTTCGGTGACTGTGCTGTGCACAACTACTTTCCAGCGCTTTTCGTGTATCTTTCTCTTTCAATTTCAATTTCTTGTCCCCGTCTAAAAAAGTTAGTTTCAATTCCTCTACATAATGGTTTATTATATTGTTTTTCCTTACTGCTTTTTTTTTTATCTCTTTATACCTGTTGTACTCGTCGATGATTAAAATGAACTTCTCGTGAATAATGTCATTGTCCCAGAACACCTTGATTATAGTGTTGATACTTTTCAACTCACTGATTGCATATGCTACTGTTTCATCTTGTATTAAAACTTTATTGTAGACACAATTTTTCTTGACAATTTTTGCCAAAAATACAATTAATTTTCTTTCAAGCTCACTAAAAGCGTAAAAAAGCAACTACACTTCTGAGTTATTATTACCTGAATGTTTCCACCCCACCCTCTATCCAGTTGAAAACTGTATATTCTTCCTTGTGTGTCTAACACCTCTATATTCTACGATCTCTCTGTCCAAGTCATTTTTACTCTCGTTAATATTTTGCTATTGAAATTAACACAATTATCAGCTGTCATTCCTTGAACTGGACAAGCCTGAACGACAATGACGGTGAATTATATAACGGTGGAGGACTTGGTATCTTTTCACTCATTCATTTATATATATATATATATATATATATATATATATATATATATATATATATATATATATATATATATATATATATATATATATAGTTACAACTTTTGGTCTTAAAAACATGTAAAGAAAGAAAGTGAAATCAGCAATGTAAGTAAAAGATTGGACTTTGTGTTGGTAAGAGGACTTTTTCACTCTGTAGATATTCTGCCGTGTTTTGTACGTGTACTTTGCAAAATTGTCATAACCATGCTTGTAGGAGGTACAAATACATCAACAACAAAGCAAACAATACACTTTTCTTTATTAATCTTATTTTCGAACTTTCGTTATTTCTCTTTTTCTGCTGGCTTTTTGAGATCAATGTTTTAATATAATCAAACTTGCACTCAATGAATGTAAAAAAATCCAGTAAAAGTAAAAGCAAATTCATCTTTCCGTTCATTCTGTAAACAGTATAAGCTTTCGATGAGGAGAAATCTGCTAATCATTGATGCCACAGTGTAAATTACAATATCTGACAAAATATTTGGAAATGTTAGCAACTCTGTATTGACAAAGATTGTCTTCTTGATTTCATTTTCTTTCATCTCATCCAACTCTTTTTAAGTTAAATTGTACTGGTTATATCTTTGTATGTTCCATTTGCAATATATATGATCAATTTCTGATTTCACTCGTCATTTTCTGTAGAAAATATAGGTGTTGCTATTTTTATAATTGATAAAACCTAATTCTTTTTACAGTTGCACTTTGTCCAATAATCCATGATAAAATCTTCGCTATTTAAATAACCTAAACATTACTGTGGGTGATTATGATTATTGATTTGAAAATCTTTCTATGAAGTTGATTATTATATTGTAGTCATTGAACGTGTAATTCACTGGTCTACAATTTTTTCGAAGTCAACAAGTAACCCTGGAAACAAAATTTTTGGATTTTGAAATGGTACTCTAAGGTTATAAAAAGGTCTTTTATATAAAACTTCGAAGTATTTTGCTTCAGAGATAGAATGTGCTATTTATTAAGGATTTTGATGTGCTGAATTCAAATCTGACAATTAAAACAACTGATTGGCTACTGTTTTCAAGATATTTATGTTTACACATTTTACGTCTATGTATATTGTGTACATAGTAGAGTTTTAATCATAAATTGTAAACCTAGGTCTGTTCATGTGTTTATGGTTGCTTTACATGATAATATTTCACCTGTCCTGTTACGTAACACTTTAAAAAAACAGCAAAAGGGTTATATAAATAAAAAATATATTGAAACAAAAGTAAAAAAAAACTATTATGTTTATATAAGTACATAGTTTAGTCCTTATTCAGTGTCTACTCGGCGCTTCATGGCTTGTCTCTTGTATTCATTCAATTGAGCATCTCTTGTCACTGTCCAGCAATAGTCTGCAAGAATTGATGGGCTCCATTTGCCCTGACAGCGTTTCTCCATTGTTGCAATGTCTTGGTGAAATCGCTCGCAGTGCTCGTCGCTCACTGCTCTGCAGCTCGGTGGAAAAAAATCTAGATGAGAGTGCAAAAAATGTATCTTTAGTGACATGTTGCAACCAAAGCTTTTGTATGCCTTGAGGAGGTTTTCCACCAACTCCCTGTAGTTGTCTGCCTTGTTATTCCCGAGAAAATTTGTTGCCACTAACTGAAAGGCTTTCCATGGCGTCTTTTCCTTGCCACGCAGTGCACGGTGAAATGCATCATCTCGAAGAAGTTCACGAATCTGAGGACCAATAAAGACACCTTGCTTTATCTTACGTTCACTTAACCTTGGAAAATTTCCATGGAGGTACTTGAAAGCTGCTAGTGTTTTGTCCATGGCCTTGACAAAGTTCTTCATCAGACCCAGCTTGATGTGCAAGGGTGGTAACAAAATCTTCCTTGATTCAACAAGTGGTGGATGCTGAACACTTTTCATCACAGGCTCCAATGACTGTCGGAGTGGCCAATCTCTCTTAATGTAGTGGGAATCTCTCGCACGACTATCCCATTCGCAGAGAAAACAGCAGTACTTTGTGTATCCAGTCTGCAGACCAAGCAAAAGAGGAAGAACCTTGAAATCGCCACAAAGCTGCCACTGATGTTGGTCATAGTTTATGCACCTCAAAAGTTGTTTCATGTTTTCATAGGTTTCCTTCATATGGACTGCATGACAAACTGGAATTGATGGCAATACACTGCCATTATGCAGCAGAACAGCTTTAAGACTCGTCTTCGATGAATCAATGAACAGTCTCCACTCATCTGAATCATAAACTATATCGAGTGCTGCCATCACACCATCGATGTTGTTGCAGGCTACAGGATCACCTTCTCTGAAGAAGAATGGAACAAGATCCTTTTGACGGTCACGGAACATGGAAATCCTAACATCACCTGCCAGGAGATTCCACTGCTGTAGTCTGGAGCCCAACAGCTCTGCCTTACTCTTGAGTAGTTCCAAATCCCTGACAAGGTCATTCAGTTCACCTTGTGTTATGAGGTGTGGTTCAGAGGAGCAGGATGGGAGAAAATATGGGTCATGTGACATTGATGGTTCAGGACTAGAAGTTTTATCCTCTTCCTCTTCCGCTTCCTCGTCTGACTCAAGTGAGAATGATTCTGGTGCATCAGGAACCGGCAGTCCTTCTCCGTGGGGTACTGGGTGTATAGCTGACGGAATATTTGGATAATGCACAATCCACTTTTTCTTCTTTGACACACCTTTCCAACTGGAGGCACCATGCAGAAGTAACAATTGCTGATATGATCTGTGGGCTCTCTCCAAATCATTAGCACTGCAAAAGGCATAGATTTCCTTTTCCTGTTCAACCAATGGCGAAGATTTGTTGCACAAGTGTTGCAGCATATGTGTGGTACCCATATCTTGTCCTGATCTCCAATTTTGCTCGCTTTGGCTAAACAGAAATGTGTCCCTTTGCAACATCAAACACTGACAAATAAGAGAGCACGACACTGTATGATTTGTAGAGCTGATATAGGGCAATTTCTTCAGCAGAGTTATGTAAGCTTAGTTATGATTGCATCATCCATGACTTATAGGAATAACATGATGTAATTCATATCATGTATGACGCAATACCAGCTTCAGATTCATTGTTTTGCCTAAAAAGCAAGTACTGTCCAAACCCAGTCATAGATTTATTCATAGATCCAGTCAAAGATGTATTTTAGTCATTTCTGGTTAAAATTGAGATCCCTTCCCTTAATAACTCACTTATCCTGCCCCGTTCCCAAGTCAAGGGTCGTATGTACTGACCCAGTATAATATCTTTAAAACTAAAGCCAATCAACAATTTTAAGCATCATTTTCGTTCTCAGTGACTCAGAATTAGTAAAATTGACAACATTTATTGCGGAAGCATTTTGGCTGTAGACCAGTGTAATCAATGATACTGTAAATCTTGGTAATAATTTCAGTCATCTTGCAGCAATTGGATCCTCTGGAGCTTCACTAGACGTTGATGGCTTATACAAGAAGGCAATAAAATAAGAATTTAGCATATATGATTTACAGTACAACTCAGATAAAAAACCCCAAAAACAACAACAACCTTAGGACATAAAACAAAACGCTCTTTTATATAAAACTAGTATGATAAACAATTCAAATCTTGAGGGAAAGGCGACATCAAAACAATGCTAGCATAGCAGGCCAGGCTGGAATGGACTTTTTGGTTACAATACCTTGGATACAACAAGGCAACAAATAGGTGCGTCGTATTGAGGAGACCTAAGTATCTGCTTAAACCTACTATTCTATAAAGTTAACCAATATAACTCCCTGAATATATTGAGATACAGACACTATATACCAATGAACCGTTTAACCAACTGGAGAGAGAAACCAAGACTATAATTGACAAATTGATGAATTCAAAGGGGTTAACTTTCACCTGCAATAACTACAATATGCACTACACAAAAGGAAAGATAATTAAGTGTTATGTGAATAGATACTGTGAAATCTTGTGTTAAAATTCATGAAAATAAATTGAAGAGTTTAGAAAGACAACAACAAAAAGACAAACTCGTATAGACAAAACTGTATTGTAAGAACAGTTGGATAGTGTTGAAAGGAAAAAGAGCAAATTAGTTGGACATCTAACACAGATAAAGAGACTTTTTAGACAAAAGCATTGATAACATCAATTCAAAGGTTAAATAGAATTTACTATTAGGTTAAAGGCTAAACAACTATTTAACAAACGCCACTGCATTACTATATCAACTGTTTCTCATTCGATATAACATTTTGTAAAAGTTGTAGTATGGTTGGTGGAAAAACAAGAGGAGAAGTGCTACATCTCAAGGCAACGATTATTCGTTTATTGATAAAATAAAAAATGGTTATATAAAAATTAGTAACTATTTGTTTGAGTTCTCGAAAATGCAGCATCATTTTTGCCAGTATTATGGGGAGAATAATAAGCTGGCTTTTTAAAACAACTGGACATATTGTTTCTTTCCTAGCTGAACGTGCTATTTTGCTTGTTTTAGCATTATTGGATTTTGTTATTTTTATTCTTGACTAAAGGTGAATACAAAGCATCTATAAGAATTCGCGAAGATCATCACTGTAGATGAATTACAGTTTCATAAACCGTTATAGAAAGTAAACTATAGCAATCCTGCCATAAGTAGTATCAATATAGAGTATTGTTGTTTATTTCATGGACAGCCACCATCAATAGCATGGTTTAATTTCGCTTTTGAATGTCGTATATATTTCTGGGACATTATCATAATATTTCCATCCGCATCGTAACCTTGCTGGCCCAAAATGAACAGCTCCATGAACTTTCAACAGAGTTTGATAATGTGGATATAGATTGTGTAAAAAATGTTCTGTTTTGAACTGGTATACCTAAAATGGAAATCATATATGATCTAATGTTTTCATTTAAACTTGCAGTACCTCCATCTGTTAATCCGTTGCTATCTTGCTTAAAGAAGTAACTCCAAAGTGTTGTCTTGTCTGCTTCAATATTCTCATCAAAATAGCTGAATGGTGATATAACCTTAGAGTACCATTTCAAAATAAAAAAATGTTGTTTCCAGGGTTACTTTTTATTTTCAAAAATCAGATAATTTGTATATGGTTTCTAATAGTATCTATCGTCGTCTTTTATTTATTTATTTTTTTTCTTTTATTCTTTCCCTGATAATTTCGATCGAATCTTAATGTGATGGAATGTTCAAATTGGTACATACTATTGTAAATTGTTTCGCTAAGTACTTATTGGTTGTACTGAATCTATTCTCACCAGGCAGAGGAATTGTACACTATGATAACAGTTTCTGTTTCTGAAGGTATTTACTTTCAAACACGTAAACAGATTTAATCAGCTCACGAATACTTTTATTTTGTTAAATGACCATATACCATCATCTGATGCAGCCACCCACAATACACAGTTAATCGATTTTACTAAAATCTTATTAGCGCTGTGCTCTGCACCCCTACATAGAATCTTCACTACCAAGCTTTATCAAAACTGTTCGGTGATTTATATGTGACAAAAATGAGCTTCAGTGTAGTAAATGTTTATCTAGTTAAATATTTGTGCAATGCATGTGTCAGCTGAAGCCTTAAACTCATTTACATCACAAGGCGAAGCTGCGTATTTTTTTTGTTGTTGTTTTTATTTATTTATTTTTTGTTTGTTTTGGTTTTTAATCTTAACTCTCTGCGTTTTTTTTTTGTTGTTGTTTTTATTTTTTTATTTTTTTTTTTTTTGTTTGTTTGTTTGTTTTGGTTTTTAATCTTAACTCCAGTTGTTAAGTTAGAAACCTACGTGAAATCGAATTTTTCTTGTGCAAATAACTTGAGCCTATATCTACTGTTTTTCCATATTCACATGTAATTCTTTGCTGACTTCTCTCTCTCATATTTTATTTCCTCCAGTGTAATACCATGCTAAATTCGTTGATTTTACACTCTTTACGTCTCTGGTATTTTGCAATTCTTTTTCCATTTTCTCTACCAGTTATTTTTCTCTACTGTATTTGTAACATTTAAAACTGATTCTATCTCTAATACACGTTGCTTTGGTCACGCTGTTCTTCCGAAATATATCGTATCCCGGAGACGATTGGACTTAGTTCACAACATTATGCTTTACTTGTGTGTTGGCAAAATTAAATATTCCACAATTTCAAATATTACTAAATGAAAAATAAAATACCTGAGAAAATATTATTTTCAAAATTTGTATATCTACACTTTGTGTAAGATATGCTAAATTTTGCTTCATCTATGAAGTCTAAAATCTCTTCCCAAATCAACTTATTTTTAGTTAATTGTATGACATTGTTTGAAACAGAAAGTTTTATATATGTACTAAAACTGTACACTGTAGAAGGTTTGTAAAGAAAAATACATATTTGGCGCTCTTGATGGCACGATTGTTATACTTTGTATAAAATTCGAGAAAAGTTTAAATGCCCTTATGAAAACATAAAAATCTATGCGATTTTAATTACCTTTTAGTTTGATTAAAATCTGATATAAAGCTCTTTTTGAGATATAATTAGAATCAACTTCTTATTTTTGAATGAAATCTATTTACAATTTTTTTATTAACATCATTTATTGCCCTGCTAGAAGTCGCCTTATCACGTTTTTCATGTGTACCATGATTGTTGTTCACTGTTGATGTTTTGGCTGGACTTTCTTTTTCCCTCTGGTTTTATTATCAGCTCAAATTTTGCATCTGGGCATTTTTAACTACTTCATGCTCTAATGCGCTGTTTTTCCGAAATCTGCCACATTCTAGAAACTCGTTAACTTTGAAAACAACTGATAATGTTCATGCTCCTTGATAATTCTATCTATGTATTGTGCGTTCTTCAGCTTCGTTCCTCCCCAAGAGTTGCTCGTCATTTATTTTAATTGCATAACGTTTTCAGCTGGTTTCCAATTGTTAAACGAGTCATCAAATAGTTTCCCTTCAACTAGAACATACTGTTCATCCGTTAAAACCTTTTCAACTTTGTATCTGTCATCTTGTTTATCATATAGAGGCAATTCTTGTTCGTAACATATGCCTTCGACATCCTCTCCATTCATATCTTTCAATTTCTAACGACTGGATCACTTAACATTACTTGCCTGAATTTTTTATTTTTCCTCGGTAAAGTTAGGAAAGTATGTCCAAAAATTGTTTTGTATTTTGATATTTTGACTGTTTTACTTATTTAAATTTAGACGTTCCAAATATATATATATATATATATATATATATATATATATATATATATATATATATATATATATATATATATATGTTGTACCTCTTTCCTCCCTTCAATCGAAGTCATGTTCATTTATCCGCGATGACTGTTATTGGACCCCCTCAATTAGCTTTAGAGAAAACGCCACCCCATTGTATGGTTTCATTTTGAGTAAAATGCTTCCACACTCAAGTCTTTAAGGTTCTTATAAACATTTCTACTACATATGCTGATTTTGTTTTAACTGAGTATGTTAAAAAATATTCAATGTTTTCAATTGTTCAGCAAATCTTTAACTTTTCTGTTATAGAACTCGTTTCCTTCATCAAACTGTATCAGATTCTCGCTCTTTGACGATTTTTCTAAAAGCATCTCGTATGTCATATCCCTTTTTTGTTTACATTTTTTGAAGTTAAGGGAATTGTGAGAAAAAGATCATTCATTGTCGAAATATATTTGTATCCATGTTGCATATTTCGAATGCTTGCATATCAGCAATGTTTGAGTGAAATTCTTTTCTCGTTTGTTTCTGTAATAAGAAGGTACACTACTCAGTAAACCATTCTTTTAATTCATTCGGTTTTATTTTATTTCTGTCCCTTTTAATTCTTTTGCCACAATTGATCGATATTTGTATACGCAACTGAAATTTCCGTATCGTATTAAGTTGTTTTAAGTACTGCTCTTTGTCAGTTATTAAAAGCCGTTTAAAATATTCCAGAAAATACTTTGTGTTAGATAAATTGTCTTTAGGTGTTATCACCAACCCAACAAAACGACCGTCTAAAACAGGTGCTTTTATTTTCTATAATCTGTAACATATTTTCAATTCTTTGAATAGTATGAATGATTTCAGATTTGTCAAATTTGCAATTCCTCTGGCTGACATCGTATTCTCTGCAAAGCAGGACTCTGCTGCAGCTGCTTCATATACTGAATTAGCATGTACTGTTTAAAATCCAATTTTGTTTACCATAAATAATATTTTTCTTTTGTCGAATCCTTGATTTTGTAAAGTTAAGAAGATAGTTAGCTTGTACTGTATATTTAGCCATATGCAAATTTGTATATTTCTCCACATCAAATGTGCAACCTATTCCTTCTTATTATGGCGCTGTTTTTGCCAACTTGCTACTAGGGATAATGCAACTAATCCTGATGTTATCATCATTAAATGTAATCTGTATATCTCCAGTTTCTGAACCATTGGAGTATATAATTTATTTTTAATGAAATCAACAAATTAACACTTTTATTATCTCAATGTTATTCTTCGATACAACATGCCCTGACCACACTTTATTGCGTCCAAACTTGTAACAATAGTCATTATTTCTAGATACCCATATTGTTGCTTTGACCTTACACTCGTGAAATGTTTGTATCGAGTCCCTAAATAGTGTTGAATTCAATACCATGTAGCTTATGATATTATTTATGCTGTGCATAAAAAAGTATATTCGATAATTCTTCTTCATAGTTTGGTTGGTCCAATAGTTTGTTTATATTGTTTATTTGTGAAATAATAGTATCGAGTCTTTCTGGTTTAGTAATTTTCTATTTCAATTTATTTTAATTATTTTTAGCGTTGTTGTATTCCTACAAGAGATGAGGACATATGAAAATATGAGTGTTCTAGTGATATTTTAACTTTGATTTTCTAATCACTTCCAGTCTTTCAGGTCTAATATTTTTTAAAAATTTTTTTCACTAATGATCTCCTATTCATTTTCGCGATGTAAAAGCACAAAAATATGAATGGTCCAATCATCACATATTTACTACTTAAATTGTTTGTCTAACCTAGTTTTACGTACCCACCGCACTTTCACTAAGTGATGTCAATTTATATCCATAAAGAAAAACAATCAGGCCCAGTATTCACAAAGCTCCTGAAGTTCACTCTCACATTTAAATTGAGTTTTCCCTCAAGTAACAGAGGGTGCTCTCAAATCGCGATTCACGAATCCAAATTGAGAGAAACACTCAACTCAACTTTTAGCATTTCATTCAAATAAATAAGATAGGGTCTTACCTCCCTCAAGCAATACACTAAAAAAGGCATGTGCACATCGCCTTCATAAAGAGAATGGTTGTAACACAAAAATGATTAAAGGCTTTCGTTATAAGATGTGGATGTATAGAATGCTTCCATATATTTAGATTTCGACGGCGAACACTTATTTCCCTTGTATCAGTGTTAGGACTTTTACTATTCACTTTAACAAATCGATCTCAATCAGTGTCACTGCAATTTCAGGTGCTCTGTGGCCTTTGATATTTTGTAAGTGGAGCCCATGTGCGGCTAATTGGGGTCAGCATGGGTTATTGCAGCCGACAGTGAGCAATATTGTGATCAGAGCTGCAAAGGCCATAGCGTCACTGGCTCGCCGGTACATAAACTTTACAAGTGAAGAATAAATGGTAATTTTACTAAACAGAAGGTGAATATGTATCCTTATTAAATTTATTTTGTGTATGTTAGATATCGCCCCTTCTCTAAAAATAAACAATAACATCATCTTAAGTACGCACGCCAGTACCTCAATAAATCGCTTGGTGAACCGGTAACAAAATACATAAAACATTAAAAACAACACACAGCGTTAATATTCTTGTCAATATTCTTTTACATAATTTTTCTTTTACTTTTCAATGTTCTATATGATGAAATTCGTGCCTAAAAGCGTCATAAAAATCAAATTTTATTATTATTATTATGAGGCTGTCTGTACGATATTACTAAATAGTCACAAATATTATAAATTACTCATCAGTTTCTATATAAATTATTTGTATTCATAATTTTTGGGGTTTTTTAACCTTTGCTCACAAGATTAAGCTATAGAGTGTAGGTTCTTCTGCATTTCGTATTCTGTAATAGTTATCCACCCATTTCCAACTAAGGGAATAAAGTGTAGGTTCGACTTGTGTATCCTATCCAAATTCACAAAAAGCATTATGTTGGTTAATAATGTTTGATTTTTAGGGATTTAGTTCAGTTAGAACTTAATGTGAATATATTCAAAGATAAAAATAATTTGTGCATCAGATTGGCATACAAACCACAAATGCTTTCATTCATGACTATAGGGAATTTTTTCAGCCTTGAAAAGTAGGAGTTCCGCGGCATATTTCAAAGTCTCATGCTGTTAAACACGGGGACCCCTGGTCTGCACCTAATGACATAACTTCGCTCCAAGAGTTCATATTGTATTTGGTCAGCATGAAATGAAATGCAGAATATCAAAATAAAATCAAATATTTTGTTGTCAGCTATAGTACACAGATTGAAATTTGTGTAATTAATAATAGAAAATAATTGAATTTATTTGTTAGCCAATTGGCACATCTCAGAAGATTTAGTACCCAATTTTGAAAAAATTTGGCAAGTACAACAGTTTTTGAGAAAAGGAGCTAAGCAAAAACTAAATAAGTAAACAAAATAAATAAAATCTGATGTCGCCAATAATGCCAATGCCCACTATGTCGTCAGCAAACAGAAATTGATAATTTAGCAAGATGGACCTCTTTGGGACGGTTGATGCTGAAAATTGAGCTTCATTCGACCAGGAATTGTTCACATTTTAAACTGTTGTAGACTGGGTCATTGTACCATGTCTACAACAGATGGGGGGGGGGGGGGGGCGTCTAGAAACGAATCAGCGTTGTAAATGTATCCGCCAGTCAATATGACCCATGGAGACTTATATAAGACAATGCAACAGACATTTATTTTGAAACAAATAGGTAGGCTGTGGTTTCTCAATCAGATGACAAATATTCTCATTTTTCTTTCAAAGTGTCGCGTTCAATAGTCAAACTCTGTTCTACTCTCGTTTAACCACACCTCTCGCATGGCTCTTTGATATTTTCGCCATACAATGGTCTGGTCATTGTAACGCCAGAACAAGGATTTCCCAAAATTTGGAAAAATGATTTGATTGGTCGAGGAGACGTATACGTCATTGTGATGATGAGATAACGTCTTGTTTCGCGTGAACATGGACAGTTTCATTTGCTGATTGAGACACGCCTCGTGCACCGGTGTGTGTTTACAAATAATGTCAAATGATATAATTTTTAGCGCACAAACTTAGTTGATTGTAGAAAATTCTATGTAAATTTTGAGATACCAGATGTGCTTGTAGCTTCACTTACACAACGTTCAACCGAAGCGCCCTCTATAGGTAACAGCGATCATAGAAGCATTTTACCAGTTCCAGAATTTCACAGAGCCACGCGAGAGGACTGTTTGAACGAGACTAGCTCAGTTCAGAAAACTTTAAGATATGTCGTAAAATTATGTACACTGTTGTTATTAAACTTAGCGTAAACTGTTCTTTTGTTACTGAATACCATAATATTTTCTGACATGCACCTCAGAAGAATTTGTATGTACCTTAAGTGCTTCCAGCTGCCTTTCATAAGGGTTTTTGAACCTGTCACATAATACTTGTAGTACAATCCATCAATGAAATGCACTACATTCATCTAATAATAATCCTAGGGCAAATTATTTTCAGGTGGATCTTATGGGGTGTATGGATCTGTGACATAATTCTTATTCTATGATCCAATTATGCATTACGCATGATACATTAAAAAATATTCGCAGCCTCCAAAAAGGATGTCTAAAGCTGTGATGCAAACGTTGTAGTGCAATATCGAGTAGCTAGCACAGAAGTAGATCAAAAATGATTTATTACAAAAGAAGTTGTAAAACCATATGTGGAGAATGGTTGTAAATGATTAGCATGGCTTGCCAAATGGGTTCAAAGTTAACTAACTACATTTGTTTAAGCAATAAAGAAATTAAAACCACAAACAGAATTTGACAGATTTGCCCTTTTCCTTGGGAAGGCAACAGTTTAGTAAAATAGTAAACTTTTCTCGATAAATCATTAAATGGATTCCAAATGAGAAATTGACCGTGTTATTCACAACTGCTTCATGCCTATAATCTAAAACTATACTTCTGAATTCTTTGTTTGACTAATTTACAAGGGTACCGTGCTAAGGATCTAAAAGCAGAGAGTGACCAGTGACGGGAAAAGAGTACCCCGTTCTAGTACCCCATTCTAGCTCCTAAGGTTGCATCATGAGAAGGGGAAAGAATATCTCAATCCAGCTCCTAAATTTACATCAAGACAGAGCGGGAAAAAATATAAAACGTACTGTGCGAGTTAGGCTTGATGTCGTTGTTTCCCCTTTATTTTCAAGGGCATTAATACAGGAGACGCTGTCAATGAAGGGTTATATAACGCTCTAATACCACAAATAATTTTCCTTCAATCACACTAAAGAACACACATTCATGAGATTCTAATTTCACACCGGTATAGTTTTTCGTACATTAGTATTTCAAGCCTGGTACCAAGAAAAAGACTCCAAGCACTCAATAAACAACATTATTCATATCTGCAATTACCAAGCACTTATAGGTGAGAATATCCCAAAATGTCGTTATATTAGGAATTTTGACCCAGGCCAATTTATGAAATAAACCCATGATACCATAAAGTTACACGAATAAGGTTCGGTGTGACGACTGTACCAACTAATTACCGAATTACTCGCTTTAAGAAATATCTTCCCAACACCGATTCCCCATAATCAAACAAATAATCACTAAAATATGTCGAATCTATAACCGGAGCACATGCCTACATCTCAGAAAATCTCTTTCCCGAGTGATCACAGACGTCATACCGATGATCACGAATATCACAGTACAATACCCAAATTTGTTATCACATTTGTCATTACCAAAGTGTGATTAAAGAAATCTATGAATATAGAACACATTTTCAAACAGTAGGTCATATACCCGACCCGTTACTGCCATAAAACGTAAACTAAAGCATAATCACTGAACGCATAACAAGCATCCAAAACGCTCACCTAGACCCAAAGAGTAAATATGTACATTATATACATAAGCTATAATGCACGGCGAGTTCCGGTTAAAATATATGTTGCATTCTCGTGCATCGTACGGCCTTGAAAATTCCGCCTGCATGACACCGCTATGGTCTTTTACCCAACCAAGAAATATGCACATAATAGTTACCCACCCTATTTGTTTTAAATTTTCCTTTTGATTAATAACCGCTTTATTAATAGGACAGAAATTTGTAGTTCAAATCAGAACATAAACCCGGAATGCGGTACCCGCGGCGAACTCTCCGACGTTCAGTTAACTCTTTTCTCTGAGCAGACATCAAATTGAACAGCAACTCCTTAGTACTCCCATTGCTAAGTTTCTGTGTCTGTTTCATCTGGACTCGTGGCGTGCACTCCGCCGTCCTACAGGTTTAGCTCTTAGATCCGTAATGGGTCATGACGACATTCATTCCGTTTCAGTCTCACCATTCCTATCGTACGATTTTTCATGGGTGTCGGAACGTTCAGAATCAGATTGGACCGACCATGGCTTCGATTGAAGTCAACAATCTGAGTCGTCTTATGATTGTTCCTTGTGATAAAGTACGTAATATCAGTTACCTTCTTAACAATAACCCATGGTCCAGTCCAACTGCCGTGCAGTTTAGGTGATTTTATTTATTTTCTTCTCCGCACCAGGTAACCATCACGGAAAGACTGGCTGTGAGCGTTGAATTAATAGGTGTCCTTCTGATGCCAAATAGCCGTTTTGCCCACAGAAACTCCGTATGAAGATCCACTTCTCGCCCCAGCATCAGCTTGTTCAGCACGAATCTGGTAGAAGTGTGTAGATGTGTACCGACGTCATGATCGTATGAGGCAGGAGCTAATACAAGTTTTCTGGGATTTCTTAACATTATGTGCAGAGGTGCTTCTTGTCTTTGCACCTCTCCAAAATGAACATCATTGTCCAACCAGAACTTTTATAGTGCGTTGGCTACATACTTGCAACCCTTTCAAAGCAAGCGGTTCCAATCATCAGCATTGGCATTGTCAGCCCCAAGGCTGTATTCTTCCACAGGCCATTTGTCACTAATACTCTTTTTGAAGTTCATGAGCCACTGAAGACTACCATAATTGGTGCGCACTTTGAATTTTCTGCCTTTAAGATGGGTCTTGAAATACAGAATAGACTATACAACGACCAACAGCTCACGAGACAAGGCATGGTATTGGCGTTATGCCTTGTCTAGGCACCTACTGCCCTACGCTATAGCCTCTTCTTTTCCTTCAATTTCCGGGGACAAGCAGGTCGTATTGCTTCACCATTTGCATCTATATCTAGCATGAAGGGACGATTGAAGTTAGGTACAGCCAACAATGATGCTTAGACAAGCGCTGCTGGTACCAATTTGTCTGATGTTCATCTGAACAACGAAAAACAGCATTCTTTCCAGTGTGTTGATTTAAGGGGGCTGCATTTTCAGCAAAATTACAGTGGCATCTCCTGTAGCTGATATGTTGCCTATACTGCTTTTGGCACTCCTGGTCTTCTCCTACTGTATGCTCTTCGCTCATTCTCTTGTTTTGCTCCATTAATAGCTCTTCTTTCGCTTCGAGTTTCATAATTAAAATCGTATCTTCGGCCTTTTCGTCTTCATTCGAGTTTTTTTTTAGACTCATCATATATCTAAAATGTCTAGCTTCGATGAGGCTTTACCTTACAGCATCACGTAAGTAAAGGCTCCCATACGACCACGATTCTGATTTCTTCATGCAAGCCGTTAGCGTGATTGCGCCAGAGCAGAAGTCTCAGGTCTTCAATCTGAAGGCTTCCAAGAAATAATCTTTTGCGAGCCGATCGCAAATATCAGGATATAGGCAACCAGGTATGCATTACCCTTGAGTGATTAGAGTTTCACCTCTTTTTATAAAACGGCTTCGAAGTCATGCCTTGTAGTATTGATTATAGTTGCGAGGCGCGAAGCCAGCTTCTACGGCATCTTTTAACATTTCAAATTCGACTTGACCTGGCTGGACTCAGCAGGCATCCTTTTGGCCATGTAATTTATCTCTAAACAATGTTCAAAATGAGTCATGCTAAAGGAACGGTTGTGAATCATCATAAATATCTACTTTTATAAACTTCTTACTCTGAGCTGGAGAAAAAATCAAATTAGTTCTTCAAGTGCCCACTTCCTTGGTCAATCACGGGCTCTGTTTCTTGTTATTGACTTTGCTAGAGCTCTTGCTCGAACATGCTCTAAAAACACGATCCATGGTCTTCACAATTTTTCAATTTTCTTTGTTGTGAAGGTGTCTATGGTGTAGAGAAAATTGTCCGTCTGTGAACTAATCACCCTTATGAGAACTTTAGATGTCCGATTATCATGCCAATATTAGACTTCTCTCCATCATGTGCTCCGTCCCTAATAATCGCGAAACACGAATCTTCAGGCCTGGCATCGATTACAAGTAACATTTCGTTAACAGTCTTGCTAGCATATCGAACAGAAGTCATAAAGAACTGTACATCACTATCTGTATCAATATGCTTCTTTAGTTTCGAAATAATAGGTGGCATTAGAGGTAGCAGTCGTCTGTGAACAAACTGCGGTACTAGCGTATCGAAAAGCGCGCTTTATGCCCCACCTCACACCCCCAGTGGCCATTTTAATAGCCAGATGATATATTTATAACGAATCACTGTTCAGTCTTTTCACAGTTGTGAAATAAAATTACTAGAATTGTCTAATTAATTTTGCTGCTAATGATAACTATTCAACAGCATTCGCACACGCTCTGGGGATTTTATCATAACTTCATAGTTTCTAAAGTAATATAAAAAGGTCATCAAGTTTCATCTTAGTCAAAACCTGGGCTAATCTGAATCAAAGTTATTCTGTCGTAAGGTTCTCTTTGTTTTCCATCAAAAGCACCAAACACCAAACTGTAAATGTATGAATAATGAATGGGAAGAAACTCATTACAAATCACTTTTGTGCTTCTAATTCGCCCATGGTGGATTATACAATTCAATCATGCTTTCTTTAGCTTAAATGAAGTTCAGCTTGTCTCGTGTCATGAAAACGTAAATGCTTTTGTAGCTTCACGAACATAATGATGATTTCGAATGCCATCTAGTTAGATACGCTCAGTTCCACCCCAAAGTCGCAGTTCCATCCCGAAATTATATACACGAGGTAACAATACTGCAGTATTCACTCGTAAAGAACTATGTCTGCTCACCTTTAAATGGAGACCAAAAAAAAATATTTTTTTCTTTTATACAATGAAAGAAAATGATTTAATCATATTTTACCATTATACCACCCTACAGTACTTCAATTATGAGTACGTATTCCCTTCACTGTTCATGTCAGATGGCTGACTTTCCTTCATAATAAAGCTGTCAGCTCAGATCAGATCGAACAGAAAAGAAAATATCGCAAAGCAACCCAGCATCCCAAAACTGACACCAGAAAGAAAAGAAGAAAAAAAACGTGGTAACAATCCAGGGGTCTAAAGGCAGCTAGTAAAGGGGAAAAAGTATCCCATTCTGATTCTTAGGTTCACATCAAGACTGAGCGGGAAAAATAATACCAAAATTACTGCACGGGTTTGGCTTGAGGTTTTTGTTTCCTCTTTATTTCCAAGAACCTTAAGACAACAGACGCTGTCACTGAAGAGTTTTGAAACGCGCTGACACCACAAATAATGTTTACCCAATTAAACTAAAGACCACACATTGACGAGACTTTAATTTCATACCTGTATGGCTTTTTTCTTCATTGATACTGGTATGATTTATCAGTACGTAATTCTAAGCCGAAGATTGGTATTTTATGCTACTTGAAACAAGCTCCAAGCACATAATACATACATTATTCGCAAAAATATCCCAAGATACAATAGAAAGCTTTCAAAATTTTAATGATTATTGCACATTAAATGGATGGACCTGTATATAAAACATCAAATTATCTTTGCAGATATCGTTAAATAAGTTTTGTTTTCTTTTTTTCTCATCAATAAAAAGAGAAGACAAATACTACTGTTGTGCTGCTATTACTTTTGTATAGAAATCAAAATATATTTGAATATGAACAAATAAGACACTACACATTAATCTGTATATTTTTTTTTATTTTTATTTTTTTTTACATGAACGTCTCTCATCGAAGAATGACAGAGAAAATATCCCTGTAGTTTAATTTACCGTAGATTGAACACAAAGCTCATCTGAAAGCATTTCAAAGATATCAATGCATCGAATTATTTCTCTATTCCTCGTGAAATTACTGTAAATAATAAAACTATGCACTGTAAAGAACACGAAACTGCAAATAGGATGAATGAAGTTTTCAAATGTCAGAAATCGACTGAATGAAATAGTTACTTCAAGACCGCATGACGTTTCCTCCTTGGCTGAATTTGTAGAAATACGAGTACCTTCCGATATCGAATTTGTTATACCTAGATTCTCTGCTCAGATCTTACGCACTCTTTTGTTCGAGTCCTATCTAACAAGTATTACTTAAAGTGTCAGTATTGGAAACCAACCATCAACATTAGAACTATTAAAATGTGCCGTCCCGCAAGGCTCCATTTTAGGACCATTACTTTACTAATCTTTATTAATGATCTACCTCTGTGTCGTAAATACTCTAATTCCGATATATTTGCAGATGACTCAACTATCCATCATTCGAGAAACACTACATCCGTTTTCAATTGTCATCTTCAGACCGATGTTTAATCTGTTCAAAAGTGATGTACGCAAAATAAAATCAAAAACTACTTGTATGACAATTGGCTTCATGCAGAAACTGTCAACAATTCTTGCACCCAAACTTATTCTTAGTGACTTTTAACTCACCTCTGTATACTCTCAAAAGTTGTTAGGTATTTTCATTGACAAGAACCTTCATTTGGGACACCCACGTTAATCACATTTGTCGTTTACTGCATGTAAACTGATTGCACTTACGAAAATTCTTTAGAATAACGTTTCTGAAAATATTGTTAAACTATGTTACAAGAACTATATTTTATAAATCTTGGATTATGGTTGTTTTACATGCGGCAACTGCGGTATCTCTTAAACTGGTGCGTTTACTAAGTTGCAAAGACGAGCTGCCCGAATAATTCTGAAAAATGATATTTTCATACCATCTTCTGAAATGTTTTCTAGATTAAATTGATTATCATTTTGTGAACGTGTTACGTTGCAAAAAAGGTTGCATGATCTATAAGGCAGTCAACGGCCTTGTACCCGAATATCTATAATATCATACTAAACCACATGACCGTGACCTTCGTTCCGTTTGAAACCAGTATATTTTTATTACATGATCTCACTCTTTTTATTTCCATAAATCTCTGGCTGTATTGGCTCCAACATTATGGAATAGGATTGCTATTAAAAATAGAAACTTAACTTCTTACAGTAAATTCAAATCCTTTGTACCATGATTACCTTTTGACGGTCCCCTAAAGATATCCAGACTTATATTCCGATTTTACTGCATACACAGATTGTGCTCTTCTTTTATTTTTCTTTAAATGAGTGATATCATCATCTACTATTTTACATGTCATTTTAATCTGAGTTTTAAGTAGGATTGAGAGTTTTAATTGATGTATATACGCATATAGTATGTATGAATGTGTATGAAAACCATATTGAAAATTATCTGTAAATGTTATATATGTTATCCTCATGAAAGAAAGACGTTATTATTATTATTATTATTATTATTATTATTATTATTATTATTATTATCCAACAAGATATGGCGGAGAGGAATTAAGTTTCATTAGCACTGAGTTTTTATTGTCTTATAATTCATTTTTACCTACAACAGTCTTCATCCTATAAACATTTTTATCTCAGCTTAAAAGAAAAACTTTATAATAAGAAGGATGTATATGTAGAATGATAAATAATTGAAACAACATTTAAATATGCGCCCAGGGGGGTAGAATAACGGATGGAATTTTGTTGAGCAAACTGAATGTATGTGAAAATTTGCATCCTGTGATAAAACATTTCCGTTATTCCTCATAATCTTTTATCCCTTGATACTTTAGCCACTCGTACCTTGTTAGCGAATGATGATGGCCATCCCTTTTTTCAGAAACCTTGATGGAAATGCACTAGAATAACAAAAGCCTGCGATAGATATGGAGCCATGCTTGACTGGCAACAGATGGAAGAAGAGAAAGTCATTGGTTTTTAATCTCAAAAATAGATTTTACTGTACGTGCCTCGTTCAATAGTTTAAACAGTCTATACGATTTATTCTCCTCTTGCAGCAAGTATTCCTAGCGTAACTGCTGGTTATACAAATTTTGATGAATTGGCTAATACTCCGGAGAAAAAAATTGCTGACTTAGCATGTTGTATACTCTGTTACGGCGTAGAGAGACCTTTTTTTTCTTTCTCTCAAAGCATCAGTAGCAGTGTATCTTTCTCTCAAACCATCAGTGGCAATGTATCTTTCTCTCAAAGCATCAGTGGCAGTGTATCTTTCTCTCAAAGCATCAGTGGCAGTGTATCTTTCTCAAAGTATAAGTGGCAGTGTATCTTTCTCTCAAAGCATCAGTGGCAGTGTATCTTTCTCTCAAAGCATCAGTGGCAGTGTATCTTTCTCAAAGTATAAGTGGCAGTGTATCTTTCTCTCAAAGCATCAGTGGCAGTGTATCTTTCTCAAAGCATCAATGGCAGTGTATCTTTCTCTCAAAGCATCAGTGGCAGTGTATCTTTCTTAAAGCATCAGTGGCAGTGTATCTTTCTCAAAGCATCAGTGGCAGTGTATCTTTCTCTCAAAGCATCAGTGGCAGTGTATCTTTTTCAAAGCATCAGTGGCAGTGTATCTTTCTCAAAGTATCAGTGGCAGTGTATCATTCTCAAAGCATCATTGGCAGTGTATCTTTCTCAAAGCATCAGTGGTAGTGTATCTTTCTCAAAGCATCAGTGGCAGTGTATCTTTCTCAAAACATCAGTGGCAGTGTATCTTTCTCAAATGATCAGTGGCAATGTATCTTTCTCTCAAAGCATCAGTGGCAGTGTAGGGTGGCTGCCCAGACATCAAACATCATTCGATACGTAATGTAGATGTCTTGTTGTTATGATGGGGCTGTATAACCTCGTAATTTGGACATATTACAATCCGGTTTATACGACGTAGAATTCACTCGAGTTTGTCTCAGTGATAGTAAGTTGGAAATAAAATCACCTATCTTTGTGACTTGCAATGTAACAGAAATTTAGAATGATAATTATGTTTTTACTTTCCCTAATAACGTTAAAATGATCTAGAAGCTTTCCTCTTTGTTCACATTTTATTTAACCTTCACTGACGCTGATGTTACCTGTTTACAACACGCTTGTAATTCGTCTTGCTGTTATCACAAACAGCCAATAACATTAGGATTTAGGTCTCATACATTTTGTTTGCACTGAAGATCTTTTCCAGACTGCATGATTTCTATTGTTAGTTTGATCGTGGTCCAAAAGGAAAATGGTATTTAAACTATGTCGTCTGTAAAGTTCTTTTTTATAATGTCACAAAGTACATTTATAAGGTTTCTGTGTTTGTTCAACTTAGATAATGGACACCCAAACCTGATCATTAGACAATAATCAAGCAGCCTTGCAGTAGACCATTCTGATACCGTATATACTCGCGTAAAGACTGGGTCCAAATGCAAACAAAATAGACCCTGATCTGCCATCGCATAATGCGCCGGCAGATCCGGGTCTATGTTGTTTGTTCTACTGATTAGTCCTTACAAACTGCATAGACCCAGATCTGCCGGCGCATTATGCGACGGCAGATCTGGGTCTATGCAGTTTGCAGTTGGTATAAAACTCTACGAGAGTATATCCGGTAGTTTTATTGCAAAACTAATGCTTACTTTTTTCAAACTGCTGAATTTGTTTAGTGTCTACTAAAAACTGAATTTGTTTAGTGTCTACTAAAAACTGAATTTGTTTAGTGTCTACTAAAAACTGAAGTGATTTGTCAGTTCACATAGGCAATTATACAAACTAATCCTACATAAACCGAGAAACAAAACCTAGAATTATATCTTGAAGCAAGTGTTAAAGTTTGGCCAATCTGTAATTTAAATTTTGATTACCTCAGTCGAATTCTTTTGTTGGCATAGTACTAGTACTTGACAAGAATTAGAATATGCTTTCAACTAATTAGGACGTATTTTTAAATCAGTAAGATACTGGTTGGTGAGGATCATTTCAGTGATCAGTGTTGTTGTTGGTTTTCTAAGACGAATTACGGGAGGAATCTAATCCAGCCGTATATCTTTCACATAAACCGTTCTCTTCTCTGTTTAATAATACGGAAATCAGTTTAATCTATGTTCAAGTGCGGCTTTCATCATATTTTCTTATGCTTCCTTTAAGAATTGTAAGTGGCACTTAAACAGTTTACTCGCATACCAATTTATTATTATAATGCAATTGAAACTAATCACGTTTTTACTTTTTCTGTCTCTTTTATCCCCAGTTTGTATCAGTTAGCTTGATAAAGATGACTCGTGTTCGAGCAACAAAATACATCATTATAAACCGATAAACTGTTATAGAACATACTTTATATCATTTGTATGTATGATGCATGCAGAGGCTAAATAACTTCACATAGTTTCCCAAATAATGACTATATTTCTAACAACAAATTCTCAATTTTCTCTCTCAAGCTCAGATTTCAAAATTATTTTATTTAACTTATCCTTGAATTAAGTTTTTGAAAATTACTTATCATTTACATCCTTTCTGGGACAGAAATTTCATGAAGAAAAGGGTCGTGTGGTGTACCGAATTTTAGAAAACAGCAGATCTTGGTTTTTAATACATTCATTAGCTGACTGCTCTGTCACACTTCCAGTGGTTGTGAGACTGCAGATCACTCTGAAGCACCGTCTTAAAAGAAGGTCCCAAAATTGTGTACATTTGCCCAACATATACCCCCACCGATGCGAAGCTAGCAACCAATCACTACAGTTTGGAGCGGCGTAGTGGTAGTGTTGGAGATTGCAAACTAGCCGTTATGACAATGGCGTCACTGTTGTGCGAATGATCACTGAATCGGGAGACAGAGATTTTACAACTTACCGGCCCATGAAATTTGCTCGAAATATTGTCCGGGTAACAGAGAAAATATATTAATTGCTTACAACTGTTGAAGAACATAGTGATAAACTGTACACAGACAAGTTGCTGATCCTGCTTCCATTATTTGAAATACTTATACTTTGAGAGCTTTCAACCTTGATGAACATTCTTATTCAACTAAGCCTGACCCAGCTAACACAACGTTTTCACAACGTTGCTGTAAGGTTGTGATTTGGTTACGTGGTGAAATAACGTTATAGCAACGTTGCCAAAACGTTGCACGTGAACATTATTATTTGTCCTAGCTGATCTCGAAAATATAGAAAATTTACAAATAGCATGTATATGCATTGATCATAACAAATAGTGTCATTTTATAAAAGATAAAATGCAACGTTTTTACAACGTTGTGCCTATGTTGCGCTTAACATTACATTACTTTGAGTAACAATCATTTTTTGGTTTTTTGTTGGGTTTATTTATTTATTTTTTTTTTTCAAAAGAAATAACTGAATGAAGTTTGCAACTTTTGTCGGAAAGATTTTATTCGTCAGCTTTTATGATTACAAACATGAAGTACGATTATTGCTTTATCAAATTTTTTACGAATCTACGAACAGAAGCCTGTACCGGAATAATAATATCAGTGTTCGAGACGTGGAAATATATGCTGCCTTCAACTGTTTTGAACTGTCAAGGTATGAACATTAATTACTTAATATATAATTCGCATTTTTAGTTGCAGAAGTGACGTTTTTATTGTGATAAGGAAATTCTTTTTGGCTGTTTTTCTATCATATCTACGGACTCTTTCTTGCACATGTAAACACCATGATGCATGCGAGGCGGTGCCATTTTCAAACAAAGAAAACGAGGTCTATAGGCCAAAGTGTTCAGTCTAGGCATACAATGATAAAAAAATTTGGCGTATTTCCGTGACCTTTATCTGACTTGTATTAAATAAATTATATTGACACACTAAGGTTATTTTGCAAAGAAAAAAGCGAGGATGGAAATGGATTTACGTGGTAAAAATGCCTTGAGTTAACGTTTTTGATCAAAAGCGTAAGATTTATCGTTCCTGACCAAAATCTTTTTTAAAAAATAAAGTATGATAAAATGAAACAAATTAAAAGCGAAATTGAAAGGAATTTTATTTAATTTTAGACAGATCTATACATTCTGATATGCATAAATGTAAAAAAGAAAAGAAAATTAAAAGGTAATTAAATTTTGATAATTACAAACATGAATTAGCCGCATTATAGTTGGTTGTAAATAATCCAATTCTGGCGCTTTATCAGCGATAATTATGTACATGAGGTTTCTGTGAGTAATAAACACAGCATACGTGTATAACATCTGTCATGAGCTATAAAATCTATTCGTAAAGTAATAACATGGTAAAGCTAGGCCTGGAAGAACGAAGGGGGGGGGGGGGGGTATGATGCATGATTGGGGATTGACGCAAATTTCTAGAAAATCGTGCATAATATTCAACCAAATGTGCAAAAATAACACATCACATTTGCGAGCCCTACTTTTGTTTTTCTCTGTTTAATTTCGTCTATTTTTGAAATTTCTCCCTTTTCTTCAAATGGATGAGGGTATTTCTCCCCAAATATTCTTTAATACAAAATCTTTGTTTACTTTATCATTTTGCAGGATGGGTTTATTCTAAATTATATATTAAGTAAATTCGTGAGCAATCAAAAGAATTGATTATTGTATAGATGGTCTTGTTATTAAAAGAAGTCTAGGCTGCAAAATGATAATAGTGAGGAGCGATCAGCAGAAGATAACCCTAGATTTTAAAATAGACTTAAAATCAACCTCTTTAAAAAAAATATTAAAATTATAGAGTAAGAAACTAATAAAAATGGAATACTTATGTATCGGATTTTTCAATTTGAGCATAGAAGTCAGTTAATCCTGAATAATTTACAAATTGCCAAATCTATAAGTACTGTTACTTAAATTGCACATTGTTGTTAAGTCCTTCTGCTACGTGGCTCAAACAACTACAATATTATTTAAAACTGTAAATGACCCCAAAACAAGAGAGAGAGAGAGAACACAAAATATTTAATGTGAATAGATGAAACAAGATTTTTAGGAATGATGCTCCAGTATCAAGTGCTGAAATTTGATGTTTTTTAAAAAAAAATATTTGTAATCATTTTAATTGAAATAAGAGTATTGTTCAAACATTACAATTATTTTTGAATTTTCAGGAGCCAACCTGAAGAAGAAAACAGATTCACATTGCTGTCCAGGATACAGATTCTGATTTTTAATCTTAATAAAATCCATAAAATAAACAGATAAAAAATAAAGTGATTGTAATATATATGCCGTCTTTTTTTTCTTTTTTTTTTATACCCACTTATCTCTTTTTAAATACGTATATCTGTACCTTTGGCCTGTAAAACTTCTTAGCAAAACTACTTGAAGAAAGGTTTTCATACCATCATTAGTGAACAATGTTTGCATGTAAAGCATGTTAGAACAAATACGCAGAAACTGCTTGATCCAGGCAAACAAATTCAAAAAGTATTTTTCACTTCATAACTAGATGCTCTGTAAATTGTATCCAAATTAGTGAATTTCATTTTTGTATTCTCGCTGCTTGCATTATGAGCATGTAAATGGGATCCTGCCCATCCTGTTGTATGTCCATTCACCTCTACAGTTTCATCAAGTGTGACTGCACACAAGCAATTGATGCAGATGAATGTAATTCACTTTGTACTAATATTATTAACCTACTTCCTTTGTCGACGTGGTACTAATTTCACACCCGGTGCTTTTTACCATATAGTGTCAAGAAGTTTGAAGATACTGAAGATATATATATATATATATATATATATATATATATATATATATATATATATATATATATTGTTACTGAATTATGTATCATTTCTTTTAAATAATGGTATAGTTTTATTAGTTTATGACCTCTGTATAATAGTCTAATAGGTGTCGTCTTGCAGAGTATACATATACGGTAATTTCAATATTACCCAATATCACGTGACTAGCGCGTGCTAAATGTATTATCATTTTGACCTGCATTAAATGTTCTGACCTGGATTTCGTAATTCAAAGAGTGATTCATTTTCTGTTGACTAGAAGTAGAATAAGTTCGTAAATACCGAGTTGTTGATTTAAGACGGAATAAGAAATGGGTATTATTTGTTTTAAAAGACGCAGTATAGAAACTATATAAACGGATGTAATCGCACCGTTCGTCATTCTTCATAAGTACGTTCAGCCTGAGAGGTCATAAACGAGATTGGTTCATTTTGTGCGTGATATTCTGCTTCAGAGATTATTATACAGGACATTCTGGATTTAGTTCTGCTACTTAAACTTTAAGAATTATTCAGCTCCGTTGGAATTATCGGAAACATTTCTAGAACTTGTGTGATATTCCATATTCACAAGGATTACTTGGAATTAATAATATTTGGAGATAACTGATTCTTGTTAGTAAATCAGCACTTTAGTGGTTTCATTCGGAATATTCTCCATTCGGAATAATTTGGATTAACTTCCGGATCAGTGAACTTAAGAACAATTTAGGACTTTTAAGGATATTCTATACTGTAAGTTAATTTTAATTCTTTCACTTTGATTGTTTGTTGAAATATTATTATATTTTTAGGAAATTAAATATTTGTGTTTTAAATCTTGAAAGCTTGTTTGAGTCCTTTCTTTTGTTACATTATCCCTAGTCGTAACAATATATCTACAGGGCCGTCGAAAGGGGTCGGCGATACAGCGCCATTTTGCGGAGTCTGCGGTATTTTTCCGAGTGGGTTCGGGGCACCGTTTCGTCGAGCGCAAACTGGCGACGGCCATGTGTGGATATATATATGCTTAAATCAGGTAGTCTTTTTAATACAAAAATTGACGATTTTCACCATAAAAACGTGTGAAAGACAGTGTTTACCTTCTTAAGCCAAATTTTGCTGTTGAATCGAGAGCAATATTAATGTAATACTAGTTACATTTTCAGCCTTGTTAGCTCTACTGGTCGTAGACTAGAAGAGTTTATCTCATGATCCGTCCATCCATTAACACAAGATTGTTATCACAACTCCTCCTAAACTAATTGGATGATTGCCATGAACTTTACACAAAGATTTGGCCTAAGGTTTATCTGCATACTTTGGAATGGACAGAACTATTTTGATCAAATAAGTATCCTTAGATTTTTTAAATTTTTTATAGATTTTAATTAATTTTCGGGAGTTGTAGCGCATCACTACTTTCCAAGTGCGCAGATTTGTAAACGTTTTACTTGACTTGCGCGCCCTGGGATCTTATCGCTACTCCTCCTTGATGGATGGTCAAATGACCTATGATATTTAGTTTGTTCCAAATGAAAATGTTGCCGATCTGAAATCCAATATGGCCACAATGGCAGTCATCTTGAAAATCTTGCTATCGCTACTCCTCCTAGATGGATGGTCATATTGACATTTTTGCAATGTTTCATTGTAGATTTTGGACTTCCTTGCTAGCAGTGGGGCATATGTGTTTCAGAAACAGAAGTAGATTTCATTCTTCCAAGTTTACAATATAGTTTTTGAATGTTGTCAGAATGTTGTAGGAATGTTATATTATGACTTTAAACAACAACGTTGTAGCAACATTCCAGCAAGTTCACCAAAATCATGTTGCCACAATGTTATTCAACAACGTTGCCACAACTTTAGAACAACATTGCTGCAACGTTGTTGCAACGTTGAATTGTTAGCTGGGGAATAAACAATAAAGCGAAGCCGGTCACGGATTTTCGGTTTTGGTGTTGTCTATTTCAAATAATATTCTCCTAAATCAAATAGACAAATTCTGGGAAAGTCTGCAAATTTCATTCTTTCCTTGATGTTGGATCTGATTTCTAGATTAGTGGCCAACGACAATTATGACCCACCTCGGACGGTTTGCAAAAAATATAATAAAATTTATAATTATCTTGTGAACCTTGAAACTTTCTATGAAAGGAAGGTGCCTTTTGCCCCGCGCTGTGAAGTGGCCCCAATTTTGTGATCCTAAGATTGAACTGGTAACCCAGACTAATTCTGTGGCCAATAAAGACGCCCTCTGCGCAAAGCCAAATCACTATTAGGGGACTTGAAAATAATTTGCTGCTGTGTTAGAAATTGTACCAGAGGCTTGGTAATAAAGCTTGAAAAGAAACAGTCATCGCGTGAATATGGTTTTACACATTCATAAAATTTTGTTTCCAATGTATAGCCCATATCCTGCACATTTATGCATCCTCAATAACTCAAGATAGTAGCATTTAAATTTCGTCATTTTTTTATTAAAATATGAACTCTTTTTCATGCATATTTGCTTATTATTAATGCACATATCAAGGCAGTTTTTGTTCATGACACCTTATTTGTTATATATAATCACCCGGCTCCAAATTATAGGGTTAACATAGACGGTTTACTTCCTTTGGATCTACATTTCATCCAGACACAGGAACACACTAGGACATGGTTGTTATTAATCTCAAAGGCTGTGTGTTATCAGAGAGACAAGTTTTTCACTGATACCTTATCGTGCTTTCTGTGATCGAACTGACTAATGTAAAGTCCGTTCCTAATTTATAAACAGAACGGCACATCTAATTGAAACTCTGTGGGTATCAGTATCTAAGCTGACAATCTAATGAAAATGGCTGATAATGTACAGCAGAGTTTCTGCTCCTTGACTGAGAGGCACCACGGATTCTTGAATAGTTGGTCACAATTGTGGATAGTTTGACTGACAGGAAAATCTAATGCTATCTGTAGGCTCTGGTCATATCTGGTGGAGAGCTGTAGGTTTGAAATTAAAACTATGAAAAAAGAAATTCAACACCTTATCTTATCACCAGAAGAAACATTTTCATTTGTTGTTTCATTTCAGAACTCAACATAGGATCTTTTTGATCGACGACTGCTACAGCATACGTATATTAGATTCATGAATTTTATCTTTATCCCGAGCGTACTCTATTCATATCAGCTTAACTTCCAGATAATCTCTTGTTGATTATGCAAAAAAGTAGCTCTTTATCCGCCTAAGTGTTTCCTTGCCTTTATATTCCACATCGAGTATTCACACTCACTCGCATTCCTATTAGTTTGGTTACATTGCTTTGATTCACCCTTAAATTCCTTACTATAAATATAAGTAATCGTAAGCGAATAAAAGATTAACTAGCCTTACAAGCTTTAAGCGTCAATGTTTCATTAATAATATATGTCAAAAAAAATAACTCCCCCCCCCCCAAAAAAAGAACACGATTTTTAAGAAGGTAGATGATTATTTGTAGTTAGATTTTACATAATATAATACATTTCCAGATTAATAGTTATGCTTTGATAATTGTAAACGCCCAAAATAAGTCTTGAAATCTATTTATTATATATTTGTAATGGTAGGTATATACATAGCGTAAAAATAGTCCCTCTACTAGGCGGAAGGATCCAGGACAAGATGTCTATCCTTAAATTTGTATCACATTGTATGGAATAATTGACACTACCTTGCATGTTGTTTAGCAAAGTTCTGTATTTCAGTTTTTAAATTGAAAACTGAGATTACAGCTACTGTTGTCTGCATGTTTTATCACTATTTATGATTGATAGCTACCGTTTAATTACGACTTTTGTAATTATGTCACCATTTTCCACATGTAGTCGTGAATGTAGCCGCAGAAACTACTGACCTCAAAGACCTCAGCTGTTCCACATAGCAAGGTTATTAGATGACTTAAGAATTGTAATTATGACTATAATCACAAACTTGACACACAAAAAACAAGCAATTAAAAATAAAGAACGCCTTTTTAAATCATTAGAGAGTCATTTTTCTTAATATTGGAAGTTGTTACTTGAATTTATTACCTTTGGTTTACCATTGTTTTTACGAAATATTGCCCTAATTGAAGAAGAGAGCATCGCCCACATGTCAACTATATGTTACATAGACATTCATGTTATCGAATAGCATCCTGAATAGCATTACCTTTGTTAAACAAGCAAAGATTCAAGTTATCTTCACTTAGGACAACACCGTAGAAGCGGGAGAATAGGGTATATATGGTTATGTATATATGGGAAAATGGGCAGATACATACACATTACAAAGAGAAGACAAAAGACTGGTGCAAGGTATCTCTTTCAGTATTCTATTTGACCAATTCATGTGATTTTGATGCTGATATTAAACCATCTGACTGCACTTTGAGTATATTTCGGTTATGGCAACAAAGCTGACAATAAAAGGCTTGATACCACAATTTCTTCCAAAACAACGTACAAAATGGCGGATGGTCGGATGTTTTCTCCTCGAGCTGGACAGAATGTAGAAAATATGTAGCGTCTCATGTAATTTTGCGAGGCCTAGTAACTGACATTTATATGAGGAGTTTGTGGAGGTCAATCTTATTTATACAATTCTGATGTCAAAGATGCTGATTCAATGCAATACGTTCTTCATTCATGACCTAGCAGCCCTATTTATAAACTGTAGGGCATGTACACGTCCTAGAACCAGTAAATGAGTCACGCACGAGAGGTTTGTAGTATAGTGTTCAGCATAAAATTAGGTATAACGTAGTATAGTGTTCAGCAACAGTTAGGCGTAGTTGCTTTGAGTGAAATCTCGTTATCTACCACTGAGCAGTCAACTAACAAGAAAAGAAAGCTTACCTTTCCTGAACATGTACTTGACACAAAAAAGAAAAAAACAATAGAGTAAATAGTGAATATGAAAAAGTGAAAATGTCAGAATTCCCTGGAATCTCAGAAAATGTTAACTCGCAAGCGATGGGGCCAGCGTCATCTCAGAGTGTTATAACGCTAGAGAACTAAGAGCTTCTGAAAATCTTTGAGCTGCTGCCGGAAACATTCAGTACACAGCTTTAGGATATGGTTAAATCTATAGTAGATGGTGTTACTACGGCCCTGAGCGCCAGAATTACACAACTGGAATCAGAGAATGCTAACGTCAGAGATAGCATTTGTAAATTTCAACTAAATACGGACAAGGTAGAACAGTATGGCCGCCGAAACTGTTTCTGGATCACAGGAGTCCCAGAAAACCATGATGAGGATACAGACAAATACGTCCTGAAAATGTCTAAATCCCTCGGCTTAGATTTTGACTTAAAGGACATTGACAGATCACACAGAGTGAAACGTAAGGGGCAGTCACACAAACCCAGCGATATAGTTATCAAATGTGCCACCTATCGTGCCCGTCAGAAACTGTATACAGCCCGTACACGTATCAAGGACAAGGATTATGATGGAATATTTATTAATGAGGATATAACCAGACCAAGGAATAAGCTGCTTTTTTAAGCCAGGAAGCTAGTGAAATCCAAGCGCCTAGCTAGCGCCTGTATATCTGATGACAAGATCTTGGTAAAAGACCAATGGTTAGAAATCCACCGCATCAATTCCGATGAGGACCTGGCGGAACTTCTACCCGATGTAGATCTGAATTCTCTTTTCAAAGAGCCTCCAGACACTCGTCCATCTACCTCCGAGGGAGATATGGAACTACAGTTCATGACCCATGAAAGCCACAGTTCGTCTTAACCTAAGAATATTGTTTTATTACTACCTGCCCTTCTTTCAATACACTTTTCCTTACTTTAGCTTGCTGTTTTGCAGACTTTGTATTTTGTAATTGCAACATGTTCCATTTTGCCCAACTGACATTTTATTCTCAATATTCACTCAGCATTGCATTACTGTACATTTGCATAGCTTCTTCTGCACTTTAATTGATAATTTCGCAGATTATGTCATTTTACACACTACTAGAGAAGAATGTTTATAAATTAGTACTACAGTATTTTATATCTGCTACAAGTTTTACACCCGTGTAGAAAGAAGTGGTTGATAATTTTATCGCTACATAACATGAATTAGCAAATATCATTACTGCCTTGCTAATTTACATAGAAATTGATAGTTTATGCTTCGACAAATTATGTATATTTTCTGCATTTTACAATTTCAAAATATGTTTCAGAAATTCTTCGTGGTTCTCAGTAATTTATGGTATAATTATTTATATGTTAACTAAGAATATGCGGTAACTAAATGTACGTGTTAACAAAGTTTATGCAGTTATATAACATTGTTGTTTATGTCTGCCCCCTTGTTCCCAGTTGATAGTACCATACTTTTTTGCCACAAACACCTTTGCGTGTATCTTTGCATTACTTTCTTACAAACATCTTTGAAACTCATAATGTGATCACCAATGATACGTATCTTATATTACAACACCAATGATACGTATCTTATATTACAACACCAATGATACGTATTTTATATTACAACACCAATGATACGTATCTTATATTACAACACCAATGATACGTATCTTATATTACAACACCAATGATACGTATCTTATATTACAACACCAATGATACGTATCTTATATTACAACACCAATGATACGTATTTTATATTACAACACCAATGATACGTATTTTATATTACAACACTATTATGCACATTTAAGATCGTCACACTTTGATCACAACTTAACTATCAAAGACCTTTTTCTAGACATGGCTTCTCATTTATCATTATATTTGTTTTGCATCTTTTGTTATTTTGTGTTTTTTATTTTTTGCTTTGTTTTTTTAGGGGGCTGGGGGGGGGGGTATTACATTTTCCTCATGACCCATGAGAGCCACATTTTGTCCTAACATAAGTATGTTGTTATTCTATTACTTTTCTTTTCACATGTATCATTACACCTTTCTTTACTTTAGTTTGCTGATTTTGTATTTTTTTAATATTGCAATATGGTCTCTTTCGTTCTTACACCTGACTGACATTGAATTTTTTTTTCTCAACGGAAATACTTAGACATTCAAGTTTTGTATTACTGTACATTTTCGTAGCTTCTATCTACACATTAATTGTTGATTGCTAATTTCGAAGAATAATTTTTCACACTGCTAGAGAGAGGCGTGTTTATACATTTGTGCCATAAAATATTGTATTTGCCACAAGTTCAACACTCGTATAGAAAGACGTGGTTGACAAATACTATCATTACGTAATTGTAACTTTTACATTTACTAAATTATTATTACTAATATCCATATATCGCTTGGTTTCACTGTAGATATACATAGAACAGTAGGTATTCGTTTAAAGTGTATCTTTGTTTGTGACTACTCCCTTGTTCCTAGCTGATAATATCATACATCATATAAAACCCTTTGTATGTATTTTTGCATTACTTTATTACAGGATTCCTTTGAAACTCAAAAGTGCAATCACCAAAAAAGATAGTTTATATTACAACGCTATCGTGCACATTAGTGTAAACTTTTAAGTTTCTCACACATCGATCACAACTTAAGGATGGAAGACCTTTCTCTAGACATGGTTTTTCATTCATCTTTATTTTATTTTTTGGCATCTTTTGATTTTTTACTTCTGTTAACTTTTATTCCTTACTGTGTTTCTTCCTTATGGAGACAAATCATGCGGGTATGAGATGACACCGGTACCACGCAACAAAGTATATTTATGTAATGTAAGTTTGGTAGGACCCATCTTCATGGTGGCAACTCGTTTGTTTCTTCATCAACTTATGACAATTACATCAAATTTCGTAGAAACAGCCCTGTTGCCATTGTGAGGTTCTATCGTCCTAAGTTCAAATTTACACTACTGCTTATTGTTTTGATTATGTTAATGATTCAAAGATGCGATGAAGCACTACATCTATTTGTTTGAAGTGCGCAAGTCCTCACTGATTTCAAATAGGAGCAACTTGATAGGCAACTCCAGATGTGCACTAGCAAACAAGTATTATTTAAGTAATATCATTTTCACTTTTTTTCTTGTGCTCGTTCTATTTACCTTAATTTTGACCACATGTTTGCTTAACTAACTTATATTAGCCGGTGATATTCATCCTAATCCAGGACTCAACTCTACAGCCTCTTTTAGTTCCTCATACAATACATCTAGCTCGTCAGCTTCTTCTCGCAATCTACTTGACTTGTCAAACATTTTTCAATTACGCACTACCATGTTCAACGTATTTTAACCAAATTAGATACATTGTATACAGAACTGCGGGAATTTGGTATTTTGGCCTTCACTGAAAATTGGCTCAATCCCTCCATTTCTTCTGATGACCTTTCCCTCCAGACTTGCCACAACCCAATTAGGAAAGATCATGTAGGCGACACTCACGGTGGTGTCATAATATATGTGAAAGAACCGCTTCCATTCCAAAGGCGTCAGAATCTTGAACTAAATGATATAGAGTGCTTATGGATTGAACTTTCATTTAGACAAAGACAAATTCTGGTAGGTTTATTCTATAGACCTCCACGTGCAAACATCGCGTATATATTTCAATGACAGAAGACTCCATACACCTTGCTGTCGATAGGGGATTAGAGATATATTGTAACAGGCGACTTTAACTTCAATATGCTAAATCCACTCACAGGTAAAACAAAAAAATGAAATCACTATGTGATGAGCTTTCCCTTTACCAATGCATTAATCAGCTCACTCATTTCACTGAAAACTCTTCAACGTTGCTAGATCTGTTACTTATTATGAACAATGAAACTTAATTTTCAACGGGGTTGTGGATCTTTTTTTGCATCAATATATTAGATATCAGTGGCCTAATTATGGAATATTCAATTACAGAAAACAAAAACGTAAATCGTTTCCAAGGCATATCTGGATATACAGCCAAGATGACTATAATCTTCTGAGACATAAAGCATCCACTACCAACTGTGATTGCTTGAAATGTGACGATATTGACAAATATGCAAAACATATCACTGACTACATAGTCTTGATATATGGCCAATGTATTCCAAACAGAACTGTTAAAGTTAACCATCAGAACCTCATGGATCACAACGGCAATCACTTTCAATACGCAAACGTAGGAGAACCGATCGAAAAGCCAAGCAATCTAACCTACCCTCTCCTTGGACTAAATTTCGTTCCCTGCAGAACAAAACAATCTCTGTGATTCGAGAAGACAAACAGTTATATACTGACAAATTAGCAAATTCTATTCCATATTTTCAACATACCTTCAACACAACGGTTCGATAATCAGAGAAGAAGTTGACAAAGCTGAAGTATTTAATGATTTTTTGTCTTTTTAGAGCAAACTGCACTAGATGAAACATGTTAACCTTCTAGCTATACCTTTATATACTGATGTAAGCTTTAGTTCTATAGAATTAACGCCTAACGAAGTACATAATGTTCTCAAAAGCCTTCCTCTTGGTAAGGTTTCTTGTCTAAATAACTGTATTCCGCGTGAGCTGGCTAATGAACTCTCACATCCACTTTGTTCACTTCTTAACTAATCTCTTGGAGAAACCACCTTTCAGTTCACTTTTTAACTAATCTCATAGAGAAACCACCTTTCAGTTCACTTTGTAACTAATCTCTTAGAGAAACCACCTTTCAGTTCACTTTTTAACTAATCTCTTAGAGAAACCACCTTTCAGTTCACTTTTTAACTAATCTCATAGAGAAACCACCTTTCAGGACTCTTGGAAAGAAGCAAACGTTTGTCCAATTTTAAAGAAGGGTGACCCTTCCAATGTATCTAATTATCACTGGTCTACAGCCAAAACGCTTCCGCAATAAATGTTGTCAAACTTTACTAATTCTGGGTCACTGAGAACGAAAATGATGCTTAAAATTGTTGATTGGCTCTAGTTTTAAAATAGGATACTGGGTCAGTATATAAGACCCTTGACTTGGGAATGGCGGACGATACGATAGTTATAAAGGGAAGGGATCTCAATTTAAACCAGAAATGACAAAAATACATCTTTGACTGGATCTATGAATAAATCTATGACTGGGTTTGGACAGTACTTGCTTTTTAGGCAACACAATCAATGATGCAATCTGAAGCTGGTATTGCATCATACATGATATGAATTGCATCATGTTATTCCTAGAAGTCATGGATGATGCAATCATAACTAAGCTTACATCACTCTGCTGAAGAAATTGCCCTAAATCAACTCTACAAATCATACAGTGTCGTGCTCTCTTATTTGTCGGTGTTTGATTTGCAAAGTGACACATTTCTGTTTAGCCAAAGTGAGCAGAGATGCCTCGTACTTGTGTGCACAATGTAGATAACTTCTGCAATGTTTGTGGTGAAGTGACTTTTGCATCACAAAAGCGCAGTATGACCACTATGGTTAAGAAAGCCTATCACCTTTATTTTGGCTGCAAAATTCGAGATCAGGAAAAGATGTGTGCCCCACACATATGCTGCAACAATTGTGCAACAAATCTTCGCCAGTGATTGAACAGGAAAAGGAAATCTATGCCTTTTGCAGTGCCAATGATTTGGAAAGAGCCAACAGATCATATCAGCAATTGTTACTTCTGCATGGTGCCTCCAGTTGGGAAAGGTGTGTCAAAGAAGAAAAAGTGGACTGTACATTATCCAAATATTCCACCAGCTATACGCCCAGTACCCCACGGAGAAGGACTGTCGGTTCCTGATGCACCAGAATCATTCTCACTTGAGTCAGACGAGGAAGAGGAAGAGGATGAAACTTCTACTCCTGAACCATCAATGTCACATGACCCATATTTTCTCCCATCCTCCTCCTCTGAACTACACCTCATAACACAAGGTGAACTGAATGACCTTGTCAGGGATTTGGAACTACTCAAGAGTAAGGCAGACCTGTTGGGCTCCATACTACAGCAGTGGAATCTCCTGGCAGGTGATGTTAGGGTTTCCATGTTTAGTGACTGTCAAAAGGATCTTGTCCCATTCTTCTTCATGGAAGGTGATCTTGTAACCTGCAACAACATCGATGGTGTGATGGCAGCCCTCAACATCGTTCATGATCTAGGTGAGTGGAGACTGTT
Organism: Margaritifera margaritifera; assembly: GCA_029931535.1. NCBI lineage: Eukaryota > Metazoa > Mollusca > Bivalvia > Unionida > Margaritiferidae > Margaritifera > Margaritifera margaritifera. Next base: position 3,336,820 of record JAQPZY010001484.1, read on the forward strand.
CATTGATTCATCGAAGACGAGTCTTAAAGCTGTTTTGCTGCATAATGGCAGTGTTTTGCCATCTATTCCAGTTGGTCATGCAGTCCATATGAAGGAAACCTATGAAAACATGAAACAACGTTTGAGGTGCATAAACTATGACCAACATCAGTGGCAGCTTTGTGGCGATTTCAAGGTTCTTGCTCTCTTGCTTGGTCTGCAGACTGGATACAAAAAGTACTGCAGTTTTCTCTGCGAATGGGATAGTCGTGCGAGAGATTCCCACTACATCAAGAGAGATTGGCCACTCCGACAGTCATTGGAGCCTGGGATGAAAGGTGTTCAGCATCCACCACTTGTTGAATCAAGGAAGATTTTGTTACCACCCTTGCACATCAAGCTGGGTCTGATGAAGAACTTTGTCAAGGCCATGGACAAAACACAAGCAGCTTTCAAGTACCTCCATGGAAAATGTCCAAGGTTAAGTGAAGCTAAGATAAAGCAAGGTGTCTTTGTTGGTCCTCAGATTCGTGAACTTCTTCGAGATGATGCATTTCACCGTGCACTGCGTGGCAAGCCTTTCAGTTAGTGGCAACACATTTTCTCGGAAACAACAAGGCAGACAACTACAGGGAGTTGGTGGAAAACCTCCTCAAGGCATACAAAGCTTTGGTTGCAACATGTCACTAAAGATACATTTTTTTGCACTCTCATCTAGATTTTTTTCCACCGAACTGCGGAGCTGTGAGCGACGAGCACGGCGAGCGATTTCACCAGGACATTGCAGCAATGGAGAAACGCTATCAGGGCAAATGGATCCCATCAATGCTTACAGACTATTGCTGGATAGCGACAACAGATGCTCCATTTAATGAATACAAGAGAAAAGCCAAGAAACGCCGAGTAGACACTGAAGAAGGACTAAACTATGTACTTATATATACATAATAGTTTTTAGACTTTTGTTTCAATATATTTTTTATTTATATAACCCTTTTGCTGTTTTTTTTAAAAAAGTGTTACATAAACAGGACAGGTGAAATATTATTATGTAAAGCAACCATAAACACATGAAAAGACCTAGGTTTACAATTTATGATTAAAACTCTACTATGTACACAATATACATATACGTAAATGTAAAAACTTAAATATCTTGGAAACAGTAGCCAATCAGTTGTTTTATTTGTCATATTTGAATTCAGCACATCAAAATCCCTAATAAATAGCACATTTTATCTCTGAAGAAGACGACTTCTAAAAAATTGTAGACCAGTGTTACAGACCAATATCGCTTCTCAATACTGTTAGCAAAGCTTTTGAAAGACTGCTTTTTAAACACGTATTTAATTACTTCCATGAATATAACAGTGTTACACCTTTCCAGTCTGGCTTTATTCCGATTGATTCTACAGTTAATCAATTAACATACCTCTATGATATGTTTTGTAAAGCAATATATTCCGGTAAATCTGAGTTGTGTTTTGCGACATACGTAAGGCTTTTGATCCCGTGTGGCATAATGGACTCTTCCATAAACGGAAAACTACTGGCATCACAGGAGGCGTTTTAAAATGTTTTCTAGCTATCTTAAAAACAGAAGACAACGAGTAATACTTCTGAGCGTGTTTTCAGAGTGAAAGTATATTTGAGCTAGTGTGCATCAAGGGTCCTTTTTAGGTCCCTTACTTTTTTGATATACATAAATGATATTGTACATGATATACACACCAATATAAGTTAATTTACAGACGATAGAAGTCTCTTACTAATCGTAGGTAATCCCGTCGTAACCGCGCATAACCTCAAATCTGACCTGGAAACAATTTCTCAATGGGCAAATAACTGGGTTGTATCTTTTAACCCTTCTAAAACTGAATTCATGACAGTTGTTTAGATTATTAATAAACCTTTCCATCCATCCACCAGGAGCTTGATGCGCGCAAACAGTATTTCTCTAGAACGACTGCTCATGGCACAAACAAATAGACTATATACAAGAAAAAGCATGGTCAAGAATTAATGTAATACGTAGACTCATATTCCAGCTTGACAGAAAATCTATAGCAAATATATATATATATATATATATATATATATATATATATATATATATATATATATATATATATATATACGTCTATTATCAATCATATTCTGGAATATGGTAATGTGGTTTGGGACAACTGCACATTACTTGTGAAAGCGAACTCGAACAGATACAAAATGAAGCAGCCAGAATCGTGACTGGTGTAACAAAATTAGTATGTATTTGAGGCTTTAGATAGAGAGAAAGGATGGGAAAGTCTTGAATGCAGACGACAAAAAAAACCCCACAAACTTACACTTTTACATAAAAGGAAAACTGGTTAAAACTCTCACTATGTCATATCTCTGATTCTACCAGATGATAATAACTTATTCAGTTCAAACTAGAACAAGTCTTTATTACAACTCTCACCATGTCACATCTCTGATTCTACCAGATGATAATAACTTAATCAGTTCAAGCTAGAACAAGTCTTTATTACAACTCTCGCTATGTCACATCTCTGATTCTACCAGATGATAATAACTTAATCAGTTCAAGCTAGAACAAGTCTTTATTACAACTCTCGGTATGTCACATCTCTGATTCTACCAGATGATAATAACTTAATCAGTTCAAGCTAGAACAAGTCTTTATTACAACTCGTTTCTTACCTCGACCATTCGTGAATGGAATATATTATTTATGAAGACTCGTCACAGTGATTCCATTAACAACTTCAAAAGCGCATTAAATAATCACGACACTCATGTTCCCAGACACTTTTATTGGGGAAGAAGGACATTAAAAATTCTTCATGTTCGACTTATAACAAATTGCAGTTCATTCTGTCAGCATTTTATTTGCAAAGAATATAATCGGATCACCTCTTTGTAGATGTGTACTTGTAGAAAGTACACACTATTTCTTTTATTTTCTTGTGTTTATTACCAAGAACAACGCATCGAACTGTATCAATCCCTCACACCATATGGTTATTTAACTTTAAATACCTTCTTGTATGGTGATACATCGCTTTCATATGAAATAAACATTCGTATTTTCGGTGCCGTTCACGAATTTATTGAAAAGTCAAAAAGATTTACTTAAGTGCTCCAATGCACTTCGACGGATCATGAACAGCTGTAAACAGCAATTCCCTTTTTTTTTCAAATAATTCGCCATCACTTCTTCAACGACTCGCTCTACAAGGAGTACAGTTCACTTTTAATCTCGCTTTTTGCTTCCTTTCTTTTGTTCTTCCCCTTTCTTTCCTTTCTCCATATCATCCACCCTATATTCACGTATCTTTTTGCGTCGTCAAAGGAGAAGAATATTATAAGCCACTGGCTTTCGTTCTAATAATCTACCTTCTTTATATTGTACATCTTGTTATCTTCAACTACAAATTTATTCAATTAAATATGTTTAAATTAATTCCTTTGTGCACAAATGTGATATGTTTCATTTTAAAAAAAGAATGATTTAATATACAGGGAGGATTTGCTTTTCATTTGCTTGATCATAAAATGATTCAATAATGGATCAATGGTCAAAGAGTCAGGACAGGAAGTATATCTTCAAGCACGTACCGCATTGTTTATAACAGGGCCGAATTCCTGATTTCACATTAAAAAATTATGTTCTTCTTCATCATTCCACTGTGCTTTCAGAACTCAAACCTGAATAAATATTCATAGTTCAAGGTATAGTGGCATTTTAGGATGATGTAAACACAGTGAGGTGAAACTGAATGTCTTCCCCAAATTTATCTATGGATGACCATGTGGCTTACCTTCTATCTGCATGTACTCATTCCGCAATAAAGCGCTTCACTCCATTTTTAATAGCGAGATCGATCTTAGCAAGTGCAGAGTAATTTAGGATAACAAACCATGCTTGGTCTTTTCTGAAAGTAGCGTTACTTCCTTCAGCAGGTCTGTAAAATGACTGTAAGCATTAAATGGAGCACACGAGAACCAATCGGAGGAGTGTCCTTGACACTGAATGGAACACACGAGAACCAACACAAGAGAGATTTCCTTGACAATTGAAATTTACTTTGATCTAAATTTCCGGGAGAAAACTTCCATGACATTAAATGCATGAATTCATTGTTATATTGCAATACCTTTTAAAGAGGGTCAGAGAGAAGATGAAGCTTTTATTCAAATCTGTAAAATACACCTTATTTCCAGTAGCTAGAGTCTTCAGTAGTTTATATTTATTTTCACAAACTATAACATTGGCCATAAATACATGTAATAAAGTAAGGGACGACCACTCTTTAATTTTTATTTAAATATTCAACAGAGACAGATAAATGAGAGTAAAATATATGTAGTCTGTAAATACTGTTTATTTGCTTCTTGGGACTCCGGGAGTAGTTCTATTGGGAATTAACCCCACTTTTGTGTCATTTATTTCGTGTCAATCCTAGTCTTTCGTTTCTTGTTAAAGAAATATATATTTTAGCGTTTTTAGAACATTACTCAAGTACCGGTTCCAGACTGGGTCTTCCCTTAATGTAATTCTGGGCTGCATGTCTGTGAGTCCGATGATTGGCTATATTTACAGAAACAATAAGGAAAAGCCTCATTCGGAATATGTCGTACCCTGATTTACGGTAGTTAGGGAATACAAAATTGGATCATAACATAAATAAATAGTTTGTTGTTTATTGTTAGTAATGTGCGTGTAAAAGAATTATATTAAATACTTTGAACGTCAGCAAATTTTAAAAGCCATATTTTTTAATAAAAGCATGAATTAATCCAAGATCCCAGAAGAAAAGTAGAGTTAGTAAATTCTGCCTTCGAGATTAAATCACAGGGGCTTGTCTCACTTCATCCTGTTGACAATTATGAACAGATTGGTCTGCAATTATTCCCATCAACCAACAGCATCATATCAAGGTCTGGTGAAGATTTTTTGGACTATTCCAAATGTACTGACAGGTAAAACTGCTTATTTCGGACTATTCCTACATGTAATGACACGTAAAACTGCTAATTCCGGAATATTCCAAAATGTGCTGACAGGTAAAGCTGTTAATTTCGGAATATTCCAACATGTACTGACAAGAAAAACGCTAATTTGGATGAAATCAAAAAGATATTTACCTGTCAGTATCAAAAAGCCACATACATTAATTAAAGACAGATATCATTTTGTTTAAAATACGAGGTTTGTATTTGTACAGGCTTATCTCAAACGTAGTTGTATTTACAGTGAAGATTGTTGTTGCACTTAAAGAGAAATATATGATAAAGCTGAATAGCCACTGATTGAAGTCTCTATGTCAGATTTACAGTATTACTGTATGCTGGCGTATGCATGTAAGTTTAATATCTACTATGTTCGAAAGTAAGTATGCATGGTAGGGTTTCTTGTGTATGATCACTGGGCATCCTAAAGTAAGTATGCATGGTAGGGTTTCTTGTGTATGATCACTAGGCATCCTGAAGTAAGTATACATTGTAGAGTTTCTTGCGCATGATCACTGGGCATCCTAAAGTAAGTATGAATGGTAGTTTTTTTTGTGTATGATCACTGGGCATCCTGAAGTAAGTATGCATGGTGGGGTTTCTTGTATATGATCACTGGGCATCCTGAAGTAAGTATGCATTGTAGAGTTTCTTGCGTATGATAACTGGGCATCCTAAAGTAAGTTTGAATGGTGGGGTATTTTGTGTATGATCACTGGGCATCCTGAAGTAAGTATGCACGGTGGGGTTTCTTGTATATGAACACTGGGCATCCTGAAGTAAGTACGCATTGCAGAGGTTCTTGCGTATGATCACTGGGCATCCTAAAGTAAGTATGATTGGTGGGGTTTCTTGTGTATGATCACTGGGCATCCTAAAGTACGCAAAGCAACTTAAATGACTCCAGCAACTGCAACCGTACTTAACATCGCTACCAGATGACTTTTACGAATCTTTGCTCATACAATGTTGAAGAACGAAGTTCATCTAAATTACCTTGAAATCATAAAGTAGCTTTTCAAATGTATATATATATATATATATATATATATATATATATATATATATATATATAGAGAGAGAGAGAGAGAGAGAGAGAGAGAGAGAGTATGTATGTATGTATGTATGTATGTATGTATGTATGTATGTATGTAGCTTTATACAGCACCTTCTCACACTCGTGGTTATATGGTGCCAACTAAAGGTAAATGTTCGAACAATGTAAAACTGAAGAATTGTTCAAAAACTTTAGGAAGATTAACTCATCCACATAAATGTAAACATGAAGCACAAGATATAAAATAAAAAATGTAAAAGTGTTAAAATTCTGTAAATGCACATAAAACAAAATGAAGGTAACACATGTAAAATCTTGAAAACATACTGGTCAAACTTTTTTATATCTACAGCATTCACTCAAAAAGTCCAAGCTTTGTTCGGGTGGTACATCATCATAAAGTTTCTTCATGCATTTCACGTCCAAATACTTCTGTTTCTTAGGATGGAAGTGAACACACTCGACAATAATATGTCCACTGTCAGTGGACACTGGCATGGTATGCACTGTCGTCGAAGTTTATCCTTCAGGAAATAGACATTAGTTAGGTATGTGTGTTGGATACACGACAGGTACAATACCACCTCCTGCGATTTGTTCTATACGAGTGATGCCACTCTTCAATAGTGGGTTTGATTTTTTTACATTTGGTTGTAGAGTTTTCATTCCACATATTTTGCTAAGTATGACAATAATGCTGATAATGGGTAACTGCAGGGCAGCTTTGGTTGCTATATCAGACCTTTAATTACCCTTTAAATCAATGTGACTAGGAAGCCAACAGTATATATATATATATATATATATATATATATATATATATATATATATATATATATATGTGTGTGTGTGTGTGTGTGTGTGTGTGTGTGTGTGGAGAGAGAGAGGGAGGGAGAGAAGCTTTAAATATATATATATATATATATATATATATATATATATATATATATATATATATATATATATATATATATATATATATATATATATATATATAATCTGCATACGAATGTATATAGTTGATGATACCTCGGACGCACAATTTCATGGCATTTACTCAAAGCCTCTATGTTACGTTTTGCAATTTTTGTTATTTCGTCTTTATAAATCCATTTGCAGCAACGACTGTCTGGCAAAATTAAGCGATTATCCCTAGAAAAAAGTATAAAAAAACCCAACATCAACAACAACAACAAAAAAGGGACTCTTATGTCAAAGGGCATAACTTGTTCGGAAATATTCCCATCTGCTACAAAAATCATATTTCTCATCGCGACTGATTTCGAAACGATAGCGTGAAAGACTATACCTATTTGAGAAGAGATTTACCTACCGGAATCATAGGGCTCTCATACCTTTCTAGGTAGACCTGCATCTTGCTGTCTTGAACTCACCAAAGTTCAAGTTATTAGGTGAAGTAAATGTAATATTTGCACTCACAGGGGAAAATCTGAAAAAAAGTGAATAATCACTGCCTTAAATCGGCTTTTCTAATAGGTAAGATCAACTTCCGCTGATATAGGTTTGTGGATTTGATGTGGATTTTGTTAATATTGACTTCTACATTAGAATCAAACCCGAACGTTAGGGGCGGGATTTTTTTTTTTTTTAATTTTAAATTACAAAATTTCATGATCAGTTTGTAGCATGGGACACATGAAGGATGTTAATGACTTTTAAAACGGACGACTCCCATTTAAAAAATCTATACCTATTGTTTGATTTGAACCTAACTACATACATGTGATACAAATAGGTTTGCCTGACGTTTTGATGAATTGTAAGTGTTTTAAAGCAATGAAACTGGAAATGTTACGAAAACACTTATAAAATGGCAAACTGCAAGGTAGGCTCCTCGATTTTTTTTACTGTAAAACAGAAGGCAAGCACTTCAATTAAAGGAAAAAGATAAAAATAGAAATTATACCAGCACTAATAACAGTATGCGTAATGAAAACCTTTCACCTTCACGAGGAATTTAAAATTATTGCTAAAGTAGTGGAATCTGGGTGCTCTAACTCTCAAAGAAATATTTATTTTTTTTTAAAGAATTTAAAAATTGCCATAGTGCAAGAAGTGTAACTGACGAAAAACTGCTGAATGAACCCATCCATAACGTTAGAAATTAAATTACTGTAACCGCGCGTGTACAACAGAAATTTAACGCAGACCTGCTGTCGCATGATGCGCCGACAGATCAGAGTATATGCTTCTCGTATTATTATTATTATTATTATTATTATTATTATTATTATTATTATTTATCCAGACATTTATAGGCACAGGTGACCGAGTGGTCTATGGCGCTCGTCTTTACAGATCACTCACACTTCTCACCGTCGTCTGCGTGAGTTCTAGTCGAGGCTCAATCAACATGGGGGTCTGAGAAAGCTTGCCAGTAGCTTCCCGTATGTCGGTTGTTCTTCCCGGGTTCTCCCAACATCAGATATACTGGTCGCCATGTAGAGCCTATCATGTGCTGAAAAATGGTGTTAAATCCCACAAAACCAAACTTATCCAGATATTTGAAACGAACAGCGCAGACACAGATCTGCAGCGACATTTTACGCCTGCAGATCTGAGACGACGATTTTCACAGCATTATACACTTATCTAACACCACATTAAGTCCCCAACCCTTCCTCTGAGATGTATCCACTCATGTGGCCAAAATATGACCTTCTCATTAGGTGTTTGTCATTATTTAATTCCAACATAGGTTTTACTCAACATTATAAAACTTTTGGCATGTAAGATTCCACCCATCCTTACACTCACTAGTCATGCACTCCTATAATTTTTTTTGCTTTCAATCAAGATAAGAATATTTATAAAACTGCATAAAAGTATGTGGAAATTAATCACAATTAAATCAAACTATGTAAGGATCCCCCCTTCTCTTGATATGTCGGGGACGAGTTAAGCAAACAACTCATATAAAATTTAAAGTGGCGCCTAAGACACGTCTTGGGTCTTTACTATTTTTTTTTCGTTTGGTTTTTTTTAGAATTTCTACGGCTATCGCCTCAAATATACACCAAACAGAGTGGAAAAGTGCTATCCCTGAAATCCAGATGGTCTGTGTACTTAGATGAGAAATAATTACTGGGTCGACATGCGGGTATGTCTGCTACCCACGAATATACCACCGACTTTGTAGCATCATTTTTTGGTGATGTGTGTGCATGGTCTAGATGGCACAGTGGTTGGTGCTTACAGGCAAGACGATGGGTGCTGTAACTCGCGGATCCGGGTTCGAATCTCCGTAGAGTACGAATTAAAATTCTCTAACCTGTATGATAATATTATATAAATTATATATATATATATATATATATATATATATATATATATATATATATATATATATATATATATTATTTAAAAAATCTGTAAACTTGACACAATTTTGACAAGTTCATCTTCCGTTGCACGTGATGTAACTTGCATGGGTATGTACTTTTCCATGCAAGTTACATGACCTGCACCAGTGATCGGCAGTGTCACAATATTGTAACTTGCGCGCCTGTGTCATTTTGCCTGTAATCTGTGGGCCTGATTTTGTTTTCTTTCGAAAAGCTGTGCGATCCTTTGTTTTATTTGCGTTCATTGTCTGCCATTTTTTGTCGTTTTTTTCCCTACAGATTGTCATTAATACCGGGGAAAAAAATCGTACAGATCTACCGGCATCCAGGCCGAGACTCGGACTCAAGCGGACAGAGGTGAGATGTGTGATCCTTAGACCACTCGGCCACCCGGGGCCCACTAGAATTGCAAGCATGATGGATCTTTTTCTTGAGTGATGCGTTCACTGTTCCTATACGTAAATGTGTTGTTGGGTCAATTATGATCCCCACCAACCCCATTTAATGACTATATTTCAATAGGTAATTACTGGTACTGGGGCCATAAAAACCATCGATGCAGAAAATGTTTTTGTACATACATTTTCCACGACTGCTTAAGTTTCAAACTGGCACACCCTGTCTATCAAGCTTGACAATTTGCTGACACAATATTGTTCCGCCAATCACGGCAATTTCAAAGCTAGTGCAAAGATTCGAACTCGAATAGCTCTCAAGTTTTCCAGCCAAGTTGTCCCTAACTAGACATGGCACACATGCAGTCAGTGTATTTTTTTTTCAGCCCATGTGTACTTGTCACTTGAAATTTCCTGAACGAATTGGATCATTATTTTATCTGTCCTCTATTATGACCATATTATTGAAGAAGAAAAAAAAACACAAAAAACAAAAAAAACAATTTGACTTCAATTAGTATTAGTATGACCATGTAAACTGCACCAGAGAGAGAGAGAGAGAGAGAGAGAGAGAGAGAGAGAGAGAGAGAGAGAGAGAGAGAGAGAGGTGAGTAATAACTTGAAAATGTTGCGCCCGCTTTCGAGTGTAACGCCAAATTTCACGAAAAAAGACATATGCTATTAATGTGAGATATCTGAATTATATAAATCATGGTACCGATATTAAAGCGAATTTTAAGCCCAATGTTAAAATAATAACATTAAGCTAAATACAATAAAATAAAAAGAACTAGCCTTTTAAAGAAATGATGTTAGTAATAGTAGCAGTAGTAGTAGTAGTATGTAAAATTTTGTTCATTCTCATTTTTTATTTTGATGGCATTCACCGCTAGATTTACATCACCTTTGAAATTGATAGATACTTAGCTTTCTAGTAGAGTAGATGTAAAAGGGATAAGTGGGGGCCAGAAGGTAAGAGACTTTTTATCTCTTATCCGAAGTAGGAGCCGAAAAACTTTTTACTCCATGCTTCGCGTGTGAAGCGGGATAGGTAGCTATTGCAGTTTGGGGCCAGTGGGAACTTGCAGAAGCAGTAGGCTCCCAAAGGGTTTTGGGGCCACGGGGAACTCCCAGAAGCTGCAGGAACTGCAAGAGACCAAAAGGGTTTAACTTGGTACTTCCGTTAGTTCCATCCGTTCCTGTATGCTGAGCATGCAAGTCACCTGAGTCGATTGAGTTTTGGTTCCTTCTAGGTCCCCTGCATCGGTCGCAGGGGCGCAAGTGTTGCAAATATATTTGTCAATTCGAAAAGAGTAAACTTAAGTATACAAACATGCCACGTGGGAGTAACACATGTGCCTGACTGCTGTTTGGGAATTGGGAGCAGTGCTGCAGGAGCTGCATTGGAAACTATTGTAACATTCACCTTGTTACGGAATTATGTATCATTTCGTTTTTAAATAATGGTATAGTTTTATGATTTCTGCATAACAGTCTAACAGCTGTCGTCTTGCAGAAAGTACATATATGGTATTTCAATGTGACTCAGTACATTGGTCTTGGGAAATATTGTCCGTTAAACATGAATCATGTCACGTGATCTAGCGCGTGAGAATTTGTTGAACTTTTGACCTGGATTCTATGTTCTATAAGAAGTAAATACTTTGTTGACTGGTAATAACGTCAGTACATAGGTACTTTAGCTGTGTCACGTATAACCTAGTTTCTGATTGGTTCAGAGAAGGTTGTTTTCTAGAAGGATTAAATTGTTTTTAAGTCGCAATATAGTTTAAATTGGTTTTCTCTATTCTGTTCTACGCAGCTCAGAATCTATAAAATTAAATTTAATTGCTCTGTTTGGCATTCTAACATAGTTCGTCAGCCTGAGAGGTCATAAACGAAATTGGTTCATTTTGTGTGTGGATATTCTGCTTCAGTGATATTATTATTATACAGTACATTTAGGATTTAGTACTGCTTCTTAAACTTTAAGAATTATACAGCTCCGTGGAATTATCGGAAACATTTCTAGAACTTTTGTGATATTCCATATTCACAAGGATTACTTGGAATTAATAACACTTGGATATAACTGATTCTTGTTAGTACATCAGTACAGTGCAGGTTTCATTCGGAACCTACTTCATTCGGAATATTTGGATTAACTTCTGGATCAGTGAACTTTAGAACGATTTAGGACCTTTAAGGATATTCTATACTGTAAGTTATTTTTAATTCTTTCACTTTGATTGTTTGTTGAAATATTTTGATAATTTAGGAAATTAAATATTTGTATTTTAAATCTTGAAAGCTTGTTTGAGTCTTTTCTTTTGTTACATTACCTCTGTTGTAACAACCTACAGAGACTGCGCAATGGTTGTGGAACCTATGCCTGTATTAAATGAAGCATTGGGACAAATTTAGGCGTCTTGCTGCGATAGCAGTGTGAGATTTTTCAATTAGAGACACACAGGCTTACCCATATCGGAGGGAAGACATATCTATTCATTTTTATTTTGAGAAAAGTTGCGCAGATTGATATACCAAAAGATGGACAGTGCAGTACTGGAGTTAATATGGTTGCTACAAAGCGGGACGATTACCCCTTATATCTATTGGGAAGGGCTTGTCGTGCGCTAGTCACTGCGTAGTATCTAGAGCGGCCAGTTCCAAGGCGAAGGTTGAAGCGTTCGTATAGGGTGCCAGAGCAGACTGTGCCAGCACCGCGTGAGCTGCCAGTATCAGCACCGCTAGAGCGGCCAGTGCCAGCGCCAAGGAAAGGAGATGTGTTGCCACAGCAACAACTGGTACCAGCGACGAGGCGCAGGAACGTTTGACAGGATCAGCAGACTTACCGGTTACTTGACGATTTAGTTGACATGGTAGCGGAGCAGCAAAGAAACATTCCTTGAGAGTTTGAGGTAGTACATAACGTTGACGTTGGACTGAGCGACTACACTACTGCTGTTCAAGAAGGGCACCATCTCGAAGCGGACGATGATGGAGTATTGGATCAGCTCGCAAAACTTGCCGAAACGGCTTACATAAACAAAGAATACAAACCGTTGGTGGAAGAGTACATGTGCCAAGAGAAGGTTGACACGCACCGATTTGCATTGGGTTGGGGCGAGAAGGCAAAGCAGATATACATCGAGCACTGGGACTCCCCAAAGCCCCTAAGCCAACCCTCGGCCAGCTAGGAGTAATTGCGCTATCGTTGTAACAGGAACAACAGCCAAAAGTACCGCCACAGGGTGGTATTGTGAGCGATTTCTACTACAATAACGACGTGGTATTTGATACAACTGAATTCACGACGATAACAATTCAGTCGGGGTATGTAGCGCCCTATATTACTCGTCTCCCCAAGGGAAAAAAACGTAGTTAAAATCGGAAAAAACGCGTTCTGCCGCATCACAGTACTCGGTCAGAAGAACAAACAGTCACTGGGCCTGCGGACAGAAGGTATGGTATCTGTTGTTTTTGGTGGGCGCGAGTGAAGAAGGTCGTGTTACTTACAGTTCTAGTGATATTACTGACATCTTCTTTGCCATCATTTCTGTCTCACCAGTAAAATGCTGCGACTGGTTATAGGTGTGTGTCCGCAGAGCAGAATAGCTAACCCCACCCCGATCCCACCCCATCCTGATCAATTAAACGTTCATATCACGCTCCTCATAGAGGAATCATAATGCCACTAAACCCAAAGTTCCAGGACCCACAAGATTTTCGACTAAAAAAGATCTGCGAGGCTGAAACTTCTTTACAGGCTGAGGTCGAACAGCGGCGCACTCTGTACAAAAAGTACGGACGTAATGTCAACGCGGTGGATGGCGTTGACACCGCACTGATGACTGTGTCTGTGGGCACCAGTGTTGTGAGAATTGGGATATTGTCAACAATCATTGCCGCCCTCATCTCGGTTGCCCTTCAGGTTAAAGCTTTGAGCTGCGGGCTGGTTTCTATGGCTGGGAATTTATCAGCCGACGACTCTCCCTAAAGACAAAAAATATGATGAGAACTGCGTCCTCGCCAAGACAAAACTCAACACAATTTTGGACCACATATCTAAGTCTCTCTTTTTGGTTCCTAGCAGTTCCTGCAGCTTCTGGGAGTTCCCCGTGACCCCAAAAACCTATGGGAGCCTACCTGCTGCTGGAAGCTCTCACTGCCCTAGCTACCTATCCCGCTTAACACGGGAACCACGGGGTAAAAGCTTTTTGATCCCCACTTCGGATAGGAGATAATATCTTACCTCCTGGCCGTAAATACCCATTTTGCATCTACTAGCTGATTTACAAACTCGAAGTGCTTTTGACCTATTCAGCATACATGTAAATGACATGAATCGCAGTACATAATGGATTTCTCTTGACCAATATTGTCTGTAACAAAAAAGGAAAAATCTTTCCGCTTTGCATAACGCGCAGCTTCAACATTAATTTATCCATGTATTTTCAATACAAAATCCAGAATGCTTAGTCCATGCCAAATACATGCTTGAAAAATTCCAATTTTCGGAAAATAAACGGTACATTCCTCTCTCTCTCTCTCTCTCTCTCTCTCTCTCTCTCTCTCTCTCTCTCTCTCTCTCTCTCTCTCTCTCTCTCTCTCTCGGAAGAACGCTGCGTCAGCCAATCGCCAATATTGATTGGCAGGGTATGCGTGTTTGAAGCTTGAGTAGTCGTGGTAAGTTCATGATCAAAGCAGCGGTCTACATCGATGGTATCGTCATTGCGATGTTCGAGCTTTTATGGCCATATGATGAATAGACACTGACAGACGAAACTGATTAATGCCAGTTCTGAATGATCAATGGCTTATAAAGCAGTCCCAACAGAGTTATTAAATGCTTGGAAGAGACGCGCGCGTGAAGTTTATTGACCATAGCATATTCATTATGTCAGTTTGCTTACCAGTGCCTTAGCTGCTTAATGGCGCAGAAAATGGCAAAACTTTGCACCTGTATCGTTCTTACTTGCACAAACATTACTTGAAAGGAATGAACAATTGGAAGGGTAATTGCGTGATTTGAGTTGAGTTTCTCCCTTGCATATCTTGTTTACAGTAGCAAATAAAAGACGATAAAAAAATGTGTTTTTGATCACAAATATTTTAATTATATTGGAGATGGAAAAGTGCACGTCTAGCAAATATGTGATCTCTTTAGAATGCACAAGAAACAAACAAAAAGTATCTAAAATCAAAACTTCGCAGAACTTCTAACCTTAGGTTATTAATGTTTTAGGACAGACTTGTTCAACATTGCCAGGACTTTAAATGATTTTGCATTGATGCAATGATGTATTTGTCATCCAATACGTGCATGAGTCCCGCACGAAAAGAGACTAATGGTGGTGTTACCACTCTAGGTCTTAAAAAATATGTAACAGAAAGAAAGTGAAACCAAAAAAAACAAGTAACATCAACAAGCAATTTATTTCCCTACAATACAAAGTGAAATTCAAGAGATACTTATAATATTGTGAATCAAATTTAAAATAATCCTAAATGTTCTAATCACAAGTCCAAAAACATAGAATGTTCCGAATGAGTTCCAGTAGTCTTGAATGTCCTGATATAACACAATGATACAATCCAGAAAGTCTTTGAATGAGTTCACAAAAGTCCAAAGTAATGTATTAATTTAAAAGCCAATGAGCACTTTAGTAATTCCACCGAATTTCTTAAATAAATAATTCCTCTCGAATTATATCTGATTTCAATTGCACAAACTGTAAAATCTGATCACAGATGGATTCCCACAAGCTGATCTAAAACAGGAATGAATTATTTGTTTACCAAGTCCCTATTTATAGACACTTTCACTTGACCTATACCATAAAAGGACGTGAAGCAATCCAATAAAGAAAAAAAAAAAAAAAAAAAAAAAAACAGTCTAACTGTAAACAAGAATGGTCATGAACTCAAATGCTTGTAAACATTCTTTTTACAAGTAACCAAAATCTAAAGTGCATCTTACCATCATGGACAAAATTTAAACACACATTATAGATTAAATATACATAACACCACCCCTCATAAAAAAGATAGATTTATGCAATAAAGCTTTCTTTAACATATTTGTCAAATATGCATATGGTACTATACAAATCAAAATTACATAGGAAGATGTCTTATGAATGACACTCGGCTGAATTACACAAAATAAAACAATATAGTACTTTTACAGGTTTAACTTGACCTTGTCCCACAATGTGTCCTAAAAATGAGAATCAAGCATGGCAAAACTCACTTTTGCATAAATTAACCGTCAAGTTTGTAAAACTGAGTCGATCGATCGAAGAATTTCCGAATAGTTTCCAAGTGATCTTCCCAGGTGTCGTTGTAGATACTGACGTCATCGTTGTTCGCGTCACAAGTATCTAGACCAGATGTTGAAAGGTTCATTAGACGTTGGATTGTACACACATTATAGATTAAATATACATAACAGTGTGAAAAGTTTCCTTAAAGAAATATATCTCTATAAGAATTTTTTTTTTCCAAAGTGTGTTGGTTTCAATACCTAACTCGTGATGCGACGTACACTGGTTATATTTTTATTAAAAAGGTCAATGTGAAGATTTTAGTCCAAAATGACTAATGACTAACATCAATATTAATAATAATAATAATAATAATAATAATAATAATAATAATAATAATAATAATAATAATAATAATGAAATTGTCAGTTACCTTCAATTCACAGAGATGTTGCATTCTAATCTTTTGCATGATATTGAAAGTGATTTCAAGGTGTAGAAAGTCCAATTTCATCTGAGTTCGATTTTATACTGGTTCATTTTATTTTACGACGCCTTGATTAGCTTGAATCTTGATATTTGTTATTTTATCTGCTGATTAATGTGCGTTAGGTATGCAAGACTCTCAATGACTCGTGGATTTAAATCTATAAGAAAGAGTTCGGAATAGAATTCCATTAGATAACACAACCTAATGTTATATTATCAAGCATTGCACCAGTGTCAACGTAAACATAAATGTTTGTTGGCAAATCGAGCAAACCTATGGCTAGGAAAACCCTGGAAGAATCAATCGGTCTCGTAAGTAGACTGGTTCCCATTTTTCCATATAATTAGTACCATGAATCCTCCAACGCTAGCCTTTTCTTTCATGTCAAAAGGACTCACAGTACTAATTATACGGAAGAATGGGAACCAGTCTAGAAATGGGTGAAGTTAAAATAGAGTATATATATATGTTTGGCTGGTCATGATTGGTTGATAATGAAAAGTAAAAGTTTAGTAGAAAGACATTTTTGAGAGCCTATCCTTTTTGTAACTGAAGAAAGACATTGTTTTATTTACGGAATTTCAGCCCTATTACAGACTTGACTTTGGAACACTCATTACTGAAATTAGTACCTGATTCTTTAGGTGCGGAATTGAAAACACATGTTTCAAACACTTATAGATAATTCAAAAAATGCCGCGGGCCATATGGCTTTCTTCGTACAGACGCTTGCATCATGGATGGGTCTATATTTAAAAAAAGTTTGATCATGTGCATTCAGAAGTTTAAAGTTATTGAATTTTTAATAGCATTGTGTTTCCATAGATTTACAATGGGAGCTGAATTAGTACCGTGAGTCTTGCAGAGAACAACAGCCTTACAATGGTCTCACATATGCATGTACGGAGCCCCGGGTGGTCGAGTGGTCAATGACGCTAGCCTTTACAGATTATTGACATCTCACCTCTGTCCGCACGGGTTCGAGTCTCGGCTCAGCCAACGTGGGTATGTGAGAAAGCTTGACAATAGCTTCCCGTGGGTCGGTGGTTCTTCTAGGGGTTTTCCCGAGTTCTTCCTCCACCAAATATACTGGCCGCCATATATAGCCTATCACGTACTGAAAAATGGCGGTAAACCCACAAAACCAAGTCATATGCATGTACAATTAAGTTACTAAAATTATGGCTCTTTTGTGGATAAGAAGCAAAATTAATACCTTTTATCTACCTTATAAAGATTTTCATTAGACACACTTTCAGATATGACAGCGGTTGCCATAAAATGGGTGTGTGTGTAGATTTGACTATGTTGCGTGGGGTGTTTTGCATATTGGTTAATATCTCTGCAACCAAATATATAAATGTTATACAGTTTACCATTTATAGAGTAAATATGGTCACCAATTTGATATTTCCTAGCTGTGTTTTGAAACATTATGCTTCAGATGCTGCTTATGCTGATAACCCCTCATGATTTTGTTTCCCACCAGTTTCATTCAGCAACTGTTTTGGAACTTCACATTTTGTATATATTGGTTTGGCTGGCTATGATTGGTTGATAATGAAACGTAAAATTTTAGTAAAAATAATCTTTTGAGAGCTAAAGATCTGTCCTGCTGTAGAGTATGTAACCTGTCTCGACGCAGGACGTAATCTTGAATTGACGCAGGCCGCCTCAGTTGGCTTGCAAATAATCATCACTTTAAGAATGATAAATGGGTTAGAAACCACTGTCTTGGCATACGAGTTATTCCGCCTAATCAAGTCTGATACTTAATCATAGATACTCTGACAGACGATTAAAACCAAGTAATGCAATGCTAGATTGCTCAGTCGCAAGGAGTTTTATATTCTGTTGTAATTAATTGCAGAATTCGGAACCCCTTTAAACCTAGACCTAATTCTCAGATCAATCAGTTTTAACTAATACTTCAACACTTTGTAATGATTAAGGTTCTAGTAGTCATCTGGAAGCAATAAAGATTCAACAAATAGAGAAAAACTAGGACGATGAGTCGGAAAGTATGTTACTTTAGGAAATGTTCCATGTTCTTAAATAATTTTCATGCTAACACTATTAGTGGAAATAATTTCAAGTAAATTTCAATTAAATCAAACAACAGACATTGTTTTTGGGTAAATCAGATTTTCATCTCCCCTCTAAACTGGCCCGTTTCCGCGGATATATATATATATATATATATATATATATATATATATATATATATATATATATATATATATATATATATATATATATATCTTTCCCCCACCTTCAGTTGTAATACAAAATATATATCATTTTTCATGCAGTGGAAATTAAATCCGAGATGTAAAGCAAGATGTAAAATATAATGCACATCTACAGATGTCACTCTGTGTAACCCGATCTCCTCGCTGTGACATAGATAACTAGGTAACACCAAATAGTATAGCGCTATAGTACTTCTATCTTGCATCCAAACTTGTTCGTCTTATTCATAGATAATTGGACCCTGTCGAGACATGTAGTTATTTTCTTCCTTTTCCTTAGTTTATAGTTCTTGATTAGATAAGTTTGCTTCTCCACTCCAAAATGTAAATATTTTTTTTTTTTTTTCTACGTGTTCTACGTGTTCGACGTGTGTGACTCTGTGTGTTCTCTATGTGCGTTATTTTTGTCACCTGAGGAAGATCTAGCTTCGGGTCACAAAATAGGGACACTTTTTTTTCTCCGCTGTTACTTTCCAACTTTTGTGTGTGTGTGTGTGTGTGTGTGTGTGTGTGTGTGTGTGTGTGTGTGTGTGTGTGTGTGTGTGTGTGTGTGTGTGTGAGAATATATATGGACATGTAGTTTACACACTTAGAAACCGATCGGCATCTGATATTTTTTTCAGTATTAAACTCTTCTTTTTGGGGGGTGGGGGTGGGGGGGCAGATGTACTCTCTCATTAAAACGTAAATAGTTTAGCTTTTCCGTCGGTTTTTGTGTTACGTGTTTGTTTGTTCTTGTAAGTTGTTTCTTCCACTGGCTAAGAACTTAAATAACCCCAAACGTTGTGAAACTATTTTGTAACTGCACTAGAAAGACTGCCACATAAGCGACATGAACTCTAAGTATCAATAGCAGTGTGAAGAATGAAAAATAAAAACAGACATCAGCAATATATATCTTTATTTTTTATCTAGTTTATTATATAGGAACTCTGGAAACAAGTTAAGCCTGGATTTCTCAGTAACCTCTATCCATCAAGTTTCTTTACTGTTTTCCTAGCCTTTGATTTACCAAAATTACAAATTTAAATCTTCTTAGATTATTGTATTCCTTTAAATGCTGTAGGTTATAAATATAATAAAAATAATAAGGTGACGCTTACCTAAACCGGACACTGCTGCGACCAAACGGTTTGCCGTGGGTTTGTTTTTTTTTCGCTACTTTTAGGATTGAACAGAGTCTCATAGGTTTACTTAGGACCAATAATATGTGACCAGTCTGAATCAGATTGATTAGTTTAGGGAGGTTTCGTTGTACAACCTTTTTATCATCTTTACTTCAATTATCGAATTTGTATTTCGTCAAGAGAAAGAGTTCCGGACGTTACCTTCTTTGTTACACGGAGTCAAGATTTTCAGGAAAGTGTCTGCTCTGTGCTCCGAAAAAACTTTTTATTCAAACTCTTCTCTGTCTTCAATGTAGCTTCTGTAACTGATGTCATTAACGTCATCTTTAAATTATTGCAAGTATGGGATGGGAGTTACCTACAATCTACTCAGGGATTTCATTTTTTCTTACGAAGAATACAATCAATACCATCAACGTTGTCTTAAGTTATAATGAATTAATACAGTCATACATAAGACGGTAGCAAAGTATCAAAGACTGTTGTTACAATGAATTTATACAGTCATACATAAAACGGTAGCAAAGTATCAAAGTCTGATATTACAAAAAATTAATACAGTCATACATAAAACAGTAGCAAAATATCAAAGTCTGATACTACAATAAATTAATACAGTCATACATAAGACAGTAGCCAAGTAGCAAAGTCTGATGTTACAATGAATTAATACAGTCATACATAAGACAGTAGCCAAGTATCAAAGTCTGATATTACAATGAATTAATAGTCATACATAAAACGGTAGCAAAGTATCAAAGTCTGATGTTACAATGAATTACTACAGTCATACATAAGACAGTAGCCAAGTATCAAAGTCTGATATTACAATGGTTTAATAGTCATACATAAAACGGTAGCAAAGTATCAAAGTCTGATGTTGCTATGAATTAATACAGTCATACATAAGACGGTAGCAAAGTATCAAAGTCTACATGCTCTTCTTTTGAGCTTTTGCGATCAATAAAATCATCCTTACAACGTACCACTAATATACCCACGGATTTACATCCAAAGTTAATCCCATCGAAACTCTGAAGATTATCTCAAGTGAGCTTTAATTGCTTGGTTGGATTTTAATGGCACTTTGAACACATTATTGGCTTTATCGTATCGAGGAAAGCAGAGCCTCGTGCCTTTTCCAAGGACACGCCGATGCAGCCGACCCACACTGGTATAGGGTATCGAACCCACGTCCCTTGGATTACGAGACCGACGCACTAGCAACTGAGTTATCCCGGCTCCCTACAGATGAAAATATAATTCGGCTGAGATCGCTACGTTTCTCATTGTATATGTGAATTTTCTGACCCTTGTTCACGCACCTACAGCTTACATTGTAAGGACAGCTTGAGATTTCTTACAGGATTAAAACAGGGAGACCTTTTCTCTACCTCCCATAGAACAATTTCTCAATTCCTCGCTAGAGAGATTAATTATAGAACCCTGGAATATCAAATATGCGATAAAATAATATTTTGATGACCCTATGAGCAACAAGGCCTTATCCTTCTCTGAAATCTCGCCGGTGGTGCATAGGTTGAGATCAATTAAAGAATAAAAACCAGAGCTCTGCAGAACGGCGGAAACTGTTACTTTTCACATAATCTAATTATCCAGTAATCCACGGCAATAACCTGTTATGAAATATGATAGAAAAAGCTGATTTTCATGGAAAAATATTATGTCTCAAGTGTCTTGATAACAAACACTGAATCGGAAGAGAAGCAGACATCATTCCAGAAAGTTTTCGCGAAAATCTGGAAAAGCGAAGTATATACTGCGTGCATTATATTGGCAAACGTTGTAAAATATCAAATTTGCATGTACAATATTTAAAACATACAAAAGAAGAAAGATACAAATTAGAATAATGTCAATATAATTGTTCTACGATGCAACTTTAAATAGTAATTAATTGTAGTTGAAAGTGTTCAGTACTTTAAGTTGATTTTGTACTTAAAACCATCAACTTGATGTTTTAAATATAGTACAGAAATAGTTCACATTCTTCATATCTTTTGCGTTTTGTTATGTTTTTGTCGTAGAGAAAACTTAAAACGGCCATAAACTGAAATAATATATATATATATATATATATATATATATATATATATATATATATATATATACATCATACATACATACGTGCATTAATGCAACGACACAAGGAAAAAGGAGACAGACATGCCAGCATAAAGATATCGACATTGTATTAAACCTATCAAATGACAACTGTGTATGTATATATATATATATATATATATATATATATATATATATATATATATATATATATATGTGTGTGTGTGTGTGTGTGTGTGTGTGTGTGTGTGTGTGTGTGTGTGTGTGTGTGTGTGTGTGTGTGTGTGTGTGTGTGTGTGTGTTGCGGGTTGGAGACATAATTCGTCCTCTACTGAAAATCAAACCCGGATCTGTGAGTTAGGGCACCCTCGCTTTGTCTGTACGCACCAAACACCTCCCCCCCCACACACACACACACACACCACCACCACCACCACCACCATATCATCTAGATTAAGCGAATATCCACAAAATACAATGGACCTAGTCAAGAATATAAGCATCAGGCGTAGCAGATACACTTGCTTGGCGACCCGGTAATTGCAAAACAAAAAGAATTTTTCACCAAACATTCGGCAAGCATCAAGTATTAAAATGTAACAATAATATACAGAATATACTTGCAAAGAGTATTGTTTTATTTCTGAGACAAACATTGGGAAATCACCTTAAAATTTAAGGGATTCCTCAACTCTCTCTTTAAGCATAAAAGGTGTCCGTATGTTCAGTTTTAAAAATGTAAGTCATTGTCTTAAATCCCCTCTACTTTCTCTGCCGTTGAGAACAATCCAATTATTTTCAAATATATCTACATCAAGATAATCTTAAAGTTAAAAATTTCAGGAAAGATTTTGATAAACTTAGTGAAGCCAGGTGAGAATCTAACTCAGCTTCTGCGAAAGTTTGGGATTTTTATGCAAGGTATAAAACGTATCATTAGTCTATAAACATTCTGGTATTGCAGTATCTCGGATAATGTCAGCACGTACGATGTTAACTGCTGCACTAATTATGGTTCCAGGAAACATCAAAGACCTAAAAATGTCTTGTTGTCATTCCTGCTTTCACTTTCTCTAACTTTAGAATGCAAAATACTATGTGAATTTTGCCAGGTCGTGTTGCCTAGTCATTCTATCAGTATTTAGTACTACTCTTTCTGACACACGGCGGTATGTTTTGCTGCTCTAGACGAGATATATGATGAAGATAGCCCCTTTTACACGTACTGGGTCTGATCCTTCGAGATAGCGCCACGATACGAAGTATCACATGACCCAATTATGCAGACTCCAGTTAATTCATTATGCAACCTCCAGTTAATATGATCCATAAAATTGCAGGGCTCTGACATTACCATGGCATTTTGCCCCCACCAGCAGGTGGTTTAACCAGAAGGTTCAAGTTAGAGCAAACATACACAATTACCGTGTCATTTTGCATCACCAGCAGGTGGTTTGACCAGAAGGTTCAAGGCAGAGCAAAGATACAAAATCAGTTCCAATTTTTCTATATAATAATAATAATTTATATCTTTATTATGATATGTACCTTCGTCTTCGAACAAAAGAGAAAACAAGAACTTTTTAAAGTAAAGTGATTAAATTAAAAGAGAAACATATGCGTGAAGTCGGTTAGCACCAAAAAATATCAGTGAAAGTACAAATTATCAGGCGTAAATATATTGCCTTCATTTTAGCCTAATTAAAATGTATAAGCCGACTTGGATAAAGTTTACGGCTGTAATTCTGTCATATCCTACACTTTTGAGATGATTACGTCGTTTTAAAGATGGTCATGAATCCATGGAAGATGGCCTACGTTCTAGAAGACCGTTGTCTGCGATTGGTGAGCGAGCAGTGGCTGTTGTGAAGGTGGCAATTGAGGAAGATGCTCGATACACAGCGGAAGACATTTCTATTACCACGGGAATTAATTCGTCAGCTGTTTTTAATATATTGAAGAATCATTTGAAGATCAGAAAGGTTTGTGCACGATGGGTCACTCATTTCTTGACGGGTGATAAAAAACAGACTCAGTTGAAATCGCCAAACAGCTACCTGCCAAATATGAAAAGAGTGACCAGAGATGTCTGTATGAGGTCGTCACATGTGGTGAAACATGGATTTATTTTTCTGAACCCGACTCAACAGAAAATAATAAAGTTTGGATCAGAGAAAACGAGCAGAGACCACTAATCACGCGGCGTAGTCGCACTTTCAAGAGAGTTTTATACACATTATTTTTCGATGCACAAGACCCGGTCATCCAGGTTCCTGTGCCTGATTCTGCAAGTGTCAGTGGACATTTTTATGCCTCCAAAGTGTTGCCAGAAGTTGTGTAACACTACCGAACCACCCGTCTGCGCACGGGTACCTGAGTTATCCATCTACTCCATGATAACGCACCGGCGCATAAATCCGCCATCATGACAGACTTCCAATCTTTGCCACGTTCTCCATAAAGCCCTGATTTAGATACAAATGATTTTTGGATGAATCCCGTTATCAAAGATTCGCTGAGGGGCATACGATTTAAAACCCTTAATGCGTTGGAAGTGCAGTTTTCCAGTGGATGAACAACATACGAAGAACGTGAATACAAAATGGCATGTCATAGTTGTATAATCAGACTGAGAAAGTGTGTAAAGTTGCATGAGAAGTACTTTGATGGAACGCACTAACGTAGTGTTCACTAATAAAGAACTTTGTTGTACAGCGCAATAATATTCAGAAGTTTTTGAATACCCTTTTTTATTTAAATAACAGACTTAAAGTCGTGATTTCTAAGCATAGATATAACGTTGTCGATATTATTTGTGGACGACAAAATTGAAATCTGTTGTTTGAAGACTACTATTGAATGACAGCTTGAGTCATCTTTACAAACCATCATATAGTATCTTCATGTTGAATATAATCATTGAAATATATAGGAAGATTTCAAATTTCGATCAGACCGAGAAGAAAATGTTATGCCGCGCGATACTAAATGTGAACTTTTTTTGAAAATGACTATACAACGGTTTAGAGCGTCCTTCTAAAACATTTTCAACCATGCTGGTTAACGAATAGAAATGAAAGTGAAAACTGATCAACAAGTACGATGTAGTATCCAAAGATCATTTACGTGTGAGTATATATGTGCCATTTCCGTTGTTTGTATTTTTAAAAGTTTTTTTTCTGTTTTTTCTTCATATTACATGCTTTACTTTAACCGGGTTTGTATTTTACATTGGTTATTTTGACCTGGACGGTTATTCCATTTTCGTCACAATAGAAGTGTGTAAGTTATTCATATACAGGCCTGTTGTGCAAAGACTTAGGTACAATTTTTAAACGATAAATAGCACCATAACTTACTAATGTGAACTAATGTGAATTTCAATTCAATTCCAAGCTTCCGCAAAACTTCCGTTAACCTTTTAGTACTCTCTCTTGTTCACTTTTTCAAATTTCCGTTTTCCATATGAGTACTCTCTCTCTCTCTCTCTCTCTCTCTCTCTCTCTCTCTCTCTCTCTCTCTATATATATATATATATATATATATATATATATATATATATATATATATATATATACACACCGAGCTTGAGAGCGCAATTTTTTTCTTCGCCAGCATAACTGGTGCCATTCCACGGGTGTCTCCACATCTTTACTTATATATACTCAGGGGTTATCCTCCCATTTTAAAAGTTCGTCAATAAATGGTTGATTGTTTGTCGGTGTTAACAATGTGTATTCGCACATTGGCAAAAGTTTGGCAATGAAACAACTAGTTTTCTCTATTTCTTTATTGGCTAATTTCTCGTATTTTTATTTTATAGATTTATACAAACCACATCATTTAAAGAACGGCGCTCAAATTTGTTTTCGTGTTTTCATTGAATCTGTATGCATTTCTTTTAGTTGTGCTGTTGGCCTTAGAGAAAGGGATCAGTAACTCCCGAAAGAGCTCAGGTTGGTTAAAGGTAGTCTGTCTGTCTGTCTCTCTCTCTCTCTCTCTCTCTCTCTCTCTCTCTCTCTCTCTCTCTCTCTCTCTATATATATATATATATATATATATATATATATATATATATATATATATATATATATATATATATATATATATATATATAGTTCCAAGCAGGGGAATCTGATTGGTTGCATTCTATATAAATTTACTTTGTATAGTCATGCGCGTCTGTGAATGCGAAGGTTCCAAATGCTTGAAATTTGTCTTCGGTGCATTACGATAAACTTATTCTACAAATTATTTCATCCCAAAATACCTATTTTTCCCCAACTAATCGGCCTTATTGTAACATTCGTGAATTTAGAAGCTGTCCGTTTGATATGCAAATCTCTCTTCAGGGTTATTAATCAGATGCATGACGTGAGTTGTGGTTTATAATTCACATTTCTATATTTCCTCGATAAGAAAACTCTCCATGGAGCTCTGCTATCTGGTGAAGGTTAAGTAATCAGGATACAATTTGTGTAAGAAAAGACCTGTTGCGTTACACCTGATATAGTTCCCCATTCAGCATTCACAGCAGCAGTCCAGATTCCACTTTACGCAGACATTTTCATGAATCATTTGCAGCTTCCCAGGCCTAATTAGATATATAGAGTTATCAATGGGATGGGTTGATGGTGCCAGGCCCCATACTTCTCGAAAATTCTGTTGCACAATCGTATTCAGGCTTAAAGCGCAATAATCAACAAGAACAACACTGATACATTAGAAAAGTATCAAGAGAGGACGCATGTGAAATTGCATGAAACATATTTGTTACTGTGCTCTCTATCTAAGAAATCATTCCCAATTAAAGATATTTTTTCTATTCTTCCAAGCTTATAATTAATGACAATTTGAAGGGGCAAGTCTGTAGAATGTTATATCTGGCCTGCTTCGTCGGTGCTATATAGCTAGTATTGTGCTGACATACATACATACATACATACATACATACATACATACATACATACATACATACATACATACATACATACATACATACATACATACATACATACATACATACATACATACACTTAGAAGGACTGTAACAATTACTGCACGAGAAAAAGTTATCGAACTTTGCTCAAAAGCTCATATTCCAGATTCTGTGATTTGTTGTTGTCTGTACAGATAAATGTACATATTAGCATGTAAGGAATGTTTGACATAGCTACCATCGAAAGTTATGCACACAACTGAGAATATGACTGCATAATGCCTGCAACTGATACCGGCCAGCAAGTGTTATAGTCCCTTTGGCAATGTCACTTTTGCAACTGATACCGGCCAGCAAGTGTTATAGTCCCTTTGGCATAGCCACTTTTGCAACTGATACCGACCACCAAGTGTTATAGTCCCTTTGGCATAGTCACTAAAGTAAGTTATTATAACT
Source organism: Margaritifera margaritifera (assembly GCA_029931535.1). Taxonomy (NCBI): domain Eukaryota; kingdom Metazoa; phylum Mollusca; class Bivalvia; order Unionida; family Margaritiferidae; genus Margaritifera; species Margaritifera margaritifera. Next base: position 3,364,250 of record JAQPZY010001484.1, read on the forward strand.
ACAGTGTGCTGACCTAAGTGACAAAGGTGAAAACACACATGAAGTTTCATAACCATATATGCAACACTCTCTAGGAAGCTGTGCTACATGTAATTAATTGCAAAAAGGAAGGAACATTTCAACGCAGCCTGATAGGTACATGTAAGTCACTTCTAACCTTATCGTACATTACGTCTGTGGTGATTTCAAATGTAAACACACCCATCAAATTTTTATGAATATTTACGCATTTGGCGATAATTCGATAGGATTGGTCGGCGGTCACTTGGAATTTCGCACATGCGATACAAAGCAGTCTGGTGTATCCAGTCCCTTATGAGGTTATGGCGTACTTTGCCGAAATAATTATGATTGCTGGATAAATCTAACAACATTATGGTCGAAAACTCTTTCACACACGAATGGTCCAAATTTTAGCTGCTAACTTTCAAAATAAAAATTTCCACAAATCGGCTTTTGAATGAACACTCACCCGCTCTTCAAGTCAAGCACTTTCAAATCCATGCCTGACATGAAACAGATGTCCAAAATGCAGATAAGATAAATTATTGGAAGCAAATTATTATTTTATTTTCATATCACGCATTTATTTTAAAACCGCTGTTTTGAGCGATTCGATCGATCCGAAAATGAAGACGAGTAGTTCAGATAATGTCACCCAAGGTGATGTTCTGCTCGCCGAAACCTCGAGATTTTCCGAATGCCACTTAAAACTGCGCATGCAAATATCGGGGAAAGGGAACGTTATATTACCGATAAAAATACATTCTCGTCGGGTACACTCTTCACCATTATCTTATTATAGTCAACCTTTCTCTTCGAATTATGCTAAACTTCAACAGACAGTCCAATATTGCCATGTACACTGTTCTTTTTACATGTGCGGACCGCTTACACCATTCTCCTATTATAGTAAACCTTTCTTGTATGAAGCTGAGAAAGACTGTCCAATAGGGAAGTACTATTTTGCTTCAATAAATAAATATAAAAAAATAGCCCGAAAGTACCCATATCTAATAAATAGAAAACTAACAATGAGGACGCTATCTATGATATTTGGGATGCATCGACTTCATTCAAATTTTGGAAGCAGGAATTTTTTAAATTGAACTCCTTAAAGTCCTGTGATTAAAATCTTCTTCTGAGAACACTGGATCATGCCAGAATTTGGAGGATTAGATTTTAGGCTTGAACATCGAACCCCAGCCTGATATTCTGTAACACAAACACAAATAAAGTTTGAAGATTAGAACTTGAGGATTTCCTCCACTTATAATTGTCTTCCTGCGTGCTAAATTTCCAAAATAGATGTCCCCCTAAATTAGATGTCCCCCAAAATAAATGTTCCCTAAAAATTATTATAGAGACCAGAAACTGAATTTCAGATATTATAGTTCTTGAAATTGCCTCCATTGAGGCAGCAAGCAATATTTTGTGTACAAATAATGTAGTATATGGATATAAAATACAAGGTATTCCCGCTGTTAGATGGTCTCAAACAATGTCTCTCTATCGGAAGATATCACCAGTCCCAGATAATTGCTGGCTTTAAAAATCGGGAAGTCCCGACCGCACAGGGCACCACGCTTTTGGGAGAAATGTTTTAGGATAGGGTTATTATGTCATTGCAACATATTTTCAGTATCGGAAAAGGAAAATAGTGGCAATTAGGAGGTTATGTTTGCACTGGGTGATATAGGTGGAGACTTGACATCAATCACTCTAACTGGTAAACACATCGATCGCACTTTTTTAAATCTACACCTGGTAATTCTCAAAGTAGTAATAGAGAGATGACTACTGGGACACCCAATAATTATCTTTTTCATTTTTTGCAAACATTAATACCCACTCACCTACCCACTCACACTATAAAAATAATTGTTTGGAGAAGAAGAAAAATTCAAAGGCTACCATGACCCCACTATCGACTATTTTGTTGCTAAAAATCCTTGGCCAACATAATACTACACAGCCATATTAAACGGATAATTCTTTGGCCACACCGCAAATCTGTTTTTTTTTTTTTTTTTGGTAAAAGACATAAAGTACTCTAACTGTTTAAAGTGTATTTGTCAGGGCCACACACCAAATCACTTATATATATATATATATATATATATATATATATATATATATATATATATATATATATATATATATATATATATATATTAGCAATCCTAGGACACCATATCAAATAATTTTTTGAAAAAATCATAGGCCACCGTGCCAAATTTTTAAAAAAAATCACAAAATCAGTCTCCAGATTACACGCAAATATTTTATTGTATCGCCCTAATTTTGGTTCTATCAGTTTTTCAAAAAAATATGATTTTACAAGGGCAATATTTTTACTTCAGAAACAAAATAGCAATTGTAAAGAATAAGCTAATGAAATCATGAAAATGTAAAGAAAAGATCTTATTCTAACCGCTGAGCAAGCACAGCGAGGTTAGCCGAGCCCCACCTGTCACTTTTCACTGTATTATATTTTTGTAACGAATTTGATATAAGCAATACAATTCATAAAATATCAAAGAACATTATACCTGCTAATGCTATGCGATGAAGCACTGGTAGCTTCGAAGAGACGCTACTTCACAGAGCAATTATATCATGAGAAACAGACAAAAAATTAACAATATCTAGTAATCTAAACTTATGGGATAGCAACACTAGACGACGAACATAGAGTTAAATACGGTATGATAAGTAAGTACAGTACCTATATATGATATCGCTTGGTCTGGCTGGGGATATAATTCAGTACTAGGCCTATAGTGTGTAGTGCAAGAATTTTATAGACTAATGTTATTAAAATTGTTAACTGAAATAATCACATTATATAACTTTATGGTGATAGTATGTATCATTTATGAAGAAAGAAAAGTTTATTTACTTGAAATAATCTATTTACATAACTAAAATTTAATCATTTTATTTTAATACTTTTTAACTGACGTCTGTTGTCTAGTAGTTACAGTCTCTGACTTCGAACCTCAACACAACACAGTTTTGTGTTGGAGTGCCGCCTTCAGGTTTTCTATTAATTTAGCACACCTTGTACACATCCAGATAAACTTTAACTCTAGTAAAGGTCAAAGTATGGCTTCACGTTAGTAACATCGATATATTATCACTCTAACATTTCAGTCTACGAGATTGTCATGACCATGTCATACAAAATGGCGTATCTGATACAAAACCCCAGCTAACGTTAACTCCAGTAAAGAGCGGAAAATGGTGCGACGTCAAAAAAAAAAAAATATTTGTGAATGGGACAAATATATTAAATGATTTTTGTTAAAAATTCCCTCTTAAGTTCATAATAGCAGTCCAGCAAAACAATCTATTATTACTGAAGCAGTTAAAATTTTACATAGCTTAATGTAATCCGCGTAGCCCAACCAAATATCTTATGTATATGCTAAATGCTACTTTTTATATCACCAAATTTAATAATATAGTTTCCAATTTAAAAAAAAAATATAAAATTCACATGCAAACTATTTTTTTTTAACATTTATGTTTTTTGTTGAGTCATTATTGAGAGCTAGCAAAAGTTAAAATGTTTTGAAGCTGTAATGTAAAGACAGCTGAAAAAGAATATAAAAAATGTATTACACCCTTATAATTATTTGTTTGTATCAACTATAAAATGAATTCCTGTTACATGTTGTAAAATCTTTTATATTTTGATTTCCTGAACTTGTTTGCCTCTCTCACATAAGGAGGCTTTGCAGTCGTCTCTTCATTATTATAAATAGGCTTTGCCGTCACCACGAAAGATAGTAATTTTAATGCCATGCTCATCAAAAATTATGTGCAATTCTCCTGCTTTTTTAAAACACGGAAGAATATTTTTCTTGATTTAAGAACAGCGCAGAATAATGTTTTATTTTCCAGTACATTAATTTTTTGACACAGTTATATTAGACCGGACAATTCAATTATTAATACTTGAATAAAAGCATCGTTTCCTTTGTAAAGAGCTCTTAAAATATACATACTAATCTATCCAGAAGATGATGTCCAACATAAAATATCAAGATAATATCCAGAGAAAAATATCCAACATAAAATATTCAGAAGGAAATATCCAACAAATATCTAAAAGAAAATACCCAGCACATACTATGCAGAAGATAATATCCAAGAGACAATGTACAACAGATAATATCTAGAAGATAATATCTGGCAGACAGTATCCAGAAGATAATATCTAGCAGATAATATATTAAAGATAATATCCAGAACATAATATCCAATAGATAATATCCAACATATTTTCCAGAAGGCAATATATAGAAGATAATACCCAA